>CM077148.1:113165467-113725721 GCA_039583875.1 Platanthera guangdongensis | reverse complement strand
TACGCCATAACACATTTGGTCTACATACTGAATTAAATAAACAGATATCTATAGAAGTTGAAAGAAAATCTACTAGGTAGATGTTACCTTTCCTTTTACCTGTCAACACAGATGTTGTTGTCCTCTGACTTGATTTGCATAAGGTTTTGCTGAAGGTCACCTGGTACCCTTCATCACATAGCTGACTGATGCTGATTAGGTTGTGCTTCAGTCCTTCCACATATGCTACCTTCTTGAAGGTTACAGAACCAATCTGGACTGCACCATATCCTTTAGTTTGTCCAAAGTTGGAATCACCAAAGATACTTTGGGTCCAAGCTTGGCTCTAAAGGAATTGAGTTGTCCTTGTTCCCCTGTCATGTGATTAGAGCACCCACTATCCAAATACCATTGCTGGTTAGATGTTGGATAGGTCTTCACCTGCACATAAATAATTTCACTTGTTTTTGACCCCAGTTTACCTGGGCCTAGTTGATAACCTTAAATTCAGAAATGAAAGACATCCCTGGCTGACTCTTATATCCTTCAGGATGATATCTCCTTGGAGGTATAATCCATTCAGTATAAGGGTTAAAGGTTTGGGATGAAAAACCCTCAGGATTTCAATTTGACTTGCCTTTGAAAAAATTTCCAGAGCTCTGACCTCTGTTCGACGATCTTGGAGCTGAGTTCGACGATCTTGGGTCAGATCGTCGAGCTCCGTTCGACGTCGACTATGGGTGAGGTCAGGTACATGAGATCGTCGAGCTTCGTTCGACGACTTTGGTTGAGATCGTCGACCAGCGTTCGACGATTTTCCTTGAGATCGTCGAGCTGCGTTCGGCGATCGTCGATCTTCATTCGCCGATCGTCGAGCTTCGTTCGACGATTTCTGCTGGAGTTAAATTTCTGAGGCAGATCAGAATTTTTCCTGGCAACCTCTACAACTCCCTTTCCCTTGCTAGAAATAAACTTGATGGGAGTTGTTAGGACTATAGGTTGGCTGGATGAAGCCCCAAGCCCAGTGTACTGTAAGTCTATAGATCACACTGTGCTTATGATGTCCATCAGCTTGATGCTTCTCCATTAAGTGATTCTTCTAGCTTCTTGGCCTCAGAGAGCTCACTTTTCAGTGTACTATCTGTTCCCTACAGTTCTCCAACTCCTGAGAGAGTTTAGATTTTCTGACTTTAAAACATTTTGTTCAGATAATTGATTTCTGAGAGAGATGATCTCTTTCTCAGACTTTAGCAGGTCTAAACATAGTACTTTAAATTCATATTTAAAATCTTCTGAAGTAAAATCAAAAGAGCTGATTACCTGATCTTCTTCAGGTTGAGTCTCTGAGTCTGATTCTGACTCCTCTTCCTCTGAGTTGTGTTGTGAGGCATTGATTGCCATCATGCAGAACTCCTTTTCCTCTGCATCATCCTCATCATCACTAGAGCTGGAAGAGGCTTCTGACTCCTCTTCAGTCTCAGTCCAGGATTCACAACAAATCCTTTCCTTGTATGCTTATTTTTGCTGGAAGAAGGTTTTGCTATTGCCACTCCTTTTGGAGTCCTTTCTCCTTTCTTCTCTCTTTTTTGTCCCTTCTGTCCTTGTTCTTGTTCTCTGGACAGTCAGGAACTATATGGCATGGTTTTTCTGCAACCAAAGCAAATAATGTCTTTGTTATTGCCAATGGACTTGTCATATCTTGGCTTGTCCTGCTCCTTGTATGATCTTCTTCTAAAGTCCTTTCGGCCATCTTATAGAATCTTTTGGCCAGCAAGCTGAGAAAGTTCATCATTGCCTGTTCCTTTTTCTTCAGGCAGATCTTCAGTTGCCTTGAATGCTATAGTCTTCTCCTTTCTTGTGGCTGTGAAGCAGCCTTCTGTTCTTCCTCTCTGTTCTTGATGAGTAGCTCATAAGATTTGAGCTTACCCAACAAGGCTTCAGTGGTGATCTCATTCAGACTTCTGGCATCTTTAATTGGCCAGATTCTTGAATCCCAAGTGCTGGGAAAGCACATTAGGATCTTGTCATTAAGTTCTGTCAGTGAGATCTCTTTGTCTAATGTCTTCAGTTCACTGACAATTAGACTCAGTCTGTTGTACATATCTCCCACTGACTCAGTCTCTCCCTTCTTGAAGTTCTCATATTGGAGATGAGATGGGATCTTCTGTCCTTTCTCTCATCAGCTGAGCCAGAGACAATTTCTGAGAGCTTTCCCAATCTCCTTGGCTGAATTACATTCAGCTGCCTTTTGAAAAATGTCATCTGACATTGTCTGAGCTAGAATGTTCATTGCCTTGGCATCATCTACTTTCCACTTTTTGATGTCAGCATCTGTTCCTGATGGAGGTGGAACAGCATTTGTACTTGTGCTTTCTGGGGGTCTTGGACACACTGTCAAAACAGAATTAAATATATCTTCGTCAATAGAATTCATGTAGAGTCTAATCCTTGCTTTCCAAGTGCAAACTTTGACAGATTGCACACTGGAGGTCTGGTCCTTGCATAATCTTTGTTTTGGGCCATGATTTGTGCAAACTAAATCTAATAATAAAATATAACAGAAGGATCTAGTTTGGGATCTTGGGGTCAGGTGTTAGCATGTACAACCACCAAGGTGTGGTATGTTTAACCAACCTGGCTCTGATACCAATTGAAAGGGGAAACTAGATCTGATATACTCTAGAGGGGGGTGAATAGAGTATATGGTGCTTTTTGAACACAAAGAAAAACTTTTGTAAAGCTTTACAACAATTGTTGTAATGAGTGTGAGCAGGGAAGCAGAAATAAAACTAAACACAAAACTAATCTATGCAGAAACTAAGCACAATAAAATCTAGGCCAGAAACAAAAAGAAAACATGCAGAACCAGATGACACAAGGAATTATAGTGGTTCCCCAAACTTGGGTACATCCACTCTTCTACCACCCTAGGTAGGAATCCACACAGATGAGTTGATCAGGTGTCCTGGGCACCAATGAGCTTTTGATAAGGTGCTCAAAAACCAAATTAGATTTTTTTGATCAGGTGTCTTGCCACCAATGAAGCTTTTGACAAAGGGAGCTCAAAAAACCAGATTCAAACTTTTGAAGGGAGTTTTGAAAAACCCTTTACAGAGTGGGGTGAGAGAGTGATGGCAGTCTTCTCTTTCTCAATCACCTGAGAAAGACTAAGTGGATTGATGTCAAAGCTCCCCCTGAGTCCTTGATCTTCAGGAAGATGAGCTTGCTGAGGGTGATAGGCCTTCAAAGATAGATTCTCCAGCAAAAGATGATTTCAGCAAGCTGAAATGTTGAGAGTCTGGAGTCTTGAGATGATGTTGGCCTTGAACACTTTGAGACTGAAGAGATCTGAAGATTTTTTGAAAGCTTGATCTCTCTAATGAGTGTTCTTCAGAATTCTTATTGACAGAAATTTTGAAAAGAGTCTCTGTATTCTGAGTTGTGTGTCCTCTTCTTGTCAATCTCTGTATTTCACCTCTATTTCATTCAAAAACATTCTGTCATTTATTCTCTGTGCATAATAGAATATCACTCTGTCAAAGATAGTCGTTGGTCTGCATTGATTACAGCCTTAATTACATAATTTTTTTTGAAGGAAAGTCCACTGAATTGTTCCTTGAAAAATCCCTTGAAACTTGCTCCAGAAGTAAATGAAAACGGCTGTAGATCTTCTGAATTAAATGCAGAATAACTTCTATCTGATTTAAATTTGAATTCTGAAAGATAACTGAAATCGTCGAACTGAGCTCTGCTATCGTCGAGCTGAGCTCAGCAAACTGGAAATCCAAGTAGCAAGATAATCGTCGATCTGAGCTCAAAGATCGTCGAACTGAGCTCAGATATAGGATCCAATGCAAGTTAAAAATCGTCGACCTGAGCTCACCGATCGTCGAATGGAGTTCGACGATATTGCGAAGTTGAGCTCAGCGATCGTCGAGTGGAGCTCGACTATATTATGAGGATGAGCTCAGCGATCGTCGAATGGAGCTCGACGATCTACAGAAGTTGAGCTAGACGATCGTCGACCGGGAGTTCGACGAATCGTCGTGCTGAGCTCGATGATTAGACTTGGTCTACAGAAAAACTTGGTCTTCAGGGCAGCTTCCAATCCTAGACTTCTAACCCTTAGACTCAATTCTAATTGACCTATTAAGCTATACAGAAGGTCAAACACAAATTCCTAGAGACATAGTGATCCTGACCCAAATTAGTAATAGGGTGTTCCAACACCCTCCCTAGCCAGTGCTGAGCTAGGTGCCTGTGAGGAAAATAGTGGAAAGGTTCAACACTCTTCTCAGGCACCTTATCGGTCTATTTATAGGCCTCTGAATCTGATCTGCAAATATCACTTCTACAACAACCTGAAATGACCAAAACACCCTGGACTGGGTCTGCCAACAGCCAAACCCCATTGTTCTGGAGAGCTATATGCAGGCCTCCAGGGGTAAAAATGTAAAACTATCTGGGGCACAGAGGTAAAATCCCCCTTGTGGGTCAAAATGTAAAAGATATCTCTTTTCTTATGTGGCGAGTGGGAAGGGACCCGTCAAGCTTAGGGAGGTCTCGCCTGTGGGGTCATCTCGCCCGCGCCCGGAGGTCTCGCCTAGCGAGATCTCGCCTAGCGAGGTCTCGCCTTAACTCATGGGCTGCCCCTTCCTTTTCGAGGGGGTTGGCCTCCCCCATCTCGCCAGCCTTCCTTCCTTGCTTGTTGGGTTACTCGCGAGCCCAAGGTTGTACACAATCCCCGCTCTTTTCGAGGTTGCCCTAACCTCCGAACGACAGTCCAACCGTGGCTCGCGATGCTAAGATTCCTTTATGAGAATCTTGGGTGGGCCCCTCCCCCCCTCCCCCTCATATTGCCTATAAATATGAGGAGAAAGCCTTCATTTGGAACTCTTTTGCCTTCATCCTCTCTTCTTTCGGAATGTCTCATAGTCAAAGTTTCCGCGAGCGCCTTGCGATTGTGCGAAGGCGAAACAAAGTCAGCACGGACGCCCTTTTCCCAGATCTTGGGCGTACTCCCCCCTTAGCCTCTCCGCCCTCTCGCACAAAAAAGGCGAAAGCTGCTTGTGCACCTCTCTCGGCGGGCGCAACTTCTTCTGCCGCTCCGATAGACAACCCATTCGCTTCTTCTGGGGGGAAGCAGGTGATCACATTATCTTTCCTTTCTCTGGTTTCGCCTGTCTGACTATGCTTTTTCAGGGAAGTTTCGTTGATTCGCCGTTGTCTGTCAATCCCCCCGATAATGTAAGTCAAGTTCCTCAGCACACAGACTCGCCCAAGGCGGCCTCCCCACCTCCCTCGCGGAGAGAAAACCTCTCGCGAGTTGTGGGGAACCCTCGAATCCCAAGTAAGATCTCTTCCCTTCTCGCCTCTCAGTTGATTCGCCTTCTTTTATTCGGCTCGCGCGAGCTCACCCTTTCTTGTGATCTCTCGCTACTTCCGCAGGCATCCACTTTGATTCCGATACAGAGGAAGCTCTCGCGTCTCCCCCCCCCCCCTCTCGCCTCTTCCTCATCCGGGCGAGATTGAGGACTACCTGGGTGACCCCATGGACCCTCTGGAATTGAAACGGAGGACTGCCAGGATGTTCCGCAAATATACACACATAATCTGCGAGATGGAGCTCGAGAAGCAAGCCTTCGACCGGCGCATAGAGTGGATTGAAGCAGATCACCACCGCCTTTCCGCAATGGTGGAAGCGGACGGGGTGCTAGACGGGACCGACCCCCAGGCCATACTGAACGAGACGGATGAACATCTCCGTCTCGCACGCCGCGGCGTGATTGCCGCTCGTGCCTTTCATCTTCCTGGCCGCCCGCCATGCGCGGGAGGTAAAGATGGCTGCTGGCAGTGGGTGCGGAGCTAAACTGTCGCAGTCCCGTCTCGCCTTCTTTGGATATCGTTTCTATCAATGTCGTTGTTTTATTACTGATATGTTGTATAAACTTATTCGGGCGAGACGTTCCCTTCTGCGGGACGATTTATTTTTAGACTTTTGGTCATGCACTGGTCATATCATGCCGTCTTTTTATTATTGCCATGATTAGATATTATTTTATTTTATTAATCCTGTAATGATGGCTTGCCTCGAAAGGATTTCTGCGGCGCCTCCGCCTCTTGAGTTCTAGAGAGAGAATGAGATAGGGAGAGTGAGATAAGAGAGCGAGAGGAGGGAAAGAACGAAGCGTCGGGATGTCCTCTCATTTCCCGCGGCCTGATTTTCCCGCCTTTTTCCCTACCCCTTATAAATATCTTCAACCACTGCCCCTCTCATTATTCTAAGCCGTTCTTTTGATCCCGGTTCCCGTTTCTCCTTCGCCATCTCGCGTCTCTCTCTGGGCCATCCACTCTTTCTTTCGCCGCTTTCTCGCCAATTATGGGAAAGAAGAAGATTGAAGAGGGCGAGGGATGCAGCCGCTGCGGGAAGCGCTTCGTGGACCATGACTTCCCTCTCGGCAGACTGCCAGAGGAAGACCACGCTCGCTTCGCCCGCGAGTATCTCTCTGATAGCTACCCGTCTCGCCCGCCCAAGGTGGGCGAGTGCATCAACACCTTCTATCCCAATGAGCTGGCTTTCCCGGTCTCGCACTTCGAGGCGGGGCTGAGGCTTCCCCTCTGGCCGGAGGTCAAATTAGTGCTGAAGTACTTTGGGGTCGTCCCGTCCCAGTTCAATCCCAACGCCATCTCCATGTTGATCGCTTTCGCCTGCTACCTGCGGCGAGAGCGTATCGAGTTTAGTCTAACCGCCTTCCGCAAGCTGTTTGTCTACCACGCCAAGGACGACGGCATCTCTTACTTCACAGGCCAAGGCCTTAAAGTATGCGAGACGCCGAACAAGAACCACCATTGGTTGACGCGGTTCGTCTTCATCCTCGGGGATCTGGGAGGCATCCCTCTCGCCCCTGTATCCCCGCCGAGTGCTATTATGATACCCCCAAGGTGGGGGTGCCGAAAAAGAGCTCTGCGATTTCTTCATGGGGAAGAATTTTGAAGTCCAATACCTGCGGCGAGACCTTGACTCGCTCCTCGCCGTTTTCCCCGGCGAAGGTACACTTCTATTTCCTTCTGTCCCCGTAAATTCTTACCTTCCGCTGACTGTCACTTTATCTAGGAGAAAGGACCATCCCCGTCCATCCCCCATACCAGAGCAATCGAACTCTCGTTTTGGCGAGTATGGCGGCGGAGGCTGCGAAAGATACGCTGACCCCTGTCGCCAAGAAGAGGCCCGCGGGCGAGGGTGCCTCTCGCCTCAGCACCAAGAAGAAGAAGAAGTCTGTGTCCTTCGAGAAGGAAAAACCGGCCAAGGGAAGAGAAGAGCTAGCGGGGTCTCTATCCCCTATCACCCTATCATCTCCCTCGCCTCCGCGACGACCCGTCTCGCCAGCCCGCGAGACGGTCTCTGCAGAACCAGCTGCCCACGGCCATATTCAGCCCTCTCAGCTTCCTCCTGGCGAGACTGGCTCGTCCAGCCGCCCGACTCCCGCCTCACACCCTAATTATAATATGGGGCCCGTGACGGAGGATGACGCCGGCGAGCCGGTTCTGATATGGGAGCAAGACTTCAACCGCATGTCGGTGTCCACCCTTCTCCCTTCCTGGAAGGAACAGGACCACCCCACCAGCCATGTCTTCTCCTTAGGTTTTGGGATGTATGGCGGTCTTGGCTCCGAACCTGCTGATAACGAGGCATCACGGGACCTCATTCTAAAAAGCGCCCACTCGCAGTTTCGCTCCCTGGAGCTCGCGCACCGCGTCTCGCGCCGTCTCGTCTTCAACAACAGGAAAAGGAAAGTGGCGGAGGCCGGTCTCGCCGCGGAGCGCGAGAGGTCCCTTGACCTGGAGAAGCGGTTTCATGTTGCCGACAACCTCCTTGCGCAGAGCCAGGGCGGTGTGGTAAGTTTCCTTATCTTTGCCTTGCTAGTCTTACTCTTGCTTCTTATAGTCCCTTACTTCCCCCCCTCCCGCAGGATGCCGAGACGGCCAACAGGATGCGCTCGCGTATTGAGGAGCTGGAGGGGGAAAACAAGAAGCTGAAAGCCGAGAATCTCCGCCTCCAGAGCAGTGCGACACCCCCACCGGATCAGTTTCCTGTTCCTTCTCGCTATTCTGTGGATGAGGTGGAGGCCATCTGCCGGGACTCAAATATCAAGACGGCTGAGGTTGTCCTCAAGATGATGAAGGAGCTGGGAGTGGTGCGCGCTGATGCAGAGACGGTGACCGTCCGCGACCTGGTCCCGCGCTTATACGACGAGTCGGATGACAGTGCCTCCTCTGACAATGAGTAGCGTACCATCCCATGCAATGACTTCCTCTCGCCATCTTCTTTTGCCTAATACTTATGATTCTGGTTCACTTCCTTAAAAGGAGAGCGAGGTGTCCCCGCCTTATGGATATTTTTGTTTAAAACTTTTTATATACTAATTGTCGCTTCCCTCTTTGGGGCGCCTTGTGTAATAGTTAATCAGGAGACAACTTTTTAGATGTTATTTTAATTGCCACCTTGATCCTCCACCCTCTCGCTTAGCTACTAGTCAAAGGTGTAAGACTATTTTTTGGACGTTGTTTAATTGCTACTTTTATCGTCTGCCATCTCGCTTAAAAGCCAGTGCGAGGCAACTTTTATCACTTTTCGCCCCTATCTTAATTACCACCCACCGTTAGCGCTTGCCGCGCCGCGAGATTATCTCGCACCGGAATCCCTGGGGGGCGGCCGTCTCGCCCGGTCGGTTCCGGCCACTTCAGCTCACTTGAGCCTAGGATGAGGAAAACCCTCCCGCCAGTTGCGAGACCACCTATGGCGAGTGTCGGCCAGGGACCTTCTTCCCTGGCCCGATTCCTGGCCCCTCTCTGTTTTAGGGACTTTCTATCAACCTTTTGATGAACATGGATCTTTCCTCATGCAAATTCTTACCCTTAGACTTGTCCTCTTGAGTGAGTCTACCGCCCTGCCAGCTAGATGGGAGTCTGGTCGGCGGGTCTGCTTGGGGTCTCCACTCCAAAACGCCACCAACCACCGAGTGAGCCTACAGCCCTGCCAGCTAGATGGGAGCTTGGTCAGCGGGTCTGCTCGGGGTCTCCCCTCCAAAATACCACCAACCACCGAGTGAGCCTACAGCCCTGCCAGCTAGATGGGAGCCTGGTCAGCGGGTCTGCTCGGGGTCTCCTCTCCAAAACACCACCAACCACCGAGTGAGCCTACAGCCCTGCCAGGTAGATGGGAGCCTGGTCAGCGGGTCTGCTCGGGGTCTCCTCTCCAAAACACCACCAACCACCGAGTGAGCCTACAGCCCTGCCAGCTAGATAGGAGCCTAGTCAGTGGTCTGCTCGGTCTCCTCTCTAAAACACCACCAACCACCGAGTGAGCCTACAACCCTGCTAGCTAGATGGGAGCCTGGTCAGCGGGTCTGCTCGGGGTCTCCTCTCCAAAACACCACCAACCACCGAGTGAGTCTACAGCCCTGCCAGCTAGATGGGAGCCTGGTCAGCGGGTCTGCTCGGGTCTCCTCTCCAAAACACCACCAACCACAGAGTGAGCCTACAGCCCTGCCAGCTAGATGGGAGCCTGGTCAGCGGGTCTGCTCGGGGTCTCCTCTCCAAAACACCACCAACCACCGAGTGAGCCTACAGCCCTGCCAGCTAGATGGGAGCCTGGTCAGCGGGTCTGCTCGGGGTCTCCTCTCCAAAACACCACCAACCACCGAGTGAGCCTACAGCCCTGCCAGCTAGATGGGAGCCTGGTCAGCGGGTCTGCTCGGGGTCTCCTCTCCAAAACACCACCAACCACCGAGTGAGCCTACAGCCCTGCCAGCTAGATGGGAGCCTGGTCAGCGGGTCTGCTCGGGGTCTCCTCTCTAAAACACCACCAACCACCGAGTGAGCCTACAGCCCTGCCAGCTAGATGGGAGCCTGGTCAGCGGGTCTGCTCGGGATCTCCTCTCCAAAACACCATCAACCACCGAGTGAGCCTACAGCCCTGCCAGCTAGATGGGAGCCTGGTCAGTGGGTCTGCTCGGGGTCTCCTCTCTAAAACACCACCAACCACCGAGTGAGCCTACAGCCCTACCAGCTAGATGGGAGCCTGGTCAGCGGGTCTGCTCGGGGTCTCCTCTCCAAAACACCACCAACCACCGAGTGAGCCTACAGCCCTGCCAGCTAGATGGGAGCCTGGTCAGCGGGTCTGCTCGGGGTCTCCTCTCCAAAACACCACCAACCACCGAGTGATCCTACAGCCCTGCCAGCTAGATGGGAGCCTGGCAGCGGGTCAGCTCGGGGCTGTTTCTACAAATCATCTCGCCCCTGGTGCCTCACAAAGGTCACCCACACTTTCATCGCATCAAAAGAACACATCGGGATGATAAGCATTACACAATGATAATAAAAAGGTGCTATGGAATAGAGCATTACAGGTAAAATCTCTTCAAATCATCCCCACTCCGGGCTCGCTCGAGGGATACCCCGTCCACATCCTGGAGGTGGTACCCTCCTGACTTTAAGACTTCTTTTACTACAAAAGGACCCTCCCAATTGGGGTTAAGCTTCCCTACGGAGGCTCCTCTACCCGCCGCGTCTACCTTTTTCAGGACCAAATCTCCTTTCACAAACTGTTTGACCCTTACATGCTTGTCGAAGTACCTCGCCATCCGGCGCTTGACCTCCTCCTGCAGGACCATCGCTAAATCCCGCAGCTCCTCCACGAGATCCAACGAAAGTCTCTGTTCTTCTCCGTTCTCTGCTCTCCACCCTTCGGCTCCTTCCCTTGCGACCGCTACTCTTGGCGATGCGACCTCAAACTCGACAGGTATGACGGCCTCTGAGCCATGAGAGAGCTTAAACGGGGTTTCCCCCGTGGCTGTGTTTGGTGTGGTCCTCAAGGCCCACAGTACTGAAGGTAGCTGCTCCACCCAGCTTCCCCTCAGATTCTCCACCTTCTTCTTCAATAGATTGACAATGACCTTATTAGCCGCTTCGACCTGTCTGTTACTCCATGGATGATGAACAGAGGCAAAGCGGAGATCTATCCCCAAACGAATGCAGAAATCCACGAATTCCCTGCTTGCAAATTGTGGTCTGTTATCTGTCACGATGGCTAGGGGCAACCCATGCCGGCAGATGATCTCCCCCCACACGAAGTTCTTGATCACCTGCGAGGTTACCTTAGCCAATGCTTTTACCTCCAGCCACTTTGAAAAGTAGTCCACCATGACTATCAGGAATTTCCTTTGGCCACTTGCTTGGGGAAAGGGGCCCACCAGATCTAGTCCTCATATAGTGAATGGCCAGGGAGCTGTGATGGTCCGCAGCCTCTGGGCCGGAAGGAGCTGAAGGGAGGCGAATTCCTGGCACTTTTGACACTTTTTCGCGAATTCCTCCGCATCTCTCCGGAGGGTGGGCCAAAAGTACCCCTGCCTCAGCACCCTCCCTTCTAAAGTCTGGCTCCCCGAGTGACTCCCACATTCTCCCGAGTGAATCTCTTGCAGGACCTTGGGTGCCTCCTCCTCTGACACACATCTGGCCAGCAGACCTGACAAGGTTTTGCGATATAAAACTCCATCCTTCAGCAGGTAGTACGTCGATTTATATCTGGTACGCTTCCTGTCGAGTTCCATTGCGGGTAACTGCCCTGATGCCAAAAAGGTGATAAAGGTGTCCATCCATGACCTCTGCTGGCATATTTCCATGAGCTCCCCTTCCTCTATAGACGGTCTGAAGAGTTCTGTCATTGTTCCCCCCGCTCGAGGGCCATACTTGGCGAGTTGGTCAACCTGAGTGCTCTCCTCCCTCGGGATGTGCTGGATGGAGAAGCTTCGGAACTGCCCTATGACGTCCTTGACCTTTCCTAGATACAACTGGAGGGTGGGCTCCCTTGCCTCGAACTCCCCTTTGATCTGGCCTGCCACCACCATGGAGTCTGTCGAGGCCTCAATGTCTTGTATGCCCAGCTCTCGGGCTAGCCTGAGTCCCGCAATGACTGCCTCATATTCCGCTTGGTTGTTGGTGATTGAGAAATGAATCTTCAAGGCCTGCTCAATCTGGGTCCCCTCCGGGCTGATCAGGATCACCCCTCCTCCAAAGGAATTTCTCCCCGACGCTCCATCTACTAACATCTTCCAGGTTGCCCGAGGGGACGCCTCCGTCTCCTGGACCTCCACTACATAGTCCACCAGGAAATCCGCCACCGCATGTGCCTTTATGGCGAGCTGAGGAACGAAGGCGAGATCGAATTCACTGAGCTCTATTGACCATTTTGCTAACCTCCCAGAATGCTCTACCCCCTCCAAGATGCGACGGAGGGGGTGATCTGTTACCACTTGTATGGAGTGAGCCTGAAAATACGGCCGGAGCTTTCGGGCCGAGATGATGAGGGCAAAATGCTAACTTCTCAAGAATGGGGTACCCGAGCTCCGCTTTCTTCAGGACCCTGCTTACGTAATAGATCGGAAATTGTTTCCTCCCTTCTTCTCACACAAGAACCAAGCTCACCGTCACAGTCCCTACCCCCAAATATAAAAACAAGACCTCTGCTTCCCTTGGTCCCTGGAGTAAGGGCGTCTGGGTAAGCTGTTTTTTTATGGCCTGGAAAGTCGTCTCACATTCCGAGGTCCACTCGAATCTCTTGCCTCCTCGCAGCGTTCGGAAGAAGGGCGAGCACCTCTCCCCGGCTCGAGAGAGGAATCTGCTCAGCCCGGCCAACTTGCCTGTGAGACGCTGGACTTCCTTAACATTCCTAGGGGACTCCAATTCTAGGATTGCTCTTACTTTTTCGGGGTTGGGCTCCACTCCAGATGGAGTGAGTAGGTGTCCCAGGAACCTTCCTCTGCTAGCACCAAAGACGCATTTCAGGGGGTTGAGACTCATTTTATACTCCCTTAGGGTTTCAAAGGTCTCCTCCAGATCTAGGATATGAGCTCCGAGGTCCTTGCTTTTGATCATCAAGTCATCTACGTAAACCTCGAGATTCCTTCCTCTCTGCTCTCGGAAGATCCGATCCATCATCCTTTGATAGGTTGCGCCCGCATTTTTCAAACTGAAAGGCATCATATTAAAGCAGAAGCATCCATCCTCCGTGACGAAGGTGACGTCCTTAACGTCCGGAGGATGCATGCATATTTGATGGTACCCAGAAAACGCATCCAAGAAACTCATAAAGGGGAAACCGATGACTGAGTCAACCAGCGCGTCGATTCGGGGCAGCGGGTAACAATCCTTTGGGTATGCTTTATTTAAAAGAGAAAAATCCACACACATTCTCCACTTACCCTCCCCTTTTTTGACCATTACAACATTACTCACCCACCCCGGATACTTACAGGCGGACACAAATCCCGCCTTAAGTAATTTTTCCACTTCCTCTCTAATAGGTCCGGCCATCTTGGAGGCGATGGCCCTCTTCTTCTGTTGTATGGGGCGAGTGTTGGGGTCTAGATTGAGGCGGTGACAGGCGACGTCTGCATCGAACCCCTGGCATGTCCGCAGGCGCTCCATGCGAAGACGCCAATATTTTTCTGCACGCAAGTCCCGATCTTCTCCCGGTCCTCCGGGCTGAGCTCTCCACTGATTTTTATCTTTTCCTCTCGGCCTTCCTTGGTGCGTATCTCTACCTCGAGGACCTCCACGGTCGCTTCCAGCCTTGATGGCTCTTCCTCTCCTTCCTGCTCTGCCTGTACATCCTGCTCCTTGGCTTTTGCCTTCTTCGTTGGCTATCATCCTCTCCTCCCCCGGCTGCTCTGTCTCCCACTTGCTTGCGTCCTCCTCTTCCTGTCGTGAGGCCCTTCTCTTTTCTGGCCGGGCCCCCTCCCCGGGCGGCCCTCCCTCTTCTTCCATCTGCCTTTTCTCTCTCCTCCCTACCTCTCCTTTTGTCTCCTCTCCCTCTGCTGCCTTCGTCTTTTCGCCCTCCTTTCCAGCCGCTTCCAGCCTCTCCCCCAGGCCTAAGTTCCTTACCATTTCTTCCTCCCCCTTCGCGCTTTCCTTCCCTTTTTCTCCTACTACCATCATCTCCCCGAACTCCTCTCCCGCCATTTCTGGTTCCCCCGCAATACCTCCCACCATTACTACTTCTTCTCCTCCAACATCTTCCTCCTCTCTTTGCTCTTCCCCTCCTCCCTGTTCTTGTTGCAATTGCTCCATCCGCTTTTCCAACTCCTCCGCGTCTCCCCGCCAGGAGATGGTGTTCACTGCCGTCACGTAGCATTCCCTAGCAGCCTTCGGATCCCCCCGCACCCTGATTTGGGTCCCTCCTGAATTCAGCTTCAAGCACTGGTGAAACGAGGAGGGAACGCATCTGAAAGCGCTGATTAAAGGACGCCCAAAGATAGCATTGTAACTACTGGGGGCGTCCACTATGACAAAGCGGCAATTCCGGGACAGCCCTCCCAGGGTCACCTGAAGTCCCACTCCCCCCTCGACTTCTTTCCTTTCCCCTGAGAACCCAAACAGTGGCCCATCAGCCGCCAGCACCCTCCAGGCCTCCACCCTCATTGCATTGAATGCCTTCTTGAAAATCACGTTCACTGAGCTCCCATTGTCCACTAGGATCCGCGACACCGTGAAGTTCTCGATGGCGGTCCGTATTACCAGCGCGTCACAAAAGGGATCCTCATGGTCCGGCATGTCTTTCCTCGAAAAGGTAATCTTTTCATCTGGGGGAGGGGATTGTGACGTCGAGGCGACGCTTCGGCGGTACATAGTGTGAAGGCTTGCCTTTCGGGCCGCCTCTATCCCCACCCCCCCCCCCCCCCCCCCGTTGATCACTCCAATTCCCTCGCGATCCCCTTCATCCGTTCGATCCACACATCGATCCTCTTCTCCTGTGACTGTGACTTCCTCTATCCGCACCGGCCTGGGCTGTTCTCCTGCCCCTCGGGTTCTCCTCATCTCTAAGAAATCTGGGCAGGTAGCCGTTGCATGACCTTCCTCCTCGTGGAAGTCACAATATGGCAACGCCACCTCCCCCCCCCCCTGTCTTCCTTCCCGAGGGTTCCTCCTTCTCCCTGCTCCTGCTCCTCTTCCTCTCTCCCGGCCCCTTCCTCTGCCTCGGCCGATAGCCATGGCCTACTGCGGAGGGGGTAGGGGTGGTCTATGACCATACCCCCACCCCTGCTGGTGAAACCTTCCTGGTCCTCCCTGTTGGTTCCTCCCCCCTTGGGGAAATCCTCTACCTTGTCCTGGGGCCGGGCCTCCCTGCTGTCTCCACCCCAGCTCCGGATATGCCTGCGCCCTCGGCTCCTCTCTTCTCCTCGCCTCCTGTTGCCTCCCACCTGACTCCCTCGACTCTACCTCAGTAAGCCTTGCCAGCTTCTTTGCAAAAGCTGGGTTCGCCGCCTCCATCGCTATTTCCTTTGCCGCCTTCTCCATCAAGCCCTCAAAAGACAGCGGCGCCTTCCGGGTGAGGCTCATCTTGAAGAATCCTTCCCGCAGTCCCACCGTGAAGGCCATCTGGAGGGCAAACCCTGGCACCTCCTGTATATCCAAAATCTCTTCTTGAAACCTGTCCACGTACTGGGCCAGCGATTCATCCGCCTTCTGTTTGATCAAAAAGATCGATTCCGGGTTCTTATTCCTCTTCTTAGATGTGGAGAACCGGAGCTGGAAACTCCTACTTAAGTCCTCGAAGCAGTATATCGAGCCCGTCGGGAGTTGATGGAACCAGTCCCTAGCTTTGTCCTTTAGGGTGATTGCAAAAAGGTGGCACTTAAACGCGTCCATCATGGGTCTGATCGAGACAGCATCTTTGAACCACTGCAAGTGATGGAGGGGATCATCCTTCCCTATATAGTAGTTCATCTCGGGCTCTCGGAAGCCCTCCGGGACGGGAGCGGATAGGATTAGCTCGCAAAAGGGGGACCCTCTCGCCGCCGGTCTCGCCGACCCTACTCGCGCGACAACCTCCCCTGGCAAGACGGCACTCGCCGGGCTTGGGAACAGCTCCCTTCCCGCCATGTCTCTCTCGTTCCCTTCCATCATCACCTCCTTTCCCAGCCTTCTCCCCGGGGCATCCTCGCCTACTCGCGCCGAGACGAGTTCTTCCTGAGTCGCGAGAGCTGGCACTGGGGGCAGTGGAGTTGAACAGTCTCCCTGCCGCGAGATCCCTTGCAGTAGATCCATGATCCCCTTGATCGAAGCCATAAACTCCACTCTCCCTACAAATCCCCCCTGGTTATCCGACTCCCCTCCTTCTCCTTCTCCGTGATCTCCCGCCATGTGGTTGCTCAAGGTTCTTCTCTGATGGCTGCGTTCCACGCTCACCGCACCAAAAATGTTGGAACCAGTTTTCTGATCCCTCCTAGAGTTCGAAACAGGATGCAGCCCACACGTACTCTCCCTACGCTACCCTCCTGATGAGAGTCAGTGACCTGAAAACTGACCGAGGGGGCCCAGCTTGGAGGTCCCGCCTTTTACCCGGAAGAACTGAGAGTCTTCCCCTCCCTAGCCAGTGCTGAGCTAGGTACCTGTGAGGAAAATATTGGAAAGGTTCAACACTCTTCGCAGGTACCTTATCGGTCTATTTATAGGCCTCTGAATCTGATCTGCAAATATCACTTCTACAACAACCTGAAATGACCAAAATACCCTGGACTGGGTCTACCAACAGCCAAACCTCGTTGTTCTGGAGAGCTATATGCAGGCCTCCAGGGGTAAAAATGTAAAACTATCTGGGGCACAGAGGTAAAATCCCCCTTGTGGGTCAAAATGTAAAAGATATCTCTTTTCTTATGTGGTGAGTGGGAAGGGACCCGTCAAGCTTAGGGAGGTCTCGCTTGTGGGGTCATCTCGCCCGCGCCTGGAGGTCTCGCCTAGCGAGATCTCGCCTAGCGAGGTCTCGCCTTAACTCATGGGCTGCCCCTTCCTTTTCGAGGGGGTTGGCCTCCCCCATCTCGCCAGCCTTCCTTCCTTGCTTGTTGGGTTACTCGCGAGCCCAAGGTTGTACATTTATGGTAGTGGATGATTCCACACCATACTTCCTTATCAATTCTAGGGTGAACTTAGACTGTCATATGGATAAACCATCCTCAGTCTGTCTAACTTGGAGACCCAAGAAGAACTTAAGTTCCCCCATACTGCTCATTTCAAATTGTCCTTGCATTAGTTTTGCAAACTTTCTGCAAAGACTACTTTCTGTAGACCCAAATATTATGTCATCTACATATATTTGGACTAAGATAATCTTGCCTCTGGATTCCCTAAGGAATAGAGTCTTGTCTATTTTCCCCCTTGTGAATTTATTCTCAATGAGGAAACTAGACAGGGTTTCATACCAAGCCCTAGGGGCTTGTTTTAACCCATACAAAGTCTTCCTAAGTCTATATACATAATCAAGTTTAAGAGAATCTACAAAACCTGATGGCTGCTCTACATAGACTTCTTCCTTCAGGTTTCCATTCAGAAAAGCTGACTTAACATCCATTTGATATACCTTAAATCCTTGAAATGTTGCATAGGCAAGGAACATCCTTATTGCTTCCAGTCTGGCTACTAGAGCAAAGGTTTGATCAAAATTGAAAGTCCACCTAGTGTCGGCTATGTGCACCTATGGGGGGGGGGAATAGGTGACGTATGGTTCTTTGCGGAATTCACAGATGTACCTGCACAATAAAAGCAACAAACACAGAACACAGAATACACAGCAAATTTATAGTGGTTCCCCGACTTGGGTACATCCACTTTCCCCCTTCGACCTATCTCCCCAACAAGGGACGACTCGGTCAATTCTCCAACGGGATTGAAATCCAATCCCTTCACTAACGGAAGGAGCCCTTCCACACGTGAGAGTCAACACTCCCACAAATCGGGTTGCACCCAACCCTTACACCACGGAACAAAAGTTCCTTTACAACACAAGTAAATATGGAATGTATATGAAATACAAACTTCTTTGGAGACTTCGGTGTTCCTCTTTGTTCGACGACGTGTTCTTGAAGTCGATGAAGAGTCTACGACCTTGGTCTCTCTTGGAGAAGATCTCCCCGGAACCGGCGGCGGCACACGAGCGGCGGCTAGCTTCGGATTGGCGGCTACGATGAAGAGTGGC
Source organism: Platanthera guangdongensis (assembly GCA_039583875.1). Taxonomy (NCBI): domain Eukaryota; kingdom Viridiplantae; phylum Streptophyta; class Magnoliopsida; order Asparagales; family Orchidaceae; genus Platanthera; species Platanthera guangdongensis. The sequence goes on along the minus strand of CM077148.1, from coordinate 113,707,714 downwards.
TGCAGAACTTGGAGATCTAAACTTCGTAGCGAAGCAAGCTAGGTCTACCAACGGTCACTCTAGGATCAGTCGTCTCGATCGATTCGGACGGGGGAGTTTTTCCCGGTCAACGAATCGAGAGACAAGAGATCTCCGGATAGACGCGTGAGACACAAGCCTTGCTAAGCTTCTGTCACCGGAGATCGGGAAGAGGAGCGATCAGCAGCGGCGACCACTTGACGCGAGCGGCGGCGGCGGAGCGGAGCGAGTTCGCGGATTTAGGGTTACGTCGCCGCTCGTTTTTCTTTTTCTCTTGTCCGTCCTCTGCTGTTCAAAAATACTCATGTATTTATACTGTAGTATTCTCAAATATGACCGTTTGTGGACCCACAAAAGAAATCCCCAAAATCCGGTTCAAATAAGTCCAGAAGCAGAATCCGGTCCAGCAACATTCTGAGAAAACGCCAAGTAAAAATCGGCGAGAATCGCAGACGATTCTCGACGAATCGGCGAGAATCACCAAGTGATTCTCGTCGATTCGTCGAGAATCGTTTGTGATTCTCGTCGAATCACTTGCCGATTCTCAACGACTTGGACTTGGTATTCATGGGCTGCATGACCACTGGTTCGGCGGGAATTACAAGTGATTCTCGCCGAATCTTGCTTGGCACCATATTGAGATGGCCAGAAGGAGTCGGCGAGAATCACTGATGATTCTCGTCGATTCGGCGAGAATCACCAAGTGATTCTCGCCGATTCGGCGAGAATCACTTGGTGATTCTCGTCGAATTTGCCTTGGACGATTTTTCGTCTTCCACCTAGGAGCTGCTCCTTGATCCTCCATGCTCCTTGTCTTCTCTTGCATATGAGCGGTCCTGTACTTGAAAGTAAGTGCACTCCAATAGAGAGAGTACACATAGGCCAACACACTGATCTGCTCAACGAGGGATTACGTCGTGCAGACCCGTGTATATTGACCTACTGCACCCTGACATTGGTGTGCACTTAGCGTGGAGAAACTGCAAGTACAACTTGAAATGTTTCATCAAATACATTGTGAATTCATCTTAGCTTGACAGGGGGCTTCCTCAAATCTAGGTAATCGTGGATACAATACCCAACAATCTCCCCCTATTTGACGAAGCCAAAACCCTACTAGCTAAGATGAATAACACCTATCAAATAATAATTATAGCATTTAAAAATTAATTATGCAACACAAGGTAATAAATGCAATCAGAACAGGACTTGAGTCATTCACACATTCAAGAATATATATATATATATACCAAGAGAAATATATTCACATATAAGTCAGAATTGTTCACACGACAGTAATAATTGTTAAATGTTCTTAATACACCGTGACCAGCTATAAGATAGTGACTATTTGTCCTTAGCTCCGTCACCCTTAAGAGTTTGCGCCAAGTACTTTTGCTCTGCCTTTCCATGTATTCCTTGGGCTTCGGATAGTACCTAGGAGGAGCAACTTTGTCTGGATCCTTGTTGTTTCTGAAGAAAATGTTGCGTTTCGCTTCAAATGCTTTGTGCGTCTCCCATTCATACTGACTATATGCTTCATTTCGATTTATCTCTCCTCTTTCTTGCAGCAGGAAGGTGTCTAGGATGATGCTCCTTGAGACTGGGCTCCACCTTTCGTTTCTTACCTCCTCCTCACTTAGTCTGATCCTCTTTTGAGTTGGTGTCTCCTTTGATGTCCCTTCCTGAATTTTCCTCTTTCCCCTTGCTTTAGCTAAGGCCTCCTGGTCAAACATGCTTCTCAGCTTAGATTTGGAGATGGCCCTAGCGTCAGCTTCATCAGTGAAAATATCAGCAACACTTGTACTTACATTCTCAGCAATATGTACTTCCTCGGCAGCCGTAGAAGTCTCAGGAGCCTGAGCACCGGTAGGTTGGTCAGGTAGGACGACTCCTAACGTGCCCAGTGCATGTTGTAGCATCCACCAGCAACTCTCATAGACGTAGTTGCTTGATTTCACAAAGTTTGCATCCATGCTTTTCTGGAGCTCAGCCATCTTAGCGATATACTCCTTCTCCCCCTTTTTGGCTTCTTCAGCTATGCAATTGGCATATGAGTGCAAGGAGTCATCAATGTGCTTAGTTGTCTTGCTGAATTCAGTGACTAGGGCCTGCTGATTTGCATTTAAAGTGACCATGTTGCCATCAAATTTCTGAATATTGTTGGCCACAACGTGTGTGTTCTGATTGACAACAGCCAGAGTGTCAGTAGTCTTTTTCAAGCCGGCCATTAACAGTGTGACAGCTTCGCCGGCCGCAGTATACTTTTCTTCAAACTTCTTCTCCATCATATCCAGTTTGTGGTTGATGGCCACCATATTCTTCAGCATGAGATCTTCAGAAGTCTTAATCTCTTGCAGTATTGTTTTCTGAGTTTTATCAAAAGAGGTTTTAAGCTCATTCACGATGCCTTGAATTATATGTACAGTGTGAATGGCTAGGTCATCTCGTAGTGGAATACCCGGAGGCACTTCTTGGCCTTGTTCTGGCTCTGCCGCAGAAGCATCAGTAGAGCTGGATACAATCACAGCCTCTATGGGAGGAATGTTGGTGGCCTCATTTACCTCCCCCTCCACTGGTGCAGGCTTAGCAGTAGGAGGTTCATCAGTATCTGGAGATTCAACCACTTCATGGCCCTCACTGACCTCGTCCTTTCCGTCCTCATCCAAAAACTCATCCATATCAGCATCTTCTTCCACTTCTTGATCAGCAGAGTCCAGTATTTCAGCTTCAGTTCCGAGGGTGTTTCTGTTCAGGACCTCCTCATCCTCCAACCCAGGTTCACCTTCTGCATGAACTTCTGCCACCGCATCCCTTGCCACCTGGGCGATTTCAGATATTATATCCAGATGAGTGGGTAGAGTCTCCCCCTCGATTCCTGCAGTCACAGTATCAGGAATTTCACGGGGGGAGGATGCTGGAGATACTTCCTCTTGCTCTTCCACAGCCGGCTGCCCGATGCGCCGTTCCCATCGATCAAATACAGTAGCATCCATTTTTTCAAGTAATGTAGAGGAACTCCTTTGCTCATGTCGAATTTATCTCCGTTGAGCTGGTTGAGATATAGACTGATGATGCGGCCGAAGCTCGGAGTGCCCAGAGTGTCCTTGATCTTTTGAAACATCAACTCTCCCCAGTTGAACCTCTTTCTGCAGACCACGGCTATGAGAATTTTGAACATATCTCCGGAGATATGATCATGGGAGCCTGGCTTACAAATGAGTACTTTTCCTATGATGTCGGATAGGAGCTTCCCTTCTTCATTCATCTCTTTGCGTTTTACTGATCGTGTGCCTCTGGGTAGACCGCAGAACAGGAGGGTTCTGACTTTGTCCTCGTCCTCCAAATAGTCTTCCTGCTCCGCACTTGAGAGCTACAGGTAGCGAGTTAGCTTACCGGCAGACATCTTGACCTTAGTCCCCGCCACCTTGCTCTTGATGATGGAGTCTCGGTTTCGAAGCCTTGCTGTAGAAAAGAACTCCAGCACTTCTTTATCTAAGACTTTGCAAGGATGCTCCAATATGAAGGTTAGCCCGGCTTCTTCCAGCATGAGAACGATGTTCCGGAACTCGTCCGAGGCATGAGAAAAACCAGTGCGAACCAGTTCGCAACCAGAAATCAAACCTGCGGTCGTCCTTGGGGCCATTGAGGATCTAGAAAGAAGCCCGACTCCAAGCATTAGTGTACATTCAAAAAAAAAGAAGGCATCACATGGGGTTCGGCCTTGGAGCCAGTGAGGAGGAGGTTACCTAAGAGCTTCGGTGGGAGAGAGTTGGTGAGCTTCGGGAAGAGCTTCGGTGGAGGGAAGAGTATCCCGTGGGATGCGACCTAGTTAGAATCTCACGGGAGCTTCGGGAGTTGGTGAGCTTCGGGAGAAGAAGATCACGCACAGAGGCAATTTGACGGCGTCGACGAGAGCGTCGGAGGGCTGCGGGTGTCGGCGAGTTCGCGGAAGTGCACTTGCGCGAGGAAGGCGAGGGTCGTCCAGAGGTCTCCTGCGCGAGTCGTGAGGAAGGTGAACAGGCGGAGATTCTTCGGCGGGATTTATAGGAGTCGTCGGGATTCGGGGGAAGTCGAGCGGTCGGGAGCTTCTTCGGCGGGATTTATCTAATTCGGCGAGATGTAAAATGGGTCGGCGGGATTCGGAGTAAATATTGATGTTTTTCTTGATTACTTTGGGAAGCATTGCACCATTTTAGATTTTCCGATGTCAAGTTACTAAAAGGAATGATAAATGCAAGTATATTCTAAAGTCAATCTATTTGAATTTTACTGAGGTTTTTGCAAAGTCTTCTCAATGTCAATTTGTTTTTGTTGTCGAAATTTACAATGACATGTCCTCAAATGTCAAGTTAATACAGGATTAATACGTACATGTTTGTTATAACGACACTTTATTAGGATTAGAACGAGACCTCTTCAGACCCTTCTTGATGTCAACTGTGATGTGTCAAAATTCGCAATGACATATCTTTGTTATCCTTTTATCGATGTGTAATGGTTGCATGCCTCGATGTAATCTCTCCTTAAAGGTGCACACATATATGATAAGCATAAGTACACTTATACACAAGGATAAAAATATATATATATATATTTAATTTGAATGAGGATGCATCATGACACAAGTCCTTGAACTGATCAAAGTTACCTGGGATAAGGAGAGTCATCGTCTTAGTCCCACAGGTAGAACATATCGGTAGCTTAAAGTGATTATGCTCATCAGGTAGCACGTCTGTTATTGTAGACGCTTGTTCCAAGTTAGCCTTGAGCCACGTACTGTCTAGTTCCCAAGTATTCATGGGGATCTAGACTACCCTGCAAAACAGAATTACTTTACCTTAGGAACCCAAATCATATTGGGTCCTAGGTTTCTATTAGCATGAACACGCAACTGCCTTCCGTGAGAAAACCTGTCTGGAAGACTGCCTCTGTCCCTATAATGTGGAGAAGCCCTTGCTGTGGGCACAGAGAGGTTGTGCCAACAGTCAATGGCAAAGTGTCCCACTTTGCCGCAGCACCAACAAGAGTGAATGTTGTATCGCCGTTTTTGACCTGATCTAGTGACTGATGTAGTCACGGTCCTAGGTCTCAAGGGGATAGGGCATGTTCTTGTTGCACAAATTCCTCTTCCATCGAGGCATGATGAAGGGTGGAATGAATGCATGATGTGAGCGTTATGAGGCCGAGAAGGTGGTGCCATTCTTTCAGGCATCTTCCTTGCTGAGGCTCCATGACGCCTGACATCATGACTTCTATTCTCCCTATCCCGTGTCCTTGAATGGAGAGAATTCTTCTGTGAACCAGGACCTGCAGATCCACACTTTGTTGTGGCAGTGGCCGTGAATACAAAGGGCTCAGACTGAGCCTTAGGTATTTCTTCAAGGGTGGCCATGATGCCTCTTGCACTATGGACATTTCCACATGGGGACAACTCACCCTTACAGTGACCACGATTATTCCTGTGGTCATACCTGAAGGCATGATGAGTTGCCTTCCCGCTTGGAGTGGGATGTCGGAACACCGTTTCCCCATTTCTCCATCCCTGGATAATCCGGGAGATCCACCCGGTTTCTTGTTTTCTCTTTATAGCATCAACTTTGGAGAAGTTGGATACTATACGTTTCTCATTTTCTAGACTATTCTCTAGAGCTGAGATCTTAGAGTCCTTGACCTTGTTGGACGCCAATTGGAGAACCAACAAGATCTTTAGTTGAGCAATCTCTCGAGCTTGCTCCTCAGCAAGTAGATTGCTTTTCTGAAGGGCTCTCTTCAGGGAATCAGTATTTTCTGGAGGAGAGCAGTTTCTGTCTTCAGAGAAGTCAAAAGATGAGGGACAGGATGAAGATGGTACCTGCTCATCTGGGTTATTGTCATTAGAATCAGTGACCAATGGTTCTTCCTCGTCGGAGCTACTTTCCTCACTATCTTCTTCAGTCTCTGACAAGGATACTGGAGCTCTGATGCAATCCGAAGGATCCTTGCATTCATCTTCAGAAGTGATTACCCCCACATATGCTTCATCCTCAGATTGGCAGCAAATTTCAGCTTCCTCTGACCCCCCCATCAGCTCTGAGATCATCATCCATAGAGATTTAGCCGTTTTACATTTTTCCAACCTGGAGCAAGAGGCTCCAGACCAGACATCCATAATAATTTGTCGAATCCTCTGGTCCAGTTGGAAAAATGAGAGTTCCATCTCTGTCATCTCAGGGATGCACATGGGCACTTGGGTCCCCGAGTCGGTGGTCTTCATAGGGATAAATGGACCCTCTTCCAGGATGAGGGATGCTCGAGGATCGATGGCATCCAGGTGAAATAACACTCTCATCCTCCAGATAGGATAATAATCCTTGGTGCATGCTGGGATTTTGAGTGGCAATACGTCATAGTCCAGATCCATGCTTCTGACACTGGTGGCAGGATTCACCTCAAGGTGTTAGCCTTCTTGTTGAGGAACCTGCCTCTGATACCACTTGAAAGTCCACCTAGTGTCGGCTATGTGCACCTATGGGGGGGGGGAATAGGTGACGTATGGTTCTTTTGCGGAATTCACAGATGTACCTGCACAATAAAAGCAACAAACACAGAACACAGAATACACAGTAAATTTATAGTGGTTCCCCGACTTGGTACATCCACTTTCCCCCTTCGACCTATCTCCCCAACAAGGGACGACTCGGTCAATTCTCCAACGGGATTGAAATCCAATCCCTTCACTAACGGAAGGAGCCCTTCCACACGTGAGAGTCAACACTCCCACAAATCGGGTTGCACCCAACCCTTACACCACGGAACAAAAGTTCCTTTACAACACAAGTAAATATGGAATGTATATGAAATACAAACTTCTTTTGGAGACTTCGGTGTTTCCTCTTTGTTCGACGACGTGTTCTTGAAGTCGATGAAGAGTCTACGACCTTGGTCTCTCTTGGAGAAGATCTCCCCGGAACCGGCGGCGGCACACGAGCGGCGGCTAGCTTCGGATTGGCGGCTACGATGAAGAGTGGCTGTAGAACTTGGAGATCTAAACTTCGTAGCGAAGCAAGCTAGGTCTACCAACGGTCACTCTAGGATCAGTCGTCTCGATCGATTCGGACGGGGGAGTTTTTCCCGGTCAACGAATCGAGAGACAAGAGATCTCCGGATAGACGCGTGAGACACAAGCCTTGCTAAGCTTCTGTCACCGGAGATCGGGAAGAGGAGCGATCAGCAGCGGCGACCACTTGACGCGAGCGGCGGCGGCGGAGCGGAGCGAGTTCGCGGATTTAGGGTTACGTCGCCGCTCGTTTTTCTTTTTCTCTTGTCCGTCCTCTGCTGTTCAAAAATACTCATGTATTTATACTGTAGTATTCTCAAATATGACCGTTTGTGGGACCCACAAAAGAAATCCCCAAAATCCGGTTCAAATAAGTCCAGAAGCAGAATCCGGTCCAGCAGCATTCTGAGAAAACGCCAAGTAAAAATCGGCGAGAATCGCAGACGATTCTCGACGAATCGGCGAGAATCACCAAGTGATTCTCGTCGATTCGTCGAGAATCGTTTGTGATTCTCGTCGAATCACTTGCCGATTCTCAACGACTTGGACTTGGTATTCATGGGCTGCATGACCACTGGTTCGGCGGGAATTACAAGTGATTCTCGCCGAATCTTGCTTGGCACCATATTGAGATGGCCAGAAGGAGTCGGCGAGAATCACTGATGATTCTCGTCGATTCGGCGAGAATCACCAAGTGATTCTCGCCGATTCGGCGAGAATCACTTGGTGATTCTCGTCGAATTTGCCTTGGACGATTTTTCGTCTTCCACCTAGGAGCTGCTCCTTGATCCTCCATGCTCCTTGTCTTCTCTTGCATATGAGCGGTCCTGTACTTGAAAGTAAGTGCACTCCAATAGAGAGAGTACACATAGGCCAACACACTGATCTGCTCAACGAGGGATTACGTCGTGCAGACCCGTGTATATTGACCTACTGCACCCTGACATTGGTGTGCACTTAGCGTGGAGAAACTGCAAGTACAACTTGAAATGTTTCATCAAATACATTGTGAATTCATCTTAGCTTGACAGGGGGCTTCCTCAAATCTAGGTAATCGTGGATACAATACCCAACAAAAATCAATACCTTCTTCCTGTTTATATCCTTTAGCAACTAGTCTAGCTTTATTCTTTATAATAATTTCATTCTCATCCAGCTTGTTCCTAAAGATCCACTTAGTTCCAATAATGTTGTGATCCTTTGGTTTAGGAACTAGCTCCCAGACCTTGCATCTTTTGAACTGGTTCAGCTCCTCTTGCATAGCCTCAATCCAATGAGGGTCTAGGATTGCTTCTTCAAATTTCTTTGGCTCTACCTGGGATAGAAAGCTGGAGTAGATAACTGAACTTAGATTCCTGCTCCTTGTTTGTACCCCTTGTCTGAGATCTCTAATAATTTGATTGGCTGGATGATCTTTTAAATGCCTATTTGCTGGAGGCAGCCTGTCTTCTGGTTGTACACCTTCAGCTTCTTCATTCAGCTGCTCTTCTTGGTCTTCTTCAGCAACAGGAGTATCTTATACTCCCCCTGGACAGCAGCTACCATCCTCCACTTGCTGACTTGTAAAAGGACCTTCTGTTAAGGTAAGCTTGTCCATCTTCTCAGTTACACCTGTAGAGCTGCAAACACTTCTAGGCAATTCATTGTTAATGAGTCTAGCTTCATCAAAAACTACATGAACTGACTCTTCTACAACTTGAGTAATCAAGTTGTAGACCCTATAAGTCTTACTGTTGTTGTTGTACCCAACAAAGATTCCCTCTTGCGACTTGGCAGCAAACTTGGTTAGATAAGACTTACCATTGTTAAGGATATAGCACTTGCAACGAAAGATCCTGAAATAGGATAGATTTGGTTTTCTACCCTTCACAATCTCATAGGGGGTCTTCTTGTGGCTCTTGGTGATAGTAGCTCTATTGATCACATGACATGCAGTATTAACTGCCTCAGCCCAGAAATATTCTGGGAGAGATGTGTCACTCAACAGGGTTCTACCATCCTGTATCAAGGTTCTATTTTTCCTCTCAGCAATACCATTTTGCTGAGGTGTTCTTGGTGAGGAAAATTCCTGAAAAATTCCAAATTCTTCACACAGTTTTGTCATACTTTCAGACTGAAATTCAGTACCATGGTCACTTCTGATTTTGACCACTGTACTGTCCAATTCATTCTGAATTTGTTTAACAAAACTGTACAAGATACTTGGAGTTTCAGACTTTTGCCTTAGGAAGAACACCCAGGAATACCTTGAGTAGTCATCAACTACCACAAATGTGTAGACCTTCCTACCTAGGCTGTGAACTGGCATAGGACCAAAAAGATCCATATGCAAGAGGTATAGACACCTCACAGCATCTTTGTTCTCAAGGCTATGAAAGGTGGATTTGGTCTGCTTGCCTTTTTGACAAGCTGAGCATATCTCATCCTTTATACACTTAACCTGAGCACCATTCCTCACTAACTCTTTGCTAAAGAGTTGACCAATTGTCTTATAGTTAAGATGAGTCAGCCTCTTGTGCCATTTAACACAATGTGAGACTTTCTCATCAGCTATAAGACAAATAGGAGAAATAATGTTCTCACACATAATGTCTAGACAATAGACATTTCTCTTCCTATATCCTGTCAGAATGATCTTTTGATCACTTGACCTTTTGATATGACAACCATCCTTGACAAATGAGATGGCATATCCTAAATCACTCAGCTGACTTATGCTAATGAGGTTATGTTTCAAACTCTTTACATAAGCCACTTGAGTAATTGTAATTTGGTTACAAGAAATGTTACCAAAGCCTTTGATGATCCCTTTTTCTGAACCACCAAAGGTAACCTTAGGCCCATCTTTGATAGATGTATAATCCTTCAGCAACCCCCTAGTTCCAGTCATGTGCCTGGAACATCCACTGTTCAAGTACCATATAGGGGCATGGCCACTTGGAATCACCTGCAAAACAGATTACTTAACCTTAGAACCCAAATAATTCTTGGGTCCTTGGTGTAGGTTAGTCTGACTTTTAAAAAAACTACATGTAGATCTTCTAGCAGGCAGTTTGCTACTCTCCTTGACACTTGAAATGTGCCAACAGTCTATGGCAAAGTGGCCTATCTTGCCACAACACCAGCACTCAAACCTGTTGTGCCTTTGTTTAGGTACAACCCTGGCTGTAGTATCTACAGCAGGCTTTTTGTTAAGTGATGGGGCTTTGCCCTTAGACTTGGACCTAACTGTCCTGGCAGGTTTTGTAAACCCCAATCCAGTCTTACCCTTTTGAGGAATAAACTCATCTATCAATGGTAAAACTGATTTTGGTTTAGAAAAACTTGCAACAATCTCTCTCTCTTTCTGAAGTCTAGCCTCCAGATTTTTAATTTGATCATTCTTAAATGTGATTGTGCCCAATTGAATGACAGTAATGTTTTTCAACTTGGCAATCTCATTCAGTTTTTGATCTTACACTTTATCTGAATCAGCAGCTGCCAACTTAAGATTAGCAATTTCCTTAGTCAGTGTTTTGACCAGATTTTTGCTCTTCTTAAGTGCCTGCAATACATCTCTATATTCATCCATCAATTGATGAATATCACCCTCAGATTCAGACCCACCCACATCACTTGATGCAAATGTATCTGATTCTGAATCAGTACTATAATCTGAAAGACATTGTACCTTACTTGGTCCAGGCTGATCCTGGATCTTGTCTCCTTCTGTTAAGGCCATCATTCTGTTGCACTGATTGTCCTCATGCTCATAAATTGAGTTCATTAGCTGCAAGAACTCATCTTCTTCCTCTTCAGCAAACAAGTCAATATAGGCTTCAGCTTCTGAATCTGTTTCTGATGATGATTGATCAGTCAGACTTTTATCTTTCATAGCAACAAAAGACTTATCCTTTTTGCCCTTAACCTGATTCTTCTTCTTATCTGTAGTTGACTCCTTCCTCTTTTCAGGACAGTCAGTCACTACATGTCCAGCCCTATTACAACAATAGCACACAATCTTTGAGGATGTAACTTTGCTTGGCTTAGACCTTCTTCTGTCATTCCTTGATGACTTCCTTCTCTGATAGTAGTCATCTTTAGACTGTGAAGTGGATGACTTAGACCTCCACTGCTTCTTCTTTAGAAACTTTTGAAACTGTCTTGTAAAGGCAGCAAAATCCTCATCACTTTCACTGCTGTCTGAGTTCTGGTTCTCTGAATTTTCTGAAGCAGTCTCAGCAACTGTTTGTGGTGGAGATGGAGACTTGCTTCTGTACTTCCTAGTGGCTTCAATTTTGAAGGCCACAGATCTTTCCTTGTGCTCCACTTTTGTAGTCCTCTCTTCCTCCTTTCTAACCATTAACTACATTTCATAAGATAGCAGTTTTCCAAACAAGGTTGGATGAGGTATATCAGCTAATCTGGCCATTTCCCTAATGGCGCAAATCTTGGTATCCTAGTCCTTAGTCAGGGATCTTAAAAACTTGTCATTCAGCTCATAGTTGCTAAATTCTCTCCCATAGGACATCAGCTCATTAACAATCCTATAGAATTTCTTGTAGCATTCAGTAATGCTATCAGACTTTCCTTGTTTGAAGCTTTCATACTCCTGATTTAACAAGGACTTCCTGTCTTGTCTAACTTATTCAGACCCTCCCATATAGACTATCAAAGTATCCCACATTTCCTTTGAAGTCTTGCAATGAATCAAATTCTGGAAGGTAGAGTCATCAATGGCACTTACTATGATGTTCTGAGCCCTCTTATCCATAGTAGCCAAGATTATTTCATCCTTTGTCATTTCTGAATAATCCTTAGGAGTTTTCTGATTTGCATCTAGAATAGAGATCTTCATTGGCACATATGGCCCTTCTTTGAATGTGATGTATATTCTTGGGTCAGATGCTTCCATAAAGAGTCTAACACTCTCTTTCCATATGCCAAAAATCTCTTTTCTGCAGATTGGTAACTTCATGGATCTTAGCTCTTTGTGATTCTCAGTAGAACTCATTTTCTTGATTCTTGATTAGTCTGATTCTGCCTACATGATCTTTACTCAGACTGTTATGTCCTTTTTGAGTAACCTGCCTCTGATACCACTTGAAAGAAATAGTGCCCAATCACCTAGAGGGAGGGGTGAATAGGTGAACTTAATCTTTTTTACTTTAAAGGCAGAAACACTGAACAGTAATTGCAATTTAACAAGTATCACAGCACAGCAACCATACAAGCATACATTCACAGAGTACACACAGATTTTTATAGGGGTTCCCCAAGGTCTGGGTACATCTACTTTCCCCCTTCGCCTATCTAGTAGTGTACTAGATTCGGCCTAACTTCTCCACTTCTCCTCAGATCCTCAGATCTTACAACTCAGAACCCCAAACAGGTTCCTACAACTCAGAGTAATCCCACTCCTACAACTCAGGCACAAAGCCCTACCACTCAGTCTACAACAAGACCTACACTCAGGCACAACAGCCCTACCTCATCCTTCAATAAGGCCTACACTCAGAGAAATGATTCTCCTACACTCAGGCTCACAGGCCCTACCTCAGCCTTTATAGATTTAGGCTTACAACTCAGATCTATATAAGATCCTACAGAAATTAGAAAATACAAAGTATATAACCACAACTCTAATAGAGAGAGATGAGTTGACTGGCTTCTTGATGAGTTCTTGGAAGAACTTGGCAGAGATCAACCTCCCTTGGCTTTCTTCAAAGCTTATTGAATTAGAACACAGTAGGGTTGTATCTCTATGTAGATGATCTTCAATCAACTGCTGTCTTGAGATTCTGATTTCAATCTGAATCTTACTTATCAGTCTGGTTCAACAGCTGGTCTTCTTAGAAGGAGCTCTCTCTCTCCAACTTCTTAGATCTTCTCTTGAAGGTCTTCTTCTTGTTGTGTTGTTTTTCACTTCATTGATCTATCCTTCTGTTGATGGAATAAGCCTTTATATAAGCTTTCTTCATGGTGACCGACTGATCCGGTTTCTAACAACCTTCTGACAGCTCTGACAGTAGCAGTTGACCGGTTGAAATGGCAGCTGTCAAGCCATCCAGTCACTTCTTGAAATCTTTGTCACTGTCTGAAAGTGTCGAGACAGATAGTCTTTATGTGTCGACACAAATAGACTAAGTGTCGACACAAGTAGACTAAGTGTCAACACTAGCCTTTATGGTGTCGACACAACTCCTTGTGTTGTTGTAACAGCTTCTCAACACTGCTTCTTCAGAATGTGTCGACACTGATCCTGTGTGTCGACACAAGTCCTTCTTCTTCAATACTTAATTGATTTCTGCTAAGTGTCGACACAACTCCTTTGTGTCGACACATCTTCTTGTGTTGAAACTTGCTAAGTGTCGACACATCTTCTTTGTGTCGACACATGCCTTCTGTATTGAAACTTTTTCTGAGTGTCGACACATCTCCTTTGTGTCGACACATTCTTCATGTGTTGAGACTTTGCTGAGTGTCGACACATCTCCTTTGTGTCGACACTTGTACTTAAACTTTGTTGAAGTTTGTTGAGTGTCGACACAGCCTCCTAGTGTCGACACTTTTGCTGTCGACAAAGTTTCTCTGAGTGTCGACACTGCTTCTAAGTGTCGACACTGATTATGTAGACATTTCTTCATTGTGTGTCGACACTGCCTGTATGTGTCGACACTTTCCTTCTGGTGTCGACTCTGCCTTCCTGGTATCGACACAATTACTTCAAGTGTCGACACTGCTTCTCTAGGTGTCGACACAAGCCTTCTTAAGTGTCCACACTTTTCTTCTAGGTGTCGACACATGGACTTAGAAACTTTTCCTGCAAACCTGCAGTTACTTAACCTGCACAAATAAACTCAAAGCACATCAAATACACCTTGATGTATATCATTGAGTAGGGTGAGGCTTCTTCAAATCAGGTACATATATTTCAATGTACCCAACAGTCTGGAGGCATTATCTATATGGCGTCCACTGCGAGATCTTTTCCGATCATAAAAAGTTGAAGTATGTCCACACTCAGAAGGAGTTGAACCTGAGAAAACGGCAGTGGTTGGAATTTCTATGCGACTATGAGTTCGCCATGAACTACCACCCCGGGAAAGCAAACTCGGTAGCCGATGCATTGAGTAGAAAAGTGTCAGTCTCTAGCCCAGAGTCTCGGTTGATGAGTATGGAGTTGGCTCGGATGATCGAGGAGATGGAAATTACTCTAGTATTCAAGGCTCCTTTGGCAGAGTATGCGGAGTATTTGTCCATCATGAGCATAGTTTGTGATATTCGGGACCGGATTCGGGGGAGCAAGGCATGGATGCTGCCTTGGCCCCGGCAATCAAGGCAATTGAAGATGGGACCACCGATAAGTACACACTAAAAGACGACCTCGTTTATTTTCGTGGCCGACTCTATATTCCCAAGGGCGGCAAAATCTGGGAGGATGTCTTGAGAGAGGCACATTCCTCTCAATATTCTGTACACCCGGGTATTTCCAAGATGTACGATGGCTTACGGAAGACCATGTGCTGGCCAGGAATGAAGAAGGATGTTCGTTACTATGTTACACATTGTGAAGCTTGTCAAAGAGTGAAGGCTGAATGCAGGAGTCCCGGTGGTTTGTTGCAGTCATTGCCCATCCCCGAATGGAAGTTCGAGGAAATCTCCATGGACTTTGTCCATGGACTACCATGCTCCCGCTCCGGGAATGATTCGGTGTGGGTTATTGTTGATCGACTGACAAAGGTGGCCCGGTTCATTCTAATGAAGAAGGAAGCACACGTAGATGTTTTGGTACGCCTTTTTGTGGAGCAATTCGTACGGTATCATGGCGTGCCCAAGACAATTGTTTCGGATCAGGATGGTCGGTTTACATCCAAGGAGTGGAAGGCGGTACAGGCATATTTGGGCTCGCGCCTAACCTTTAGAACAGCATTTCTCCCTCAGACGGACGGGCAGTCTGAGCGGACCATCAGAACACTGGAGGATTTATTGAGGTTGTGTGTGCTGGATAGAGGAGAACCGTGGGAAAGACTCATACTATTGGTGGAATTCTCCTACAATAATAGCCATCAAGCGAGCATCGGTATGGCGCCCCATGAATCCCTTTACAGAAGAAGGTGCAGGACTCCCTTGTCTTGGGTGCAGGATGAAGATCTGAAGGCATTGGGAAATGAATATATAGATGAGACTGATGCGGCGGTCAGATTGGTACGAGATTGCATGTTGGAGGCTCAAAGTCGGCATGTGAAGTATTATAATGCAAAGCACCGAATGGTGGAGTTCCAAGTGGGTGATAAAGTGTGCCTCAAGATTCGGCCGATGCATGGAATATCGCGGGTGCGTGGGGTGAAAAAGCTCAGCCCAAGGTATGTTGGGCCTTATACTATACTAGAAATGATTGGCCTGTTGGCCTATCGGTTGGAGTTACCACCAGAACTAGAGAATCTCCACGACATGTTCCATGTGTCGTCGCTTCGAAAAGTGAAAGAACTAGTGCCTAAACACCTAGAGGGGGGGTGAATAGGTGCACTTAATCTTTTTAACTTTTAAGGCAGAAACACTAAATTATTAGACCTGTTTATGCAGTTCTCTACAGTAATTCAGCACATATAACATAGCAATCACAGAATAAATCACACACAGAGTACACACAGCTTTTATAGTGGTTCCCCAAGGTCTAGGTACATCCACTTTCCCCCTTCGCCTATCTAGTAGTGTACTAGATTCGGCCTAACTTCTCCACTACTTCTCAGATCCACAGATCTTACAGCTCAGAACCCAAACAGGTTCCTACAACTCAGAGTGAACCCACTCCTACCAATCAAGCACAAAGCCCTACCACTCAGTCTTCACCAAGACCTACACTCAGCCTTCAACAAGGCCTACACTCAGCCTTCAACAAGGCCTACACTCAGAGAAATGTATCTCCTACACTCAGGCACAAAAGCCCTACCACTCAGCCTTTATAAATATAGGCTTACAACTCAGATCCCTTAGGATCCTACAGAAAATAAAGAGTACAAAGATTAATAACCACAACTCGGATTGACAAAGATGAGTTGACTGCCTTCTTGATGAGTTCTTGAAAGAACTTTGCTGAGATCAACCTCCCTTGGCTTTCTTCAAAGCTTCTTGAATTAGAACACAGTAGGGTTGTATCTCTATGCAGATGATCTTCAATCAACTGCTAACTTGAGAATCAGATCTCAATCTGAAACTTTCTTATCAGCCTGGTTCAATTGCTGTCTTCTTAGAAGGAGCTCTCTCTCTCTCCAACTTCTTAGATCTTCACTTGAAGGTCTTCTTCTTGTTATGTTATTTTTCACTTCAATGAATGCTTCATGTCATTAATCATCACCTTCTGTTGAAGGAATAAGCCTTTATATAAGCCTTCTTCATGGTGACCGGCTGATCCGGTTTCTAACAATCTTCTGACATCTCTGACAGTAGCAGTTGACCGGTTGAAATGGCAGCTGTCAAGTCATCCAGTCACTTCTTGAAATCTCTGTCACTGTCTGAAAGTGTCGAGACAGATAGTCTTTATGTGTCAACACAAATAGACCAAGTGTCGACACAAGTAGACTA
Organism: Platanthera guangdongensis; assembly: GCA_039583875.1. Lineage (NCBI taxonomy): Eukaryota > Viridiplantae > Streptophyta > Magnoliopsida > Asparagales > Orchidaceae > Platanthera > Platanthera guangdongensis. The sequence goes on along the minus strand of CM077148.1, from coordinate 113,691,093 downwards.
AGTGTCGACACTAGCCTTCATGGTGTCGACACAACTCCCTGTGTTGTTGTAACTACTTCTCGACACTACTTCTTCAGAATGTGTCGACACTGATCCTGTGTGTCGACATAAATCCTTCTTCTTCAATACTTAGTTGATTTCTGCTAAGTATCGACACAACTCCTTTGTGTCGACACATCTTCTTGTGTTGAAACTTGCTAAGTGTCGTCACATCTTCTTTGTGTCGACACATGCCTTCTGTGTTGAAACTTTTGCTGAGTGTCGACACATCTCCTTTGTGTCGACACATTCTTCATGTGTTGAGACTTTGCTAAGTGTCGACACATCTTCTTTGTGTCGACACTTGTACTTAAACTTTGTTGAAGTTTGCTGAGTGTCGACACAGCCTCCTAGTGTCGACACTTGTACTTGAACTTTGTTGAAGTTTGCTGAGTGTCGACACAGCCTCCTAGTGTCGACACTTGTACTTGAACTTTGTTGAAGTTTGCTGAGTGTCGACACAGCCTCCTAGTATCGACACTTTTGTTGTCGACAAAGTTTCTCTGAGTGTCGACACTGCTTCTAAGTGTCGACACTGATTATGTAGACATTTCTTCATTGTGTGTCGACACTGCCTGTATGTGTCGACACTTTCCTTCTGGTGTCGACTCTGCCTTCCTAGTGTCGACACAATTACTCCAAGTGTCGACACTGCTTCTCTAGGTGTCGACACAAGCCTTCTTAAGTGTCGACACTTTTCTTCTAGGTGTCGACACAAGCCTTCTTAAGTGTCGACACTTTTCTTCTAGGTGTCGACTCATGGACTTAGAAACTTTTCCTGCAAACCTGCAGTTACTTAACGTGCACAAAGAAACTCAAAACACATCAAATACACCTTGATGTATATCATTGAGTAGGGTGAGGTTTCTTCAAATCAGGTACATATATTCCAATGTACCCAACAATCTCCCCCTATTTGGAGAAGTCATAACCCTTAGTCAATGATATACACCATACATAACAAATTTTCAATATGATGTAAAACAGTAATATATGACAGGGTAAAAACTTAAACATGTATAAATAGAACATGTATAAACAATTATCTCAGAACAATTAATGTAATAGATGAACATATAACATTGTTCTTACAAAGTCCAACATTTACATTAATCAAAAGTTTACATAGAGTTTACTACAAATTACAACTTGTAAACTTAAGAAAATGCTATCCTAAGGCTGCTCTGGTTCCTTGATTACAATCCCCTTTCCAGATTGAATCTTTGCTTGAACTGGAGCTTCAGTGTCATCAGCAGCAGCAGGCTTCTTCCCTTTGAGATCTTTCTTTTTCAACTCTTCAGCCTTTATCTTCTGCCTTTCAAAATAGTGATAAGGCTTGGGAAAATACTTGCTAGGCTCCTGTGCATTAGGAGGTAGCTTTCCCAATTTAGCCTTTCTTCTATATTGTACAATGGCCTCTTGCCTATTCTCATGTTTCCTCCACTCCAGATCAGAATACCACTTGCCTCTATCCAGGACATTGTCCTTAGTAGCCTTCCAAGCAGTCAAAATGATATTCCTGGATGTGGGGCTCCATTGTTCAAAATCTGGTCTTAATTCAGCTTGCTCTCTGAATATTTTCTTAGACAATTGAGCCTCTTGTTCCTTTAATAAGGCCTCTTGCTCTTTTAGTATTGCCTCTAGCACAGGCTGATCAACTTTCTCAAGAATAATGTTCTGATTACCCTCAGGAGGACTGTACATAGACTGTATCTCTTGATGTATCATATCAAAGTCTGGTGGAGGGTATATCACTTGAGCTACTTTATCCTGCTCTCCTCCAAAGTATGCAGGATTGATTCCAGACTCTACCACATTGTCATCATCACATAAGGGTGGATATCCAAGGGTGGCTCTGATGGAATTTGAAATCCATTTGGCATGATCAGAGCCTGCCTTGACTAGTACCCTCTCCCCTTTATGACTTCTCTCTCTATGTGGTCCCTCAGATCATCTTTCTGAAACCTTATCTGTGAATTCAAATAGTTGACTCCATCTTTGTAGAAAGGTTTTAACCTTTGGAGCCTGTCAGTGATTAGCTTTTGTGAATCATGGATGGTAGAGTGAACTGCAAGGAGGCTTTCTTGGAGTTCCTTATCAAACTCAGCGTTGGCAGCAGCACTGTGTACAGTTTGGGCAGTTGCTATATTCTTCAGTTCAGTTACAATGGCATCGTGTGAAGCAGTGAGATTATCATTCATCCTTAGCTGGTTTTCCAGGATATAGCCTTGCTTCACTGCCATTTCATCAACTTGTTTCTTGATGTTCTCTTGATGAGTGGTCAGATAGACTACTGCATTTCCTCCTTTATGGAAGCAGTCAGTCATTTCCTTCTTGTTAAGATTCACTTCAAATCTGATAGATTTGATGTCTTGTGCAAGATCAAACTGAAGTGACTTATGCCCTTCATCCATGTACTTTTCTAGAGCTTGCCTTTGCTCATCCAGCTTAATCTGTAAAGCCACCATCAGTGAACTGTAATCAGTAGATGGGGTAGGCTGTGGAGCAATTGTCTGTAGGGCTTTCTTATAGTTCTGGCTTCTTCTCTTGAAGACTTGTAACTTCCTCTTCTTGGCTCTAGCAGCCTCTTCATCTTCTGAAGCAGAAGTGTTGTCTATGTCCACTCTATCCTTAGGACTAGGAGGTAACTCCTTCTCAGTCCTTTGTGGTTCCTCAGCATCCTTTGTCTTCTCAGTCTCTTGTGTAGCAGTTTCCTCTACATTTTCCATATGCTCCCCCTCAATATTTACTTTCTCCCCCTCAACAGCAGCTAATTCTCTCTCAAGATCTGTCTGTACAAGATCAGGGAATAGCTCCTCTATGGTAAATTCCTGTTGAGAATGGGCTGGAGAATCTCTGATCTCATCAACCACTTTATCTGCAATAGATGTGTCCTCCATGACAACATCTTGTGGTTGAGGGTGTATCTGTGTTTGCTGATGAACATTAGGTAATGAATCAGTCAAAACTTCATCCTCAATAGTGAAATCTAATTGATTAATGTCAGTTATTACCTCTAGTATGGTTTGAGTAGCTTGTGCACTCCCTAGTGGAGTTGGCTCTTCCACAAGTAGAGGCTCCCCCTGGAATGCATCCAGGTGAATTGGGCTTGCTGAGGGTAGCTCCCCCTGCCTCTGTGCATCTTCTTGTCTGGCAGGAGACTGTCCAGCATTTCCTGTCTCTTCATCATCAGGAGTAAAGACCACTTGCTCTTCAGAGCTGCTAGAGGGTTCTTGAGCCACAATGGCTGTCTTCTTCTTCTTCTGGGGTGTGTCCTTTTCTGGAGTAGGAATTTCTTTTGTCAATACTCTATCCCACCTAGAGAAAATTCTCAAATCCATTCTCCTCATGTGGTTTATCTTTGAACCAGCAGCTTGATTCATCACCTCAGGTATGCTTCCAGCTAGGTATAGACTCAGTATTCTACCTAGATTGGGCTTCTTCATACTTTCTTTTATCTTATCAAACATAACTGCAGACCAATCAGTATTAAGTTTGAAAATTATCCTAGTCATCGAACTGAACATATAAGCTGAAATTCTATCATGTCCTCCAGGCTTGCTCAGGATGACCTTGCCAACTATTTCAGACAAGAATTTTCCTTGGATGTTCATTCCTTTTCTGTTGAAAACTGATCCAATTTTCAGGTTTGAATCCAGTCCACACCATCTCAATGCCTCTCTAGTCTTAGAAGCAGATACATCTTCTTCCTCTTTTGTTCTTGGTAGTTGAAGTACCTTCCTTAGACTCTTCTGTGTGACCTTGACTTTGGTCCCATGAACTCTGAACTTAATCTTGAGTCCAGTATCATCAAGTGAAGCTGCACTCAAAAATTCAAGGACCTCTTTCTTCCAGATCTTGATTGGTTCTGATACAAGATATTCCAATCCAGTCTCAGCAATTAGGGTTACCACACCTTTGATTTCGGGGTCCGCGTCATCAAAGGCGTGTCGCACGAGCTCATATCCTTCATTAACATTCTCTTCTAGCTTGGGCGCCATTAGGGTTTGAAGAAATTTTGAATTTAGAGAAGAGAGATGTCGACACACAAGTTTGGTCTCGAGACAAAGGTGAGCGTGTCGACAAACACTGGGGAAAACCTATTTATACTTTTCTAGAATCGAAGGTGAAAAGGCGCGTCAAAATACTTAAATTGTGTCGACACTGTTGAAAAGTGTCGACACTTACTGCTAATGTCTCGACAACTATGTGTCGACACAAGTATAGTCGACAGAATATATGTGTCGACACTTATATATGTGTCGACACCACTCAGCTCGACACTTAGTCGAGACTTTACTAGACTAATTCTGTGTAAATCCTAAGTGTCGACACCACCCTGGATGTGTCGACACCTACACTGCATGTGTCGACACTAATTCTCTGAAGTGTCGACACAGACTTCCTAGATGTGTCGACACCATTTCTCTGAAATGTCGACACCATTCCTATGTGTCGACACAGACAACTCTATGTGTTGACACCATTTTACTTAGCCAATTTTTGTAAACTACTCTAAGTTTATCATCCCTAATTCAATTTTAAATTTATTGAATTTGGTTTCATCTAAGGGCTTAGTATACATATCAGCTAACTGATTATTTGTATTTATATGCTCTAGGGAAATATCTTCTTTTTCCACATATTCTCTTAGAAAATAGTACTTTATTTTTATATGCTTAGTCCTACTATGAGAGACAGGATTATTTGCAATAGAAATAGCACTAGTAGAATCACAAAATAAAGGTGTTCTACTTACTTGAATACCATAATCTCCTAGCTGGTGTTATATCCAAAGTAGTTGTGCACAGCAGCTTCCTGCAACAACATACTCTGACTCAGCTGTGGAGATAGCCACACTGGTCTGCTTCTTGCTACTCCAAGACACCAGCCTTCCTCCTAGAAATTGACAGGTACCTGTGGTACTCTTTCTGTCTTCCTTGCAGCCTGCAAAATCTGATGGCTGCTCAACATAGACTTCTTCCTTCAGGTTTCCATTCAGAAAAGTTGACTTAACATCCATTTGATAGACCTTAAATCCTTGGAATGTTGCATAGGCAAGGAACATCCTTATTGCTTCCAGTCTGGCTACTGGAGCAAAGGTTTGATCAAAATCAATACCTTCTTCCTGCCTATAGCCTTTTGCAACTAGTCTAGATTTATTCTTTATAATAATTCCATTCTTATCCAGCTTGTTCCTAAAGATCCACTTAGTTCCAATTATGTTATGATCCTTTGGTTTAGGAACTAGCTCCCAGACCTTGCATCTTTTGAACTGGTTCAGCTCCTCTTGCATGGCTTCAATCCAATGAGGGTCTAGGATTGCTTCTTTAAATTTCTTTGGCTCTACTTGGGATAGAAAGCTAGAGTAGAGAACTGAACTTAGATTCCTGCTCCTTGTTTGTACCCCTTGTCTGAGATCTCCAATAATTTGATTGGCTGGATGATCTTTTAAAAGCCTATTTGCTGGAGGCAGTCTGTCTTCTGGTTGTACACCTTCAGCTTCTTCATTCTGCAGCTCCTCTTGGTCTTCTTCAGCAACAGGAGTATCTTGTACTACCCCTGGACAGCAGCCACTATCATCCACTTGCTGACTTGCAGTAGAACCTTCTTCAATAGTAAGCTTGTCCATCTTCTCAGTCACACCTGTAGAGCTGCAAACACTTCTAGGCAATTCATTGTTAATGAGTCTAGCTTCATCAAAAATTACATGAACTGACTCTTCTACAACTTGAGTAATCAAGTTGTAGACCTTATAAGCCTTACTGTTGTTGCTGTACCCAACAAAGATTCCCTCTTGGGATTTGGAAGCAAACTTGGTTAGATAAGACTACCATTGTTAAGGATATAGCACTTGCAACCAAAGATCCTGAAATAGGATAGATTTGGTTTTCTGCCCTTCACAATCTCATAGGGGGTCTTCTTGTGGCTCTTGGTGATAGTAGCCCTATTGATCACATGACAAGCAGTGTTTATTGCCTCAGCCCAGAAATATTCTGGGAGAGATGTGTCACTCAATAGAGTTCTACCAGCCTCTATCAAGGTTCTATTTTTCCTTTCAGCAATACCATTTTGCTGAGGTGCTCTTGGTGAGGAAAATTCCTGGAAAATTCCAAACTCTTCACACAATTTTGTCATACTTTCAGACTGAAATTCAGTACCATGGTCACTTCTGATTTTGACCACTGTACTGTCTAATTCATTCTGAATTTGTTTAACAAAACTGTACAAGATACTTGGAGTTTCTGACTTATTCCTTAGGAAGAATACCCAGGAATACCTTGAGTAGTCATCAACTACCACAAATGTATAGACCTTCCTACCTAGGCTGTGAACTGGCATAGGACCAAAAAGATCCATATGCAAGAGGTATAGACACCTCACAGCATCTTTGTTCTCAAGGCTATGAAAGGTGGATTTGGTATGCTTGCCCTTTTGACAAGCTGAGCATATCCCAACCTTTATACACTTAACTTGAGGACCAGTACTCACTAACTCTTTGCTAAAGAGTTGACCAATTATCTTATAGTTAAGATGAGCCAGCCTCTTGTGCCATTTAACACAATATGAGACTTTCTCATCAGCTACAAGACAAATAGGAGAAACATTGTTCTCACACATAATATCTAGACAATAGACATTTCTCTTCCTATATCCTGTCAGAATGATCTTTTGATCACTTGACCTACTGATATGACAACCATCCTTGACAAATGAGATGTCATATCCTAAATCACTCAGTTGACTTATGCTAATGAGGTTATGTTTCAAACCCTTTACATAAGCCACCTGAGTAATTGTAATTAGGTTGCTAGAAATATTACCAAAGCCTTTGATGATTCCTTTTTCTGAACCACCAAAGGTAACTTTAGGACCATCCTTAATTGGTGTATAGTCCTTCAGCAATCCCCTAGTTCCAGTCATGTGCCTGGAACATCCACTATCCAAGTACCATATTGGGGCATGGCCACTTGGACTCACCTGCAAAACAGATTACTTAACCTTAGAACCCAAATAATTCTTAGGTCCTTGGTGCAAGTTAGTCTGACTCTTAACAAAACTACATGTAGCTTTTCTAACAGGCAGTTTGCTACTCACCTTGGCACTTGAATTATGCCAACAATCTATGGCAAAGTGGCCTACCTTGCCACAACACCAGCACTCAAATCTGTTTTACCTTTGTTTAAGTACAACCCTGGCTGTTTTATCTACAGCAGGCTTCTTGTTGAGTACTGGGGCTTTGCCCTTAGACTTGGACTTTACTGTCCAGGCAGGTTTTGTAAACCCCAATCCAGTTTTAGCCTTATGAGGTACAAACTCATCTATCAAAGGTAGAACAGATTTTGGTTTAGAAAAACTTGCTACAAAATCTCTCTCCTTCTGAAGACTAATCTCCAGATTTCTGATTTGATCATTCTTGAATGTAATAGTCCCCATCTGAATAACAGTAATGTTCTTCAGTCTGGCTATTTCATTTAGTTTCTGATCTAATAACTTGTCAAAGTCTGTTGCAGCCTCTTTAAGACTAGCAATCTCCTTAGCCTGAGTTTTGGTCAAGAGTTTGCTTTTCTTCAAAGCCTGCAACAATACTCTATATTCATCAATCAACTGATGAATGTCTTCTTCAGATTCAGATTCACTCACATCACTTGATGCTGATGTATCTGATTCTGATCCAGCACTCAAACTTGAACTAGAAGAACAAATTTGTACCTTACTTGGTCCAGGCTGATCCTGGATCTTGTCTCCTTCTGATAAGGCCATCAGTCCCTTGAACTGATTGTCCTCATGCTCATATATTGAGTTCATTAACTGTATGAACTCATTTTCTTCTTCTTCAGCAAACAATCCAATATAGGCTTCAGCTTCTGAATCTGTTTCTGAAGATGACATATCAGTCATACTTTTATCCTTCTTGGCAACAAAGGACCTTTCCTTTTTGCCCTTGAACTGTGTCTTCTTCTTGTCAGTGGACTCTTTCCTCTTCTCTGGACAATCAGCTATTACATGTCCTTGTCTATTGCAACAATAGCATACTATCTTTGAGGATGTAGTTTTACTAGACTTGGACTTTCTCCTGTCATTCCTTGATGACTTCCTGTTCTGATAATAGTCATCTTTTGTCTGTGAAGTGGATGGTTTGGACCTCCACTGCTTCTTCTTTAGAAACTTCTGAAAGTGTCTAGTAAATGCTGCAAAGTCTTCATCACTTTCACTGCTTTCTGACTTCTTGCTATCTGAAGTATCTGTCTCAGCCTCAGTAACTTTTTGAGGTGGAGATGGAGACTTGCTTTTATATTTCTTAGTGGCTTCAGTCTTGAAGGTCACAGCTCTTTCTTTGTGCTCCACCCTAGTAGACTTTTCTTCCTCCTTCCTTACCATTAACTGCATCTCATAAGATAACAGTTTTCCAAACAATGTTGGAGGAGGTATATAAGCTAGTTTGGCCATTTCCCTTATGGCACAAATCTTAGTATCCCAGTCTTTAGTTAGAGATCTCAAGAACTTATCATTCAGCTCATAATTGCTGAATTCTCTTCCATAGGACATTAACTCATTAACAATCCTATAGAATTTCTTATAACACTCAGTAATGTTATTAGACCTGCCTTGTCTGAAGCTTTCATACTCTTGATTTAATAAAAACTTCATGTCTTGTCTTACCTCTTCTGATCCCTCCATATAGACTATCAGTGTGTCCCACATTTCTTTTGATGTTTTACAATGAATCAGATTCTGAAATGTGGCATCATCAATTACACTTACAATAATATTCTGGGCCCTCTTGTCCATAGTGGCCAGAATTATTTCATCCTTGGTCATTTCTGAATAGTCTTTGGGAGTTCTCTGATTGGCATCTAGAACAGATACTTTCATTGGCACATATGGCCCTTCTTTGACTGTAATGTAAATTCTTGGGTCAGAGGCTTTCATAAAAAGTCTAACCCTCTCTTTCCATATGCCAAAAATTTCTTTTCTGCAGATTGGCAATTTCATGGATCTTAGCTCTTTGTGATTCTCAGTTGAACTCATTTTCTTGATTCTTGATTAATTCTGCCTTCAGGATCTTTACTCAGACTGTTATGTATTTTTTTAGTAACCTCCCTCTGATACCACTTGAAAGAACTAGTGCATAAACACCTAGAGGGGGGGTGAATAGGTGCACTTAATCTTTTTAACTTTTAAGGCAGAAATACTGAATTATTAGACCTGTTTATGCAGTTCTCTACAGCAATTTAGCACATATAACACAGCAATCACAGAATAAATCACACACAGAGTACACACAGCTTTTATAGTGGTTCCCCAAGGTCTGGGTACATCTACTTTCCCCCTTCGCCTATCTAGTACTGTACTAGATTCGGCCTAACTTCTCCACTATTTCTCAGATCAACAGATCTTACAGCTCAGAACCCAAACAGCTTCCTACAACTCGGAGTGATCCCACTCCTACCACTCAGGCACAAAGCCCTATCACTCAGTCTTCACCAAGACCTACACTCAGCCTTCAACAAGGCCTACACTCAGCCTTCAACAAGGCCTACACTCAGAGAAATGTATCTCCTACACTCAGGAACAAAATCCCTACCACTCAGCCTTTATAAATATAGGCTTACAACTCAGATCCCTTAGGATCCTACAGAAAATAAAGAGTACAAAGATTAATAACCACAACTCTGATTGAGAAAGATGAGTTGACTGGCTTCTTGATGAGTTCTTGAAAGAACTATGCAGAGATCAACCTCCCTTGGCTTTCTTCAAAGCTTCTTGAATTAGAACACAGCAGGGTTGTATCTCTATGCAGATGATCTTCAATCAACTGCTAACTTGAGAATCAGATCTCAATCTGAAACTTTCTTATCAGCCTAGTTCAATTGCTGTCTTCTTAGAAGGAGCTCTCTCTCTCCAACTTCTTAGATCTTCACTTGAAGGTCTTCTTATTGTTGTGTTATTTTTCACTTCAATGAATGCTTCATGTCATTAATCATCACCTTCTGTTGAAGGAATAAGCTTTTATATAAGCCTTCTTCATGGTGACCGGCTAATCCGGTTTCTAACAATCTTCTGACATCTCTGACAGTAGCAGTTGACCGGTTGAAATGGCAGCTGTCAAGTCATCCAGTCACTTCTTGAAATCTCTGTCACTGTCTGAAAGTGTCGAGACAGATAGTCTTTATGTGTCGACACAAATAGACCAAGTGTCGACACAAGTAGACTAAGTGTCGATACTAGCCTTCATGGTGTCGACACAACTCCCTGTGTTGTTGTAACTACTTCTCGACACTACTTCTTCAGAATGTGTCGAAACTGATCCTGTGTGTCGACACAAGTCCTTCTTCTTCAATACTTAGTTGATTTCTGCTAAGTGTCGACACAACTCCTTTGTGTCGACACATCTTCTTGTGTTGAAACTTGCTAAGTGTCGTCACATCTTTGTGTCGACACATGCCTTCTGTGTTGAAACTTTTGCTGAGTGTCGACACATCTCCTTTGTGTCGACACATTCTTCATGTGTTGAGACTTTGCTGAGTGTCGACACATCTTCTTTGTGTCGACACTTGTACTTAAACTTTGTTGAAGTTTGCTGAGTGTCGACACAGCCTCCTAGTGTCGACACTTGTACTTGAACTTTGTTGAAGTTTGCTGAGTGTCGACACAGCCTCCTAGTGTCGACACTTGTACTTGAACTTTGTTGAAGTTTGCTGAGTGTCGACACAGCCTCCTAGTGTCGACACTTTTGTTGTCGACAAAGTTTCTCTGAGTGTCGACACTGCTTCTAAGTGTCGACACTGATTATGTAGACATTTCTTCATTGTGTGTTGACACTGCCTATATGTGTCGACACTTTCCTTCTGGTGTCGACTCTGCCTTCCTAGTGTCGACACAATTACTCCAAGTGTCGACACTGCTTCTCTAGGTGTCGACACAAGCCTTCTTAAGTGTCGACACTTTTCTTCTATGTGTCAACACAAGCCTTCTTAAGTGTCGACACTTTTCTTTTAGGTGTCGACACATGGACTTAGAAACTTTTCCTGCAAACCTGCAGTTACTTAACCTGCACAAAGAAACTCAAAACACATCAAATACACCTTGATGTATATCATTGAGTAGGGTGAGGCTTCTTCAAATCAGGTACATATATTCCAATGTACCCAACAAAAAGCACTGTTGCGGCCCGACCAATATATTCCCACTACTGATGGTACAGTGGCGTCAGATAGGTCTGTGCGACTAAAGCCAGTGCGGATTGTTGACAGTGAGACAAGAACATTGCGCCGCAAAAGTGTTCCCTTGGTGAAGGTACTATGGTCCAACCATGGGATGGAGGAGTACACATGGGAGCCATTGGATTTGATGTAGCAACGCTACCCGGAGTTGTTTGCTCAAGGTAATTTTACTTAAAAGCATATGTTAAATTTCCTTCTATGCTTTTCTCCCCACAGCCTAAGCCTGATTTCGGGGATGAAATCTTTTATTTTGTTTATAGGATTTGTAACGTCCCGAATCGCTCTAGGCCCCTCGTGCGTGTTTTTGAGTTAGGAGGGTTGACTCGAGTCCTGAGAAGTGCAGGGAATTGGACTGCACTTGTGGAGGAGTGGAGAAATCAGTGCAGAGAAGGACACGGGTAGTGATACGGGCGTGTCACTACCCGTGTGAATGTGATGCGGGTAGAGACACGGGTGTGTCCCTACCCGTGTGGCATTGTGTCGAGTTGAGCTCGACGAGATGTGTTGAGATCAACGAACTGCGCGCCGACATCGACGAATTACATGACACGGGTAGCGACACGGGCGTGTCACTACCCATGTGGTATTGTGTCGAGTTAAACTCGACGAGATGTGTTGAGACCGACGAATTATGTGACACAGGTAGAGACACGGGCGTGTCCCTACCCGTATGCTCCAGTCGACGATTTTAATCGAGATCAACGAAGTGTTGAGATCGTCGAAATGCATCCAGAGAAGGACACGACCCGGGAACACGGTCGTGTCATGTGGATACAGGTCGGGACACGGGACTAGACACGGGTGTGTCCCTACCCGTGTCGAGTGTTGAACCGACACTAAAAACCGTCGTAACGCTTCGCTGTAGCAGGACATGGGTAAGGACACGGTGTGTCCCTACCCGTGTCACTTGTTATATATATGGAGTGGGAAAAACCCTAGCCGTTTCACTCTTCTTCCCAGCCGTATTTTCTGAGAGAAGTCCTGTGGAGAAGGAGAGTTTGCTGGAGGAAGATCTAGGGAAGGAGATCCGCCATCGCCGTAAAGGAGAGGATGCCGCCGCGAAGAATCACAAGATCTATGCCCGGAAATGGAACCGCCGGGAGTGATGTGAGTTTCCTACCCTCTCCCTTGGTGCTAGATCTATAGTTATTTTTCCTAGGTGAGATATCGACTCAAGAGAGTCTTGATGGAGAGGAGTTTTCTAGGAAAGGCCATGCTAGGACTTGTGTCCTAGGTTTTAGATCTATTCAACCACTCCCTTCTTCTATGTGAAGATAGGGAATGGTTTCGTGAAGGGTATTGGCCTCTTGAGGTTGAATAAGGGTGCAAGAAAATTCTGGGGGTGATCGGAGAGGATCGACTTGAGGTGGAAGATGAACCGATGTCGTTCATTCCGCCTCAAGATGTGTGTTGAATCTGTATTCTGCGCGCAGCGATCTTCTAGGCCATTTTCACGAGGGATATCTGATTTCAATTAGGATAATGTCAAATCTGGGCTGAGGTCTGAATACAATAGTTGTGGCCCATGGAAAGACCTTTCCATTGAGGGGTTACACGTCTTCACCGGATTCTTGTAGCTTCGGGAATATCCTGTTAAAGTTTCAATCTAGATTTACTCTGCATCTAAATTCTGGGCTTTATATAATATGGATTTGGATTCGGTGGAATTAATATTGCTAGTAACTTGGCCTGGATGAACTCTTTATGGCTAAACATTTTAGTTTCATGATTGATGAAGCTTATTAATCAGATTTCATATAATTAAATTGTGAAGCAAGCTTATTTAGATAAATTGACTTGATAGAAATTGATAGAGTGTTACTTATGCGCATCATGTTTAAATATGTCGTTACCATTTGGAAAGTGTGATAGATCTTTATATGCGCATCATGTTATATTATGTTGTTATCATTTGTAAGGTCATGTATAGACATAAATTATGGCCATGAGTATGTTTGACTAATGGAATGGGTATAGTAGTCCAATACTTAGAGTGTCGTCTCCCTACGGGTTGTGTTGTAAAAGGATGTAAGTGTGGTGTTGACCGTCACTTGTTTGGTTTGTGTTGGGATAGAGTATGGATGGATGGTTGGGCTGAGTCCTCGTGCCTTCTTTCGAGGCCCCTTTCCATGCCACGGTGGTGTGAAATTGCATGAGAGGTGAGTCGACACGCGGTGTCGTAATCCTGGGTTAAGGATAGTGTGGCAGGTCTACGGGCTCGCCGATCGTCACACCGACGGGAGTTGACAGTAAGACTTTGGGCGGTTGGGCTTGGTCCTCGGTGTTCATGTCCTGGGGCTCCTTCCGTGCCAAGTGAATGGTTGGGCTATGTCCTCGTGCTTACTTCTGAGGCCCCTTCCGGGTCACACAAGGCCAGTTCGAGCTGTGTTCTTGGTGCACATCTACCCAAGACTCCGCTGGGCCATAGTACGCATGGGCTCTGCTGTTGTGTTCTTAGCGTTGAGGCGTACAGAGGTCTAGGTGAAGTAGTGTGGATACCCGCCTAGTAGTAGAAGTGCCCATTCTACTGTCATCGCCTGGCCACGGCGGCTGATGCCTGAGAGGTTAGCTACCTGCTCGAAAAGTGGGAACTATAGTCTGCGTCGACATAGCAATTGCATGTGTGTGATCATGGGTGAGTCATTGCATAGCATACATAGCATTTCAAAACATTGCACAACAAGATCCTCATCGTATAAGTTTGTATGGGCACTCTTATACGATGAGTTACTTTTATGTAACCCGATCCTTAACTTATAAGTTTGTATGGGCATTCTTATAAGTTAAGTTACTTTCCTGTTGTTACTTATACATGTTAGTTTGTTGTATCTCTTAAATATTTGCTAGATCATGTTATTGTTACTCTTACACTACTGCCACCTGCTTGTACTTCTTTTACTTGTATACATATATATTACCCTATTCCTTCTCTCCGTCCGGTGCCGAGGAGTCGCCGGGGGAGCGGATGTGAAGCTACTTAGTCATTCCGACTAACGGTTGCTACGTCTTCCTTTTAGGAGGACACGCCGCAGGTAGAGCAGGCGCGGACTACGCAGCAGGACAACCAGGCCAGGACGACAGGGCCTGAAGTGACGGTGTCATTGATACCGTCGGTCACAGATGTGAGTGTTGAGAGGATTTGATGTAGCCCCTTTTGGGGCAACTTCTATAGCTGTACTCTGATATGTAGAAGCATGTTTTAGCTTCTCCTTTATTGATATATTTGGACTTTATATGCTTAGTGTGGATTTGGCTTCTCTTACTTATTATATTTGGTTGGGTTGGCATGTACTATTGATATTATTGTAGCCGGCGGAATAGGCGTCTTGTGGTACAGGTTAGCTCGTGTGCTAATGCTATCGCAAGGCGGCTGTTCTGGGCATAAGATTCCCCTTTGTGCCGTGTTTTGAGATCCGGGAGGGGGGTCTTACAAAGCCTTTGGCCTTTGCCGAATTTCTTCAAGTAAGGGGTTGATCATTTTTTTTTGGTGAGGGGGAAGGTGGTGGTTGGGTTTGTATTGAGGAGGATAGGCGTCCTTGGTGTGGTTGATGAAGGTGCCGATTTTGGGAGAGGTATTGAAGGATTTGGTCGAATATTTGAAAGGAGGAGGTAGAGGGGGGGAAAGAAAGGGGGAGGCCGAAATTTTGGAGTGGAGGAGAGGAGAGGAGGAGGAGGAAACGAATTTTTCAAGAGGGGAATAGTGAGGAGGGGGGATTCAAATTTTGAATCCTTGGTTTTCAATTTTTTCATTCTCTACTCAATCCTTCATGAAAAGGCCTATATATAGGCTACACCACTCAATCTCCACCATACAATATTAAACCACTCATGATGGCTAATGGCACCCATCATATCATAACAAAACAATAATTAATGACATTAAATAAAGATAGCAATTGATGGTTATAGCCACCCATCATACATGAAATTAAATAACATTGCAAAAAAATAATAATAAAACAAAACATAAAAAGTGACTTAATAATTAATAATAATTTATTAATAATTATTATTAATTATTAATATATTGGTTTGCGCCGCGGGCGGATATTTTGGCGTCGCTCCACATGGTCGTCACGGCGCCGCAAGTCTTTATCTGGAGGCGGAGAAATATCTTCTGTAAGCATGCCGTCATCGTCTTCAACATGTTAAGGGACGTCATCTCCATCACCCTCTGTATCCGTCGGGTCGCCCAGATACTCTGAAATGTGATCTATATCAGGGGGAGGCGAATACCCCTCACTCATGTCGACATCAGAGGAGGAGATCGTGTTAAAACTTGCTAAGGGAAAGATCAGAGGGAGCGAGCGGTAATAAACAGGCACAAGTACAAGCTCACCGAGGGTCGGCACGTCGCCCACACCAGCAGATGGCCGAGAGGAGCCCGGTCGGCCCTAGAAGAGCCCCCCTTCAAGAACTGCGAAGGATTTCCCCAGCCCGGGGGGAATTGGAGACTGATAAATCTCCGGGGGGTGCCCCTGGCCTGAAGGGCTGGCGACCTACTCGGTTGTCAGTGGGAGGGATTGGCTCCGCTCCGCTCCATCGCCTCCATCTTCGCGGGGCATCACCTACAAAAACGAGAATCAGAGGCAAAGCAGCGAATCAAGTGGGAGGTGCACATACCTCATGGGCAACCTCTGCACCGGCCGCCGAGCTGGACCCCGGGAGGTCATTTGCAGGAGACCGCCTGACGATTTTCCCTTTCACCAGCCTGAAGAGGAGGTTGGGCGATCCGCGCGCCAACCATGGGGCGGCCTCGAGAGCCTGCTCCCTAGTCCCTTCCCTCGCGACCGCTAGGAGAGCTCGCATCTCCTCGGACAAAAACATCGTTCAGCTACAGCTCACGGAGAAGGCTAGAAGAAGGCAGGATTTTTCCAAAGGTCCAATGGCACATTTATAGTGTGGGGGTGGGACCCACCAAAAGATTCTCTCCAGCTCAGTAAAGCACTCACCGAACACGTGGGTTGGATGATTCTTTCCGAGCTTGGCCAAGATCAAAGAAAGTGGGGATTGTGTACAACCTCGTGTTTGCCGAGTGGGTCCACTAGGCAAGGCGAGCCGACAAGGGCAACCTGCCCGTGCCAGAACAACATGCAGGCAAACTCAGAACGGTCAGCTCGCTCTCGCCAAATCTAAGAGCGCGAGATGGCCCACCCAAACCGCACCCACCTGGAGTTCGTCGAACTGACCCTAGCTTTCGTCAAATTGAGCTTGAGTTGAGATCGGCGTTCGTCGAATGGAGATTGGCGTTCGTCGAACGGAGCTCGGCGTTCGTCGAACGGAGCTCGGCGTTCGTTGAATGGAGCTCTGCGTTCTTCGAGCTAACCTCAGGAGTTAAAAACCTGAATTCATCAAACTAAGCTCGGTGAAGTCAATTCCTCTGGAATTCCTTCTGTAGTAACAATCCCAGTCTAGCCAGCCCGCTCTCCCATAGGTTAACTAGTCGCCATCCCGCTTCATAATAAGAGCTGGCGGGTTGCGGCGGCCTGGCTCGCGCTCGCCTAAGAAGGTAAGGCGAGTTACGGGAGCCAGGTCGCATCCGCCTCAACATGATGGCGAGTTGGGGCGATCTGACCTCCAGATCCTCGATGTAAAAGGCGAACAAAAACGAACAAAAACAACCCGGAAGTGGTTTAACTGAAACTTTATTATCCAAAAAAGGTGTCTATTACAAAGGTATGACCTCTCTTACATAGAATGGAGGAGAGAAGAGAGAATACAAATAAGAGACGTGGGACTAAAAATTTACAGGGCACAAGCCGACTATACAGACACAAACCGCACAAGCCGCGTGGTTAGACAGAAGGGCTAACCGCTCAGCTACTACCAGAGAGAGATTTCCATGGGAGACCGCTAGATCATCTGGTCTCCAAGTCGCCAGAGACAAACCGCTAGACCGCTTGGACCTCAGACAGCAACACACAGCAACCAAACCGCTGAAGGCTAACAGCAAAACCGCGCGGCCATCAACCCGCCAAGCTAGACCGCCAGACCGCCCGGTCACCAACTTCAACACTCCCCCTCAAGCTGGAGCATATATATCGATCATGCCCAGCTTGTCACAAATATGAAGAAACGAGGCGGATACTGGTTAGGTGAAGATGTCAGCCAGCTCTTTATTAGAGGTGACGAAGGGAGTGCAAATTTGTTCCTTCAAAATCTCTTCACGAATGAAATGACAGTCGATCTCAATGTGCTTGGTTCTTTCATGGAAGACCAGATTTTTTTAGATGTATATGACAGCCTTGTTTTCACAGAACATATGTAGAGGATGGTTGTAGACCTCTCCTAAATCTAGCATGAGAGCCCGTAGCCATTTTAACTCACAAGTGGTCGATGTCATACTCTGATACTCTGCTTCAGCACTGGACTTGGAAAAAACAGACTGCTTCTTGCTCTTCCAGCTTACCAGATTTCCCCCAACAAAGGTGCAGAAACCGGAGGTAGACTTGCGATCCCCTTTGTCATCAGCGTAACTCGCATCTGAGTATGCTTCAACCCTCAGATGACCATTCTTCTGAAAGAGTAATCCTTTCCCAGGCGCTGCTTTGACATACTCCAAGATCCGTAAGGCGGACTCTAGATGGCACTCCCTAGGTGCTTGCATGAATTAACTCTCCTTGCCCACAACATAGGAAATGTCGGGCCTAGTCACTGTGAGATATATGAGCTTACCAACTAGATGCATGTACCGCGTAGTATCTGAAAGAAGAGGTGAATCATCTATCCAGGTTTTATCTTCTCCAATAGTCATGGGGCATCGGGCAGGTTTGGCTCCAGTCAATCCTGCTTCTTTTAATAGATCAAGGGCATACTTACGCTGGGAGAGGACTAAGGAGTTGAGCTTCCGAGAGATTTCGATCCCCAAAAAGTACTTCGGAGAGCCCATATCTTTCGTGACCAGATGTTGACGAAGATGCCGCTTTGTCAAGGCTACCCCTTCCTGATCATCGCCAGTGAGAAGAATATCATCGACATACACAGCAAGAACCACCAGTCCCGAGGAGGTTTTGCGAATAAATAGCGAGTGATTGGCAGAGCTGCGCGCAAAACCAACGGCCGCCACGATGCCGCTGAACTTGTCAAACCAAGCTCGAGGGCTCTGCTTGAGGCCATAGATTTCCTTCTTTAGCTGGCATACTCGGGTCTCCCCATGAGCAACATACCCAGGAGATTGCTCCATGTAGACGGCCTCCTGAAGATCACCATAAAGTAAGGCATTCTTTACATCCAGCTGGGAAATCAGCCAATCTCGATTGACCACCACAGAGAGAAGGACTTGTATAGTGCTGAGATGAGCCACAGGAGAGAAAGTGTCAAAGTAATCAACCCCATAGGTCTGAGTAAAGCCCTTAGCAACAAAGCGAGCTTTATAACGGTCCACCATGCCGTCCGGGCCAAATTTGACCACAAAGACCCAGCGACACCCAACAACATCAGTACCGCAGGGAGGAGGAACAAGAGTCTAGGTACCCCACTCCGTGAGGGTCGCCATTTCCTCATCCATGGTCATTTTCCAGTGAGGAATAACAAGGGCCTCCCAGTAGGAATGAGGTGTGGCAGTGGTAGAGAGAGCCAGCACAAAGGCCCTGCGAGAAGAGGTAAGACGATCATATGAAACAACAACAGTAAGGGGGTGTAGGGTACACATCTGCACCCCTTTGCGAAGAGCTACATGAAGATCCAGGTCGGCGGGTCCCTCGGCATCCGGAGCATCTGTGGCAGAGAGAGCTGGCCCGGGAGGAGAGAGCGACGGCGGCGGAGATGAGGGAGATGGTGGCGGAGAAGTGGGAGAGAGAGGTGGAGGGAGAGGAGTGGACAGAGACGGTGTAGGGGTTGATATCACAGTAGGAGACGAGGGAACAAAGGGAATAGAAGGAGAATCAGAAGTTGGGGGAAGAGGAGTGGAAGCTGGGGGAAGAGAAGAGGAGTCATCCGAGAAGTAGGAGGCATTCTCGAAGAAGGTAACGTCAACGGAGATGAACTGCTGACGAAGAACGGGGTTAAAGCAAAAGTAGCCTTTCTGAGTGGTGGAGTACCCCAGAAAGACACATTTGGTGGAGCGAGGGGATTGTTTATCACTGGTGGTAGAGGGGGCATGCACAAATACAGTGCACCCAAAGATTCTGAGAGGGAGAGGAAAAGGCTCCTTGCCCGAATACAGAATGGAGAATGGGGTTTTCCCGTGGAGAACTGTGGAGGGAATGCGATTGATGAGGTAGCAGGCAAGTAGAACAACATAGCCCCAATATGAGCGAGGGACATGCATATGGGTCATCAATGTGCTAGCGACATCGAGGAGGTGACAGTTTTTGCGTTCCGCCACCCCATTTTGTTGGGAGGTATAAACACAGCTAGTCTGATGAATAATATCATATTGCAAACAAAAAGAGGTAAAAGCATGACTCAGATATTCTTTAGCATTATCGGAGCGAAAGATTTTAATACAAACACCAAATTGAGTTTTAATTAACTGATAAAAAGAGAGCCATACATCGAATAGTTCAGAGCGATCTCGTAAGAGATACACCCAAGTACATCTAGAAAAATCATCAATAAAGGTTACAAAATAAGAACTACCCCGACCAATGGTGAGGGTAGGAGCAGGTCCCCAGACATCGGAGTGGACAAGATCAAACGGACGAGTAGAGACCCGACCTTGCTTCGGCGGGAAGGAGGAACGGTGATGCTTGCCTAGTTGACAAGCGTCGCAGTGGAGATGAGTACTGGAGGGAGGGAGGTGGGGCAGAAGTTGATGTAGAAGCCGTGGTGGAGGATGACCGAGGTGGAGATGCCACTGGAGAAGATCCGGACAAGAAGATGAGAAGGCGGACAAGGCGAAAACATTGTCGAGGAAGTAGAGGCTGCCGCTCTCAGTCCCAGTAGCAATCGTCCGTTGGGAGCTTGGATCCTGAAAAGAACAAGAAGTCGGAGTAAACCTCACAGAACACTGAAGTTGCTTGCATAAAGAGGTAACCGACAATAAATTACACGGAAACTTGGGCACATAGAGAGTGTCCGCTGGTCGAAGGGACGGAGTAACATGAACCACTCCCGGCCCATGAACCGGGGAGGGAGAACCGTCTGCAATGAGGACCGGGGGCAACCGATCATGCTGTTCGAGTAGAGAGAAGCACTGAGGATTGCCCGTCATGTGATTAGTTGCACTAGAGTCGATATGCCATTTACCTTAAGTCACTAAGTGGGCACTACCTGAGGATGTGACCACGGAGGCAGACGGCTTGGAAGAGGAGGCGGAAGAGTCACCGGAGGGTCGAAGATGGGGATGCTTCGTCCAGCAGCATTCAGAAGTATGTCCGGTGCGGCCACAGTGAGAGCAGAGGTAGCGGGAAGAAGCACGTCCGCCAGACTGGTGACTGCAGCTACAAGACCCACTCCGCTGAGTTTGATGAGCATAGTTGTCTGGTGGAGGAGGAGCGGGCAGAAGTGGGCACTGAAAGAGAGAGGTGACATCGACGATGTGGGCAGCGGTGGCATCTAAGGTAGGAGATTCCGCCTCACCAAGAATTTGCTGGCGGATCATGTCATAAGTATCAGGAAGCCAAAGCAGATAACACACAACCAGAAGCTCCTGGAAGTTCTTGTGTTGTTGAGCCAAATCCACAGAAAAGGGGCGATTCTGAAGAATCTCAGCCCCAAGAGCCTGAACCTGTTGGTAGGCAGCAGTAAGAGACAAGGTAGGACGGGCAAAGAGGTCCGAATATAACGTATAGATGTGGGACGTCTGAGCCCCCTTAGAGTACAGAGCGGCAAGATGAAGCCAAGCGGCCTTGACCGTCTCATCATGACAGATGATGTGAAGGCACTCATCGGATAGGCTGTTAGCGAGCCAAGTACGCACAAGCACGTCACTCGCATCCCAATCATCAAAGAGAGGTGAAATGGTAGGAGGAGGGTCATCAACGAGATGGTGGTATTTGTGATGTAGGCCTCTACCGCGGACACAATATGGGTTACAGGAATACAGCGGATGCCACTCTAATTCCACAATCACACTCGCACTAGCTTTAACCACGGCGCACTCGCAAACGATTTATCACAGTTCACCAACATACGGTAGCTACTCCGCGGGAAGGTCAAACAAACGGCTATAGGCCGATGTTCTCCCAAGCTAAGAGGACCAATATTGGGTCCGACCGAGCGATGGTTGTACCAAAAGAGATCTACCCAAAATGCGATCGAAAAATGGTAGATCTCTCCCAACAAAAATACGGGGCTCGCCAAACCCTTTCGGAAATAATGCGATTACGATTGATGCAAATCAAAAGGAAAACCATGAAAAATCTAACGATTCAAATCCAACGCAAAAATCTTTCCGACCACTAGAATATCAAAAGGGAATCACACGTGAGTGGAGAGGTTCGTTACCTAAGTCGGAATAGTTGATTTCGACTACCTTTGAAGGGTTGCTCTTCCACGGTTCCGCCGGAGTCGCGCCGGATGGAGAGATAGATCGTCCGCCTTGGCCGCTTCGCACCAAAGTCCAGATTCCTCGCCGTAGAAGGAGGCCCTTCTCGGATAAAACTTCACGTAAAGAGGGGCGGTCGGGTTCTCTTCAAAGGGGGGTGATCAGATGGTGGAGATAGGTGGCCGGCCGGCTAGGGATGGTGGTGGTCGTGTTGAAGATGGTGAGAGGAGGTGGCGGCTTGGAAGAGGGAGATGAAGGAGAGGGCTGGCCGAATGCTTTAGAGAGAGAGAGGGAGTGGAGGGTGGCGGCTTGGAGAGGTAGAGAGAGAGGCATATTAGCAAGAAAAGGAAATTTAGGGTTTCTTCTCATTCAACTTAAGTTAAACAAAACCATACATGTCTATATATAGGCTTAACACCAAGTCTTGGTTATATGTAGCCCAAATAAAAATAAAACACTCAATGGCTACATGCAGCCCAAAATAACATACTCCAAATAAAATAGCATACTAAAATACGAATGCTCTTAAGCTAATAATAAGATAAGTTCAACTAGCTATTTGTCTTGCGCCGAGGGCGGAAAGTGTAGCGTCGCTCCATACGAACACCATGGCGACGCGAGTCCTTTGTTGGAGACGAAGGAGGGTCTTCCGTTAGCGTGTCGTCATCAACAACTTGGGGGTCGTCGTCAACTTGGGGGTCGTCGTCAACTTGGGGGGTCGTCGTCGCCACCAATCCTCCCCCGCTTGAAAGGACTCATCACCGATGAGTTGTCTTGAAGATATCGTCAGAGAAGAACACCATCCAAGAGAACCACCTCCGCTTCCGGGAGCCAAGATTCATCAGAGGCGGGGCGATCACGCCATCGAATCAAGTAGCGGCGCACATCGCCATCTGCAGTGGGAAACACGTCATCTTGGAGAATCCTGTCTGGCAAAAATGTTGTCCTGGCAAACCTGGGAAAAGCATTAGGCAGCAAAGGGGTAAAATCTATATCATCAACATGTAGAGTACCTCCGTTGGATACCGACAAAGAGAGCGAGCCCTTACCCCCCTCAACCCCATACCCATGAGAATCTGTAGTGGAACTAAAAGGATAGGAAGATAATTCTAGTGGCGGAGCAATATATGACGTTAAATCCGAAACATTAAAAACAGGGGAAATACCCCAATCAGTTGGCAATTCCAAAAGAAATGCATTGTCTCCTAACCGTTTTAAAATCCAAAAAGGTCGCGCTCGCCGATCCGCTAACTTTTTTAAGGTGCCCGTAGGCAATCGTTCAGGGATGAGACGTACCATGACTAAATCACCCACTTTCAAGTGAGACACTCTCTTATGTGCGTTGGCATGAACTTGATAAGATGCGTATTGAGTGGTAAGCGTTTCCTTTATGCATTTGTGAAGATCATGGATGTGAGAGGCAAAGTCCTATGCAAATTGACTTGACTTAAAAGATGGCGGTAATGGAATCAAGTCAAGTGGCACGAGAGCTTTATAACCGTGCACGATCTCATTCGGGGACAAACCCATGGACCTATTTTTGGAATTACTATACGTTAACTGAGCATGAGGGAGGATAAGGTCTCATGTACCCTTGTGGTCTCCCACAAGGCATCGAAGCAAACTACCTAAACTTCTGTTTGCCCATCCATCTGTGGATGGTACGCGGAAGAGAATAGAAGTTTGGTGCCCATAATCCTCCACAGGGTCTTCCAAAAATAACTAGTAAACTTCACATCCCTATCGGTAACTATAGACTTTGGAACTCCTCGATGGCCAACCACCTCTTTAAAATATAATTGTGCAACGTGTGACGCATCGTTGGTTTTATTGCACGCGATAAAATAAGCCATTTTAGAGAAACGATCTACAACAACTAAGATAGAGTCGTGACGTCGAAATGTGATTGGGAGGCCGAGAATGAAGTCCATGCTAACGTCTTCCCAGGGAATAGAAGGAATCGGAAGAGGGGTATAAAGCCCCGCATTAGTTTTGTTCCCCTTAGCCAATTGGCACTCTCGGCAACCTCCCACGATCTTACGAACCATGGCCTTAAGACCGGGCCAATAAAACTTGTCTTCAACTAACGTGATCGTCTTGTCACGGCCAAAGTGTCCACCTAACCCTCCGCCATGCAATTCCCACACTATGAAGTGTCGTAGGGAGGAACGGGGGATGCATGGCTTCGAATGGTTAAATAAATAGTCGTCCCGAATGTAAAAAAGAAGTAATGGTTGTAGGTGAGTCGTCTTGAGTGGCGAAATAGATATCCTTAAAATCTGGGCAGTGGACGTACTCGTCCTTAATCCTATCGAAGCCAATCACCTTAACTTCTAGCGTGAAGAGCAATAACGAAACACGACTAAGGGCGTCGGCTACGCGGTTGAGAGTCCCCTTAAGGTGTTTGATAATGAAAGTGTACTCCTGAAGATAGGAAACCCATTTGGCATGTCTAAGAATAACCTTAGTTTGATAGTTAAGAAACCTTAGCGCTTCATGATCGGATAGGATGACAAACTCCTTAGGAAGTAAATAATGCCGCCAATGTTGGAGGCATCGAATGACCGCGTAAAACTCCCGATCATAATTGGAATAATTTAATTTCGGACCTGCTAGTTTCTCACTGAAATACCCCACAGGGTGGCCTTTCTGACTCAACACTCCACCAATTCCCACTCCAGACGCATCACATGACAACTCAAAAACCTTGGTAAAATCCGGTAGTCGCAAAAGGGGGGCTTCCGACATGCGCGATTTAATTAATTGGAACGCCGTAGTGGCCGAGTTCGTCCATGTAAATTCACCTTTTTCATGCACTCGGTAATGGGGGCCATAATACTACTAAAATCCTTAATAAATCGCCGATAAAATGTAGCGAGCCCGTGAAAACTCCTAACATCCTGAATGTTGGCGGGCTCGGGTCAATCTCTAATGGCTTGTACCTTCTTGGGGTCTACGTGGATCCCCTTCGAACTCACAATATAACCGAGGAACTCAACTGATGTCACATGGAAGGTACACTTCTTAATGTTCACGAATAATTTTTTCCGATCTCAGCGTGGTAAGGATGGTTTTTTAAATGTGACTCGTGATCAATCGTGGAGGTGCTAAAAACCAAAATGTCGTCAAAATATACCACGATGAATTTTCCCATATAGGGTTGGAAGAAGTGGGTCATCATCCTCGAAAATGTGCTCGGTGCATTGGAAAGCCCAAACGGCATAACTAACCACTCATAGAGCCCTTTCATAGACTTAAAGGCGGTTTTCCACTCGTCACCTTCCCTAATTCGGATCTGATGGTAGCCACTCCTAAGATCCAATTTCGAGAAAATCGTGGCACCGGCTAACATGTCCAATAAATCATCCAAGCGAGGGATGGGAAAGCGATACTTAATAGAGATTTTATTAATGGCTCTACTATCCACACACATCCTCCAAGAGCCGTCCTTCTTGGGGGCAAGTAAGGCGGGTACGGCACACGGGCTCTTGCTGTGGCGGATAAAACCCTTTTGCAATAAATCCGAGATCTGGGTTTGTAACTCTAAGTGTGCGGAGGGGTTTAGCCGAAAATGTGGGAGGTTGGTCAATGAGGAGCCCGGAATGAAATCAATGGCATGTTGGATATGTTGGAGTTACCATGGTGATCTAGAAGTGGTCAAACATGTAATCTCACTGCCAACGCGATATGAGCCTGCAGGGTCGCACATAAGAGATGTGGAGAAGTTGGATGATTGACTGTGTTGGTAAAGGTTACCAATCACCGACCTGAATGGGGTTATGGGCAAAGTGTTGCCTTAAAGGATCGTCGGGTTGGGCAAATGTTGCCTTGAAGGATTGGTAAGAATAGTCGACCGAGGGTCGACGAGTATCGTCGACCGCGGGTCGACGAGTATCGTCGACCGCAAGGTCGACGATCGACGTGTATCGCCAACTCACGTTCGACGTGAATCGCCGAGTATTGTACTCTGATTCTCGCCGATCCTAGGTGATACTCGCCGACTGATTCTCGCCGATCCTAGCTGATTCTCGCCGATCCTAGGTGATTCTCGCCGATTGATTCTCACCGAATCTGCTAGGTGATTCTCGCCGATTCTGGAACCCTAATTTTCTGGGTGGTCTACGGATAGCGATACTCCTAAGTATGTTTATGCCTTTGGTATAAATAGATACTTAGGGTTTTCGGGAATGTGCGATCTGATCGAATCGAATCGAATCCCGCCAGTTCCGTCGTTCTTCGTTCTCGCGCTGATCGAATCGATGGAAGTCCGCCGTTCTTCGTTCGTTCCGCCGATCCCGAATCCCGCCGCCGACGGAAGTGTTCCGCCGCCGTGCTCGCTCCGTGGACCTCCTCCTCTCCGGCGATTGTCGCTGGTGTTGCTATCCCTGGCGCGGACCTAGCAGTCCGTGGGAAAGCAAGGTGCGGTCACTCTCCTTCCCGATTATCCGTGCGACGGAAAATTCGGTGTTCTCCCGCTCGTGTGGATTTCTGCAGAGACGTGGACATCATTCCATGTAAAACTCGCCACCAGCAAGAACACGAAGCTTGGAGCATCTCCGTTGAGTTGTGACTCAACGCCACCGAGGTAATTTTTGCCTAGTTGTATGTTAACTTCTTGATTCAACTACCATAGCCCGATCCCATCTCTGTTGGGTTTTCTTGATGTTTTTGTTGGGTATATTGGTCAAATGTACCTGATTTGAAGAAGCCTCACCCAACTCAATGATATACATCATAATGTATTTGATGTATGTTGAGTTTACTTATGCAGGTTAAGTATTCACTGGACTGAAGCAAAAAGTTTCTAAGTCCATGTGTCGACACCCAGAGAGAAAGTGTCGACACTTAAGAAGGCTTGTGTCGACACCCAGACAAGCAGTGTCGACACTTGAAGTCATTGTGTCGACACCTAGGATGCAGAGTCGACACCAGACAGAAAGTGTCGACACTTGGAGCTGTGTCGACACTCAGTGAAGAAAAGTGCAGACAGAAAGTGTCGACACAAGGAGCTGTGTCGACACCCAGTAAAGCTGAGTCTACACCAGAAAGTGTCGACACTTGGAGCTGTGTCGACACTCAGCAAAAGTCTGCAGAGACTAAGTATAAGTGTCGACACTCAACACAATACACTAAGCAGAAAAGTCGGCATTTGAAGTAAGTGTCGACACTCAGCACAATGTGTCGACACACACCAGAAGAGTCAACACATGAAGTAAGTGTCGACACCCAGCATAATGTGTCGACACTCAGCTAAAGACTCTACACTTGAAGAAAGTGTCGACACAAGGAGCTGTGTCGACACTTAGCAAAGATCAGAAAGATCAACAAAATTATTCTAAGTACAAGTGTCGACACTAAGGGAATGTGTCGACACTCAGCTGAAGTCTCAACAAGAAGAAGGTGTGTCGACACAAGGAGCTGTGTCGACACTCAGCAAGAATCAACATAGAAGACTATGTGTCGACACCAAGAAGCAGTGTCGACACTTGACAGATACAACACAAGAAGTTGTGTCGACACAAAGGAGATGTGTCGACACTTAGAAGAATTCAGCTAAAGCTAGAAGAACAAGTACTTGTGTCGACACTCAATTTCAGTGTCGACACATGCAGAAGAAACTGTGTCGAGACATACAAGGAGTTGTGTCGACACCTTGTAGACATGTGTCGACACTTACACAGCATGTGTGTCGACACTTGGACTATAAGTGTCGACACTTAAAGACAGAAAGTCTCGACACTTTCAGACAGTTAGAGATTTTCAAGAAATGACTGGATGATTTGACAGATGCCGTTCCAGCCGGTCTACAGCACCTGTCAGAGATATCAGAAGTCAGTTATGGACCGGACCAGCCGGTTACCATGAAGAAGGCCTATAAATAGGCACCTACAGTTTACAGAAACGTGTTGTTGAAAGTTGTTAAGAGTGGTTCAGATTGTTGTTCAAGTGGATCACATTGTTGAAGAACAAATTATCAAAGTGGTACACAGAGTATCAAATCAAGAAGATCTTGCAGTACAAGTGCAAATCTAAGAAGTTGGAGAGAGAGGGCTCCATCCAAGATATCAGCCTCTGGAACTAGGCTGAGAAGAAGGATTCAGATACATTCTGGATCTTAAGTGGCAGAGTTCAAGGAACAACTGCAGGAGGATTCAGTCTTATTCAGTTCTACTCAAGAAGCTTTGAAGAAAGCTAAGTCAGATTGAATCCAGCTGAGTTCTTCCAAGAACTCATAAAGAAACGCTCAACTCCCCTCTTTTATTTCTGAGTTGTAGAGTCAATATTTGTAAAACATTTTTATCTTGTAGGATCCATTGGATCTGAGTGAATTGTAAGCCTATAATTATAAAGGCTGAGGGTAGGGCTTGAGAGCCTGAGTGTAGGAGATTGAGATCTCTGAGTGTAGGTCTTGGTGGCTGAGTGTAGGCCTTGGTTGGCTGAGTGTAGGCCTTGGTTGGCTGAGTGTAGGCCTTGATTGGCTGAGTGTAGGCTTTGGGATAAAGCTGAGTTGTAAGGCTTTGGGCCTGAGGTGTAGGAACCAATTTGGGTTCTGAGCTAGTGGAGAAGTTTGGCCGAATCTAGTACACAGCTAGATAGGCGAAGGGGGAAAGTGGATGTACCCATATCTTGGGGAACCACTATAAACCACTGTGTCAGCTGTGCTGTGAATGATATTTGCTGTGTATGCTTAGTTATTGCTGTGATAAAACAAGTAGATGATGTGATATAACTGATTGCTGCCATTTAAGTTTAAAAAGGATTAGGTCACCTATTCACCCCCCCCCCCCCTCTAGGTGTTTAGGTACCATATCTTTCAAGTGGTATCAGAGCCAGGTTCCTCAAAACAAGGACTAACAGTCTGAGGAGATCCTGTTTGGCAGATTCAGTGTAAGGCAACACAGATTCAAGAAATTCAAGAAAATCAAGAAACATGGGTTCTTCTGAGAATCACAAGCAATTGGGTTCCATGAAATTACCTATATGCAGAAAAGAGATCTTTGGGATCTGGAAGGAAAGGGTAAGGCTATTTATGGAGGCCTCAGACCCTAGAATCTACATCACAGTAAAGGAAGGGCCTTATGTGCCCATGAAGATTTCAGTTCTAGATGCAAATCAGAGAACCCCAAAGGATTTCTCTGAGATGACTAAGGATGAGATTGTCCTAGCTACAATGGACAAGAGGGCACAGAACATAATAGTGAGTGCCATTGATGATGCAACTTTTCAGAATCTTATACATTGTAAGACAGCCAAGGAGATGTGGGACACTCTTATAGTGTATATGGAAGGATCTGAAGAAGTTAGACAAGATAGGAAATCCTTGCTAAATCAGGAGTATGAGAGTTTTAGACAAGGTAAAGGTGATAGCATAACTGAGTGCTACAAAAAGTTCTACAGAATAGTTAATGAACTCATGTCTTATGGAAGAGAGTTCAGTAACTATGAACTAAATGACAAGTTCTTAAGGTCCCTAACCAAAGATTGGGACACCAAGATCTGTGCCATAAGAGAAATGGCCAAGTTGGGGGAAATTCCTCCTCCTACACTGTTTGGCAAGTTATTGTCATATGAGATGCAGTTGACTGTGAGAAAAGAGGAGGAGAAATCAACAAGGACTGAGCACAAAGAAAGAACTGTTGCTTTCAAGACAGAAGTTCCCAGAAAGTGCAGGAATAAGTCTTCAACTCCACCTCCAGAGGTAGTTGAATCAGAATCTGATGAGTCTGTCAGCACAAAGACTGAGAGCAGTGAAAGTGATGAAGACTTTGCTGCCTTCATTAGACACTTTCAGAAGTTTTTGAAAAAGAAACAGTGGAGGTCAAGACCTTCTTCTTCAAAGGGAAAGGAAGTCTTTCATCAGGAGAAAAAGCCTTCAAAGAAAGACAGGAAGAGGACAAAGTCAAGCAAGGCAACTAGATCTAAGATAGTGTGCTATTGCTGCAATAGACAGGGCCATGTTATTGCAGATTGTCCAGAGAAGAGAAAAGAATCTGGTGACAGGAAAAAGACTCACTTCAAAGGCAAGAAGGAAAAGTCTTTAGTAGCCAAGAAGGAGAAGACTCTATCAGACATTTCTTCTTCAGAATCTGAGTCTGATGCTGAAGCCTACATTGGGCTGTTTGTTGAAGAAGAAGAAGAGGAAGAATTCATGCAGTTAATGGAGTCTATCTATGAACAAGAAGACAGTCAATGCCAAGGGCTAATGGCTTTGACAGAGAGTGCCAAAATCCTGGAGCAGCCAGGACCCAGTCAGGTACAAAGTTCAAGCTTAAATTCAGTTTCTTGTTCTAGTTCAGATTCAGATTCTTCTTCATCAAGTGATGAGAATGTATCTGAGTCTGAGGATGATATTCATCAGCTTATAGATGAATATAAGGTGCTGTTGCAGGCTTACAAGAAAAGCAAGACCTTTGCCAAAAGTCAGGCATTGAAAATTGCTGATCTAAAAGCTGCTGTAACAGATTTTGAGAAGTCTTTTGATCAAAAACTGAATGAGATAGCCAGGTTGAAGCACATAACAGTGAGTCAAATGGGTACTATATCATTTAAAAATGATCAAATCAAGAGTCTGGAGATCAATCTTCAGAAAGAGAGAGAGCTTGTTGCTAGGTTTTCTAAACCTAAGTCAGTGCTACCTTTAATTGATGAATTTGTTCATCATAAAGGCAAGGCTGGACTGGGCTTTATTAGACCTGCAGGGACTAAGCAGTCCAAGTCTAAGTCCAAGGGCAAAGCCCCAACATTCAACAAGCCTGTTGTAGACAAGACAGTCAAGGCTGTACCTAAGCAAATGTACAACAAGTTTGAATGTTGGTGCTGTGGCAAAGTTGGCCATTTTGCAGTGGACTGTTGGCACAATGTCAGTGCCAAAGTGAGTAGCAAGCTACCTGGTGGAAAGCCAGTAGGTAGTTTTGTCAAATTGCAGACTAACATGTACCAAGGACCCAAGACTTCTTTGGGTTCTAAGGTTCATTAATCTGTTTTGCAGGTAAGTCCAAGTGGCCATACCCCAACATGGTACTTGGACAGTGGATGTTCCAGACATATGACTGGAACAAGGGGACTACTAACGGACTATATTCCAATAAAAGATGGTCCAAAAGTAACCTTTGGTGGTTCTGAAAAAGGAATCATCAAAGGGTTTGGTAACATTTCTACAAACTTGATTACCATTACTCAAGTGGCTTATGTTAAAGGGTTGAAACACAACAACTAATAAGTATAAGTCAATTAAGTGATGTAGGGTATGCCATCTCATTTGTTAAAAATGGTTTCATATCAAGAGGTCAAGTGATCAAGAGATCATTTTGACAGGTTATAGGAAGAGGAATGTCTACTGCCTAGACATTATGATTGAGAACAATGGTTCTCCAGTTTGTCTTGTAGCTGATGAGACAGTCTCTCATTGTGTCAAATGGCACAAGAGGCTTGCCCATCTTAACTACAAGACTATAAGCAAACTCTTTAGAAAAGAGTTAGTGAGGAATGGTCCTCAAGTTAAGTGTGTCAAAGATGGTATTTGCTCAGCTTGTCAAAAGGGCAAGCAGACTAAATCCACCTTCAGAAGCATAGAAAACAAAGATGCTGTGAGGTGCTTATACCTCTTGCATATGGATCTCTTTGGTCCAATGCCAGTTCACAGCTTAGGTAGGAAGGTCTATACCCTTGTAGTTGTAGATGACTACTCAAGGTTTTCCTGGGTGTTCTTCTTAAGACAGAAATCTGAAACACCTAGTGTCTTCTACAGCTTTGTCAAGCAAATTCAGAATGAACTAAATAGTACTGTGGTCAAAATTAGAAGTGACCATGGTACTGAGTTTCAGTCTGAAAGCATGACAAAACTATGTGAAGACTTTGGGATATTTCAAGAATTCTCTTCACCTAGAACACCTCAGCAAAATGGCATTGCTGAGAGGAAAAATAGGACTTTGATAGAGGCTGGTAGGACCCTATTAAGTGATACATCACTGCCAGAGTATTTCTGGGCTGAAGCAGTTAACACTGCATGCCATGTTATAAATAGGGCTACCATCACTAAAGGGCTAAACAAGACCCCCTATGAAGTTGTGAAAGGCAGGAAACCAAACCTATCCTATTTCAGGATCTTTGGTTGCAAATGCTTCATACTTAACAATGGGAAGTATTACTTAACTAAGTTTGTTGCCAAGTCCCAAGAGGGAATTTTTGTTGGGTACAGCAATAATAGTAAGGCATATAGAGTCTACAACTTGTCTACACAAGTTGTAGAAGAATCTGTGCATGTAGTTTTTGATGAGACTAAACTTATTAACAATGAGTTGTCTAGTACTGTATGCAGCCCCACAGGTTTATCAAAGAAAATGGACAAGCTTACTCTAGAAGAAGTACCTGCTACAAGACAGCAAGGAGAGGAGAGTAGCTGTTGTCCAGGGGGAGAACTACATGTGCCAGTTGCTGAAGGAATACAAGGAGTACAGCAAGATGCAGATGCTGAAGTGGTTCAACCAGAAGTTAGGATGCCTCCATCTCACAGACATCTTAGAGATCATCCAGTAGAGCTGATTATTGGAGATCTAAGACAAGGAGTACAAACCAGGAGTAGAAACATGAATGCAGCAATCTACTCCAGCTTTCTGTCACAAGTTGAACCTAAAAAGTTTGAAGAAGCAATACAAGATCAACAATGGACTGAAGCAATGCAAGAAGATCTTAATCAGTTCAAGAGGTGCAAGGTTTGGGAACTTGTTCCTAAACCTAAAGACCACAATGTAATAGGAACTAAGTGGATCTACAGGAATAAGATGGATGAACAAGGGGTCATCATTAAGAATAAAGCTAGACTGGTTGCTAAAGGATATAGGCAAGAAGAAGGTATTGACTTTGATCAAACCTTTGCTCCAGTAGCCAGACTGGAAGCCATAAGGATGTTCTTGGCCTATGCAACCTATCAAGGATTCAAGGTTTACCAGATGGATGTCAAGTCAGCATTCCTAAATGGTAATCTTAAAGAAGAAGTCTATGTGGAGCAGCCTGCAGGTTTTGTTGATCCAACTCTACCTCATTATGTCTATAGACTTAGGAAAGCTTTATATGGGTTAAAGCAAGCCCCTAGGGCTTGGTATGAAACCCTATCTAGTTTCCTCATTGAGAACAAGTTCTCAAGGGGGAAAATAGATAAGACTCTATTCCTTAGGGAATCTAGAGGCAAAGTCATACTAGTCCAAATATATGTAGATGACATAATATTTGGGTCTACTGAAAGCAGTTTTGCAAAACGTTTGCAAAACTTATGCAAGGTCAGTTTGAGATGAGTAGTATGGGAGAGCTGAAGTTTTTCTTGTGTCTCCAAGTTAAACAGACTGTAAATGATTTGTCCATTTGTCAGTCCAAGTTCACCCTAGAACTCATAAGTAAGTATGGTATGGATTCATCCAGCACCATGAAGACTCCTATGGGGTCAAGTATGTCTCTTAGCAAGGATGATGCAGGGAAACCTGTAGATGAAACCTTGTATAGAGGGATAGTTGGCTCCCTATTATACTTGACTGCTAGTAGACCAGACATCATGTATGCTGCATGTGTTTGTGCAAGGTATCAAGCCTGCCCTAAAGAGTCTCACTTGACTGCAGTCAAGAGAATATTGAGATATCTAAAGGGCACTCCCTATCTAGGCCTCTGGTACCCTAGGAATGGAGACTTTGATCTAACAGGTTATTCAGATGCAGACTTTGCAGGATGCAAAGAGGATAGAAAGAGCACTACTGGAACCTGTCAATTCCTAGGTGGGAGACTAATTTTATGGAGTAGCAAGAAACAAACCAGTGTGGCTATCTCCACAGCAGAGTCAGAGTATGTGGCTGCAGGAAGTTGCTGTGCTCAACTTCTGTGGATTCAACATCAGCTAGAGGACTATGGATTTCAGGTAAGTAGAACTCCACTTTTCTGTGATTCTACAAGTGCTATTTCAATAGCTAATAACCCTGTATCCCATAGTAGGACAAAACATATTGAAATTAAATATCATTTTCTTAGGGAGCATGTAGAAAGAGAAGATATTTTATTAGAATATGTTAAAACAGATGAACAAGTAGCTGATATGTTTACCAAGCCACTAGAAGAAACTAAGTTCAATAGATTCAAAATTGAACTAGGAATGATAAACTTAGAGTAAGTTTACAGATTTGAAAATGACTAAGTAAAAAGGTGTCGACACATAGACAAGTCTATGTCGACACAGAATAGTGGTGTCGACACTTCAGGAAAAAGGTGTCGACACATCCAGGATGTTGGTGTCGACACTTCAGAATGTTAGTGTCGACACATGCCAGGCAAGTGTCGACACATCCAAAGTGGTGTCGACACTTAGCATTTACTCAGAATTTTCTAAGTAAAGTCTCGACAATGTGTCGAGATATGTTGTGTCGACACATAACCAAGTGTCGACACATAAAATCTGTTGACTAAACTTGTGTCGACACATATGTGTCGAGACATTATAAGTCAGTGTCGACACTTATTGCCAATGTCGACACATCTTAAGTTAGCTGTCCCGCCTGTTCATCTTCAAAATCAGAAAGGTATAAATAGGGTTCTGTCTTTGTTTGTCGACACGCTTTCAAAGTTTCGAGACCAAAACTACTGTGTCGACACCTCTCTTTTCTAAAGACAAATTCTCAAACCCTAATGGCACCTAAGCTTGAGGAAAACGTTAACGAAGGTTATGAGCTTGTGCGCGGCGCGTTTGACGATGCAGATGCGGACATCAAGGCGGTAGTAACCCTAGTCATCGATTCTGGATTGGAATACTTAGTTTCAGAACCAACTAAGATATGGAAGAAGGAAGTGCTTGAATTCCTTAATGGAGCTGCAGTAGATGACTCTGGATACAGAATCAAATCCAGAGTTCATGGAACTAAGGTCAAGGTTTCACCTAAAAATCTGAGGAAGGTGCTCCAGCTACCAAGAACTCAAGATGAAGAAGAGGTGACTGCTTCAAAGACCAGGGAAGCTCTTACATGGTGTGGACTTGATCCAAAGATGAAGATAGGATCTGTTTTCAACAGGAAAGGCATGAATAATCAAGGAAAGTTCATGTCTGAGATTGTGGGAAAGGTCTTACTCAGCAAACCTGGAGGGCATGACAGAGTGTGTAAGACCCCCCCCACCCGGATCCCAAAACACGGCACGAAGGGGGAGTCTTATGCCCGGAACAGCCGCCTTGCGGTAGCATTAGCACACGGGCTAACCTGTACCACAAGACGCCTATCCCGCCGGCTACAACCATATCAATATAACATGCCAACCCAACCAAATAAGTAAGCAAGAGAAGTCAAAATCCACACTAAGTATTACAGTCCAAATACATGAATAAAGAGAAGCTAAAACATGCTTCTACTATATATCAGAGTACAGCTAATCATTGCCCAAACGGGCTACATCAGAGTAATCAAAACTAACATCAGTAACAGACGGTATCGACGGCACCGTCACATCAGGCCCTGTCGTCCTGGCCTGGCTGTCCTGCTGCGTAGTCTGCGGCTGCTCTACCTGTGGCGTGACCTCCTAAAAAGGAAGACGTAGCAACCGTTAGTCGAAACGACTAAGTGGTTTCACATCCGCTCCCCCGGCGACTCCTCGGCACCGGGCGGAGAAAGAGAAACAAGGGTATAATATATATCAGTAAGTATAAAAGTACAATCAGGTGACAAGGTACATGAGTATCAATGTATAACTAGCAGTTCTACAAAGCTATCAAGGTATAATAACAAGTGTAAGAAAACTACAGCAGGAAAGTAACTTAACTTATAAGAATGCCCATACAAACTTATAAGTTAAGGATCGGGTTACATAAAGTAACTCATCGTATAAGAGTGCCCATACAAACTTATACGATGAGGATCTTGTTGTGCAATGATATGAAATGCTATGAATGCTATGCAATGACTCACCCATGTACACCCATGCAATTGCTATGTCGACACAGACTGTAGTTCCCACTTTTCGAGCAGGTAGCTAACCTCTCAGGCATCAGCCGCCGTGGCCGGGCGGTGACAGTAGAACGGGCACTTCTACTACTAGGCGGGTATCACACTACTTCACCTAGGCCTCCGTACGCCTCAACGCTAAGAACACAACAGCGGAGCCCATGCGTACTATGGCCCAGCGGGGTCTTGGGTAGATGTGCACCAAGAACACAGCCCGAACTGGCCTTGCGTGACCCGGAAGGGGCCTCGGAAGAAAGCACGAGGACACAGCCCAACCGCTCACATGGTCGGAGGGGCCTCGGGAAGTGAACACCGAGGACACAGCCCAAACCGACCAAGTCTAACTGCCAACTCCCGTCGGTGTGACGACTGGCGAGCCCGTAGACCTGCCACACTATCCTTAACCCGGGATTACGACACCGCGTGTCGACTCACACCACATGCAAACACCATATCAACACAACATGGAAGGGGCCTCGGAAGTAAACACGAGGGCACAGCCCAACCATCCATCCGCACCCTATCTCAACACAACCAAAATAAGTGGCGGTCAACCCCGCACTTACATCCCTTCACAATACTACCCGTAGGGAGACAACGCTCTAAGTATTGGTCCACTAGACTCATTTCATTAATCGAACATATCCATGGCCATGATCTATTCATCTATATGACTTCCAAATGATGACAATGTAAAATAACGTAATGCGCATATAAGATCTATCACATCTTCCTTTTTAGTACTATCATAACTTAAACATGAAGTGCACCATATTCAATCTTTCAATCCTTACCAGTTCGATTCTTTTAAACAAGTTTGTTTCACAATTTGGTAATATGAAATATGATTAATAAGATACTTCAATCACACAACAAATGATTAATCATAAGGGTTCATCCAAGACAAGTATCTTGCATTAATAATTTCACCGAAACAAAATCCATTTTTCCATTAAGCCCAGAATTTAGGCGCAGGTTGAATCTGGTCAGCAACTTCGACCGGAGATTCCCGAGGCTACAGGAATCCGGTGAAGTTGTGTAACCCCTCGATGGAAAGGTATTTCCATGGACTACATCTTTCATATTCAGAGCTCAACCCAGATTTGACATTATCCTATTTGAAATCGGACTTGAAGTCCGCTGCGTACAGAACACAGTTTCTGCATGCAGGATTTATTAAACACCATTTTCGTTTGGATTTTCCCGTGGCTACAGACTTCGCTAGAAGTCGTGCAACCACTCGTTGGAAAGGTATTTTCAAGGGCTTCAACTTTCGTGTTTAGTCAAAAGCCCAGATCTGACCATAATACACTTAAAAATGGTCACGAAGTTCGCTGCGCGCAGAATACAGATTCTGCACGCATCTTAAGGCGGAATGAACGGCATCGGTTCATCTTCCTCCTCAAGGCGATCTTCCAAAAATCATTCCAGAAAACCTCCTCCCTTATTCACCCTCAAGAGGCCAAAACCCTTCACGAAACCATCCCTTATCATCCATTGAAAAAGGGGCGTGGTTGAAGAGATCTAAAACCTAAGACACAAGTCTTAGCATGACCTTTCCTAGAAAACTCCTCCTCACCATCAAGACTCTCTTGAGTCGATGTCTCGCCTAGGAAAATAACTATAGATCTAGCACCAAGGGAGAGGGTAGGAAACTCACGTTGGCTCCAGCGGTACCACCATTTCTCGCCATGGATCGCGTAGTTCTCCTCGGCGGCATCTTCTCTTTCACGGCGATGGCGGATCTCCTTCGGTAGGACTTGCTCCTGCAGTTTTCCCTCTCACAGGGGTTCTCACTGGAAATAGGGGATGAAAAGAGCATGAAAACGGCTAGGGTTTTCTGTCCCTTATATAAATAAAATATGACACGGGTAGGGACACGGCCGTGTCCGTACCCGTGTCCCGCTTCCGCGAAACGGCCGTGGCGGTTTCCATGTCGATTCAATGCTTGACACGGGTAGGGACACGCCCGTGTCCCAACCCGTGTTCACATGACACGGCCGTGTGCCTGGCCGTGTCATTGGCCGTGTACTTCTCGGGTTGCATCTCGACACTTCTCGTCGAGCTCAACTCGACGCACACGGGTAGGGACACGGCCGTGTCACTACCCGTGTCCCTTGGTGTCGACACAGCTCGACGATCTCGACACGGGTCGTCGAGCTCAACTCGACGCACACGGGTAGGCACACGGCCGTGTCCCTACCCGTGTCCCTAGGTGTCGACACAGCTCGACGATCTCGACACGGGTCGTCGAGCTCAACTCGACGCACACGGGTAGGCACACGGCCGTGTCCCTACCCGTGTCCCTAGGTGTCGACACAGCTCGACGATCTCGACACGGGTCGTCGAGCTCAACTCGACGCACACGGGTAGGCACACGGCCGTGTCCCTACCCGTGTCACTTCCTTTTTACACTGATTCTCCACTTCTCCACAAGTGCAGTCCAATTCCCTGCACTCTCAGGACTCAAGTCAACCCTCCTGACTCAAAACACACACACTAGGGGCTAGAGCGATTCGGGACGTTACAAATCCTATAAACAAAATAAAAGATTTCGTCCCCGAAATCAGGCTTAGGTTGTGGGGAGAAGTGTATAACAGGAAATTTAACATATGCTTTTAAATAAAATTACCTTGAGCAAACAACTCCGGGTAGCGTTGCCGCATTAAATCCATTGGCTCCCAAGTGTACTCCTCCTTCCCATGATTCATCCATTGCACCTTCACTAAGGGAACACTTTTGCGGCGTAATGTTCTTGTCTCGCTGTCAACAATTCGTACCGGCTCTAGTCGCACAGTCCTATCTGATGCCACCGCACCATCAGTAGTGGGAATATACTGGTCGGGCCGCAACAGTGCTTTTCGAAGCGACGATACATGGAACACGTCGTGAAGATTTTCCAATTCCGGTGGTAACTCCAACCGATAGGCCAACGGGCCAATCCTTTCCAAAATAGTATAAGGCCCAACATACCTCGGGCTGAGCTTTTTCACTCCACGCACCCGCGAAACTCCATGCATCGGCCGAATCTTAAGGAACACTTTTTCGCCCACTTGGAACTCCACCATCCGGTGCTTTTTATTGTAATACTTCGCCTGTCGACTTTGAGCCTCCAACATGCGATCCCGTATCAATCTGACCGCCGCATCAGTATCATCTATGTATTCGTTTCCCAATGCCTTCGGATCTTCATCTTGTACCCAAGACAAGGGAGTCCTGCACCTTCTTCCATAAAGGGCTTCATGGGGCGCCATGCCGATGCTCGCCTGATGGCTATTATTATAGGAGAATTCCACTAGTGGCAAGAGCCTTTCCCATGGCTCTCCTCTGTCCAACACACATAACCTCAATAAATCCTCCAGTGTTCTGATGGTCCGCTCTGACTGCCCGTCCGTCTGTGGATGAAATGCGGTACTAAAGGTTAGGCGTGAGCCCAAATACGCCTGTACCGCCTTCCACTCATTGGATGTAAACCGACCATCCCGATCTGAAACAATTGTCTTGGGCACGCCATGATACCGTACAAATTGCTCCACAAAAAGGCGTACCAAAGCATCCACGTGTGCTTCCTTCTTCATTGGAATGAACCGGGCCACCTTTGTCAGTCGATCCACAATAACCCATACTGAATCATTCCCGGAGCGGGAACGAGGTAACCCATGAACAAAGTCCATGGAGATATCCTCGAACTTCCATTCGGGGATGGGCAATGACTGCAACAAACCACCGGGACTCCTGCATTCAGCCTTCACTCTTTGGCAAGCTTCGCAATGTGTAACATAGTAGCGGACATCCTTCTTCATTCCCGGCCAACACATGGTCTTCCGCAGTCCGGCGTACATCTTAGCAATACCCGGATGCACTGAATATTGAGAGGAATGCGCCTCTCTCAATATATCTTCCCGAATTTTGCCGCCCTTGGGAATATAGAGTCGGCCACGAAAATAAATGAGGCCGTCTTTGAGTATGTACTCATCGGTGGTCCCATCTTCAATTGCCTTGATTGCCGGGGCCAAGGCCGCATCCATTCCTTGCTCCACCCGAATCCGGTCTCGGATATCACAAACTATGCTCATGTTGGCCAAATACTCCGCATACTCTGCCGAAGGATCCTTGAATACTAGAGTAATTTCCATCTCCTCGATCATCCGAGCCAACTCCATGCTCATCAGCCGAGACTCTGGGCTAGAGCCTGGCACTTTTCTACTTAAGGCATCGGCTACCGAGTTCGCTTTCCCGGGGTGGTAGTTCATGGTGAACTCGTAGTCGCATAGAAATTCCAACCACCGCCGTTGCCTCAGGTTCAACTCCTTCTGAGTGTGAACATACTTCAAGTTTTTGTGATCGGAAAAGATCTCACAGTGCACGCCATATAAATAATGCCTCCAGACTTTCAAAGCGAACACCACTGCTCCCAACTCCAAATCATGAACCGGGTAATTAATTTCATGTTTCTTTAACTGCCTTGAAGCATATGCGATCACGTGCCCATGCTGCATCAATACCGCTCCCATCCCTTGATATGAAGCGTCCGTGTAAACTTGAAATCCTTCCTTCCCCGACGGAAGTGCAAGGATGGGGGCGGAGGTAAGCCTATCCTTCAACTCTTGAAATGCTGCTTCACATTTAGGTGTCCACTCAAATGGCACACCCTTCTTCGTCAAGGAGGTAAGAGGAAGGGCAATCTTGGAGAATCCTTTCACGAACTTGCGGTAGTAGCCAGCAAGTCCAAGAAAGCTTCGTACATCGGCCGCCGACTTCAAGGGCGACCACTCCTTCACGGCCCGCACCTTAGCTGGGTCCACAGCTAATCCTGCTCCACTGATCACATGCCCCAAGAAGGCAACCTCCTTAAGCCAGAATTCACACTTGCTAAACTTGGCATACAAGGCATGCTCCTTCAATTTCTTCAAAACCAAGGTCAGGTGCTCGACATGCTCCTCCTCCGTCTTTGAGTAGACCAAGATGTCGTCGATGAAAACAATGACGAAGATGTCCAAATACGGTTCAAACACCTTGTTCATCAAGCTCATGAAGGCCGAAGGGGCATTTGTGAGCCCAAACGGCATTACTGTGAACTCATACAAACCATATCTCGAACTGAAGGCCGTTTTCTGGATGTCCCCTTCTTGTATCCTCAACTGATAGTATCCGGAGCGCAAATCCAATTTAGAAAACCAATGTGCTCCCACTAGTTGATCGAACAACTCATCGATCCGCGGTAGTGGGTAAGTGTTCCGCACCGTCAATCGATTGAGTTCCCGATAATCTATGCACAATCGCAGGGTTCCATCCTTCTTCTTCACGAACAGCACAGGGGCTCCCCATGGTGATGAACTGGGGCGAACGAACCCTGAATCCACCAGTTCTTGCAATTGAACTCTAAACTCCGCGAGTTCTTTCGGAGCCATTCTGTACGGAGCCTTGGATACAGGCTTGGCACCTGGTACTAGATTGATCTGGAAGTCAACCTC
Source organism: Platanthera guangdongensis (assembly GCA_039583875.1). Taxonomy (NCBI): domain Eukaryota; kingdom Viridiplantae; phylum Streptophyta; class Magnoliopsida; order Asparagales; family Orchidaceae; genus Platanthera; species Platanthera guangdongensis. The sequence goes on along the minus strand of CM077148.1, from coordinate 113,649,959 downwards.
TCTATGCGGGGGTAATCCTGGTAGCTTCTCGGGAAATACCTCAGGAAAATCCCGCACTACCCGTACATCCTTTAATTCCAACGCTGCTTCCTTCAACTCGAACCAGATCATGAAGACCTCATCCCCCTTCATGTGAGCCTTTACAGCCTGAATAGAAGATAATATCATACGTGGCGCGAAGCCAATACCTTGGAAGATGACGTCAGAGTCTCCATGCCTCAAATAGATCCGCTTCTCCGCGCAGTCGATCCTCGCGAAGTGCCAGTCCAGCCATGCCATGCCCAAAATGATGTCAAACTCCGGCATCCTCAGAACCGTGGCCGGCGTATCAAAGGCCTTCCCATCAATAAATAACTCCAACTCGCACTTGGCGGTTGCGATCATCTCCGAGCCGTCCGGAAGGCGTACACGTCGGGCTATGCCAGTGAAGTACTGTACATCCCCCATGTCTTTTATGAAATCCTCGGACACAAAGGAGTGTGAGGCACCGGTATCGAACAGCGCATAGGCTGTCTTCCCGCCAATAATCACGGTGCCTAAGTACCAACAACCAAAACTTATTGCTAGTGGCTAGTAAGTTCTAATCAATTCAAGTTGGACCATGCAAATATGTAAATAAATTAAATCATACCTGCAATCACATCTTGTGGGTTCCGTTCCTGCGCCATGTCAAGCGCGTACACCTGATCCCGGGCTGGTCCGGGGTTTCCTCTTGGCGGTCCTCGTCCTCGACCGCGCATATATCCTCGCCCTCGTGGAGCTGCTGGAGGGAGAGCAGGAGGGAGAGCAGGAGGGAGAGCAGGAGGGGCGTTCCCATATAGTTGCGGGCAAAAACGCCGGATGTGGCCCGGCTGGTTGCATTCGAAGCACACCAGACCACGCCGCCCTTCCGGTTGTTGGAATCGCTGAGGCTGTGGGGGTGGAGGCAACGCAGGCGGCTGCGGAACTGGATGCTCCACCCTATAGTTTCGGTGGACACGCCCTCCACCTCTTTGATAACCTCTTCCTCCTCTGAAGTCCCGTCTCCTTCTATTACTTGGGCCGGCTTCCATCACGTCCTCCGCAGGCCTCTTGCTACATCCCATGTGGTCTGCCTCCAATCTTTTCGCCATATCAATGATCTCCGCCAAGCTACCATCCGCTATAAACAAAAGGGACTGCCTTAGGGGATCTCGCAGCCCTTTATAGAAGCGCTTGGCATAACCTCTGTCATCCAACTCATAAGAATCTGCAAACCTTGCGAGATGCTGGAATTCCCGCTGGTATTCTGTAACCGACTTTGATCCCTGCTTTAGTAGAAGGAACCTCTGCTCAAGCTCATCTCGGGCCGAAGTAGGGATAAAGTGCTCCAAGAAAACACCCGAGAATTCATTCCAACTTATCTCCGTGTAGATCCGGCCTTGGAAGGTAGAGCCCATGAGGGACTTCCACCACCTCTTCGCATGTAAGTCCAAGACGGACACTGCCAATGTCACTGCCATGTTGGCTGGGCAACGGATACCGGCCAACAACTCCTGTATCGTGTCTAGCCATTCCTCTGTACGTACGGCTGACTCCGTCCCAAGATAGACGGGAGGGGAGAGAGCCCGGAAGGTGCTCAGCCAGTTGGAGCTCGGGGCCTGTTGTTGCATCGGAGCCTGCTGAGCCTTAAAAGCATCCAGAATGGCGGTGAGCGTCTGCCCCAACTCAGACTGTTGGAACTGAGTGGGTATGGGAGGGGTAAGAGTACCCCCCATCGGCTCAACATGCAGTGGAACCTACACATACACGACAAATTTGTGGTCAGGTTGGCTAAGCTTAAGGTCAAAGTTGGACAACTTAATGTGAATTACATATGGGCACACCACTGCTTCCGCTAAGTCAGTTTGTCCCCAAACTGACTAACCAAACGGGGGTGGCACCATTGTTGAATGACTTCTTAGTTGAGGATCGTGGCAAACTGATACCATTTGTAAGACCCCCCCCACCCGGATCCCAAAACACGGCACGAAGGGGGAGTCTTATGCCCGGAACAGCCGCCTTGCGGTAGCATTAGCACACGGGCTAACCTGTACCACAAGACGCCTATCCCGCCGGCTACAACCATATCAATATAACATGCCAACCCAACCAAATAAGTAAGCAAGAGAAGTCAAAATCCACACTAAGTATTACAGTCCAAATACATGAATAAAGAGAAGCTAAAACATGCTTCTACTATATATCAGAGTACAGCTAATCATTGCCCAAACGGGCTACATCAGAGTAATCAAAACTAACATCAGTAACAGACGGTATCGACGGCACCGTCACATCAGGCCCTGTCGTCCTGGCCTGGCTGTCCTGCTGCGTAGTCTGCGGCTGCTCTACCTGTGGCGTGACCTCCTAAAAAGGAAGACGTAGCAACCGTTAGTCGAAACGACTAAGTGGTTTCACATCCGCTCCCCCGGCGACTCCTCGGCACCGGGCGGAGAAAGAGAAACAAGGGTATAATATATATCAGTAAGTATAAAAGTACAATCAGGTGACAAGGTACATGAGTATCAATGTATAACTAGCAGTTCTACAAAGCTATCAAGGTATAATAACAAGTGTAAGAAAACTACAGCAGGAAAGTAACTTAACTTATAAGAATGCCCATACAAACTTATAAGTTAAGGATCGGGTTACATAAAGTAACTCATCGTATAAGAGTGCCCATACAAACTTATACGATGAGGATCTTGTTGTGCAATGATATGAAATGCTATGAATGCTATGCAATGACTCACCCATGTACACCCATGCAATTGCTATGTCGACACAGACTGTAGTTCCCACTTTTCGAGCAGGTAGCTAACCTCTCAGGCATCAGCCGCCGTGGCCGGGCGGTGACAGTAGAACGGGCACTTCTACTACTAGGCGGGTATCACACTACTTCACCTAGGCCTCCGTACGCCTCAACGCTAAGAACACAACAGCGGAGCCCATGCGTACTATGGCCCAGCGGGGTCTTGGGTAGATGTGCACCAAGAACACAGCCCGAACTGGCCTTGCGTGACCCGGAAGGGGCCTCGGAAGAAAGCACGAGGACACAGCCCAACCGTCACATGGTCGGAGGGGCCTCGGGAAGTGAACACCGAGGACACAGCCCAAACCGACCAAGTCTAACTGCCAACTCCCGTCGGTGTGACGACTGGCGAGCCCGTAGACCTGCCACACTATCCTTAACCCGGGATTACGACACCGCGTGTCGACTCACACCACATGCAAACACCATATCAACACAACATGGAAGGGGCCTCGGAAGTAAACACGAGGGCACAGCCCAACCATCCATCCGCACCCTATCTCAACACAACCAAAATAAGTGGCGGTCAACCCCGCACTTACATCCCTTCACAATACTACCCGTAGGGAGACAACGCTCTAAGTATTGGTCCACTAGACTCATTTCATTAATCGAACATATCCATGGCCATGATCTATTCATCTATATGACTTCCCAAATGATGACAATGTAAAATAACGTAATGCGCATATAAGATCTATCACATCTTCCTTTTTAGTACTATCATAACTTAAACATGAAGTGCACCATATTCAATCTTTCAATCCTTACCAGTTCGATTCTTTTAAACAAGTTTGTTTCACAATTTGGTAATATGAAATATGATTAATAAGATACTTCAATCACACAACAAATGATTAATCATAAGGGTTCATCCAAGACAAGTATCTTGCATTAATAATTTCACCGAAACAAAATCCATTTTTCCATTAAGCCCAGAATTTAGGCGCAGGTTGAATCTGGTCAGCAACTTCGACCGGAGATTCCCGAGGCTACAGGAATCCGGTGAAGTTGTGTAACCCCTCGATGGAAAGGTATTTCCATGGACTACATCTTTCATATTCAGAGCTCAACCCAGATTTGACATTATCCTATTTGAAATCGGACTTGAAGTCCGCTGCGTACAGAACACAGTTTCTGCATGCAGGATTTATTAAACACCATTTTCGTTTGGATTTTCCCGTGGCTACAGACTTCGCTAGAAGTCGTGCAACCACTCGTTGGAAAGGTATTTTCAAGGGCTTCAACTTTCGTGTTTAGTCAAAAGCCCAGATCTGACCATAATACACTTAAAAATGGTCACGAAGTTCGCTGCGCGCAGAATACAGATTCTGCACGCATCTTAAGGCGGAATGAACGGCATCGGTTCATCTTCCTCCTCAAGGCGATCTTCCAAAAATCATTCCAGAAAACCTCCTCCCTTATTCACCCTCAAGAGGCCAAAACCCTTCACGAAACCATCCCTTATCATCCATTGAAAAAGGGGCGTGGTTGAAGAGATCTAAAACCTAAGACACAAGTCTTAGCATGACCTTTCCTAGAAAACTCCTCCTCACCATCAAGACTCTCTTGAGTCGATGTCTCGCCTAGGAAAATAACTATAGATCTAGCACCAAGGGAGAGGGTAGGAAACTCACGTTGGCTCCAGCGTTACCACCATTTCTCGCCATGGATCGCGTAGTTCTCCTCGGCGGCATCTTCTCTTTCACGGCGATGGCGGATCTCCTTCGGTAGGACTTGCTCCTGCAGTTTTCCCTCTCACAGGGGTTCTCACTGGAAATAGGGGATGAAAAGAGCATGAAAACGGCTAGGGTTTTCTGTCCCTTATATAAATAAAATATGACACGGGTAGGGACACGGCCGTGTCCGTACCCGTGTCCCGCTTCCGCGAAACGGCCGTGGCGGTTTCCATGTCGATTCAATGCTTGACACGGGTAGGGACACGCCCGTGTCCCAACCCGTGTTCACATGACACGGCCGTGTGCCTGGCCGTGTCATTGGCCGTGTACTTCTCGGGTTGCATCTCGACACTTCTCGTCGAGCTCAACTCGACGCACACGGGTAGGGACACGGCCGTGTCACTACCCGTGTCCCTTGGTGTCGACACAGCTCGACGATCTCGACACGGGTCGTCGAGCTCAACTCGACGCACACGGGTAGGCACACGGCCGTGTCCCTACCCGTGTCCCTAGGTGTCGACACAGCTCGACGATCTCGACACGGGTCGTCGAGCTCAACTCGACGCACACGGGTAGGCACACGGCCGTGTCCCTACCCGTGTCCCTAGGTGTCGACACAGCTCGACGATCTCGACACGGGTCGTCGAGCTCAACTCGACGCACACGGGTAGGCACACGGCCGTGTCCCTACCCGTGTCACTTCCTTTTTACACTGATTCTCCACTTCTCCACAAGTGCAGTCCAATTCCCTGCACTCTCAGGACTCAAGTCAACCCTCCTGACTCAAAACACACACACTAGGGGGCTAGAGCGATTCGGGACGTTACAGAGTGTCTGCCTATATGTTTGGAATTATGACTAGAATCATATTCACTCTGAAAACAGACTGGTCAATAGTGGTTTTTGACAAGATCAAGGAGAGCTTGAAGAAGCCCAATCTGGGCAGAATCATCAGTCTCTACCTAGCTGGTATTATACCAGAGGTAATGAATACTGCTGCAGGCAGCAAGATAAACCACATGAGGAAGATGGATCTAAGGATCTTTTCAAGATGGGACAGGGTGTTGTCCAAGGAAATGCCAACACCAGAGAAAACAGTTACTGAGAAAGTCACTCCTCCTAAGAAGAAAAGGAAGATAGCTCCTGTGGCACAAGAGTCCTCCAGCAGTTCTAGGAGTGAAGAACAGGTTGTTTTCACTCCTGATGATCATGAGGAAGTGCCTGCAGTGACGTCTCCTGCTCCTCCAGTTGATGCAGAGATCCAGGGGGAGCTACCACCAGTTAGCTCCATCCCCAGGGATCAAAGCCAGGGGGAGCCTCCAGTAGTAGAAGAACCCTCTACTCTGGACAGTGAGCAAGCCACCACCATCATACAAGAGGTACTCACTGACCTAAATACTTTAGAATATCTTATAGAAGATACTGATTTGTCTGATGTTCCTCAGCAAACTCAGCTGCATAGTCAAGAACCAGATGTTGTTAGAGTAGACACATCTGCTGTCCAGGAAGTGGTAACTGATTCAGTAGTTGAAGAGCAAAGACTGTCTCCAGCTTCATCCCCTCCTGAATACACCATGGAAGATTTATTTCTGAATCTAGATCAAGAAGATTTTGACATGGACAAGGATGCTGATGCAAGAGATAATGCTGCTGTTGAGGGGGAGAAGGTCCAAGAACTGGAAGAGCCTATTAGGCAGGACACTGAGAAGGCACCTGATGTGCAAGCTGCAAAGCCTCAAAGCCCTAAGGACAGGGTTGATATTGCCAGCACTTCTGCCTCTGAAGATGAGGAGAGTGCTAGGGCCAAGAAGAAGAAACTCTATGTCTTCAAGAGGAGAAGCTAGAGTTATAAGAAGGCTTTGCAATCCATTGCCCCACAGCCTATAGTTCGGCATACTCCAACTGCTGATTATAGTGCTTTAATGGTTGCCCTACAGATAAAATTGGATGAGCAAAGGCAAGCAATAGAGAAGTATGTAGATGAAGGGCAGAAATCACTTCAATTTGATCTGGCCCAAGATATAAAGTCTATAAGGTTTGAAATGAACCTTAACAAAAAGGAAATGACTGATTGCTTCCACAAAGGTGGAAATGCAGTGGTGTATTTATCAACACACCAGGAGAAGATAAAGGCACAGGTAGATGATATAGCATTGAAACAAGGATATTTTCTTGAAAATCAATTAAGAATGAATGACAATTTGACTGAATCCCACAATGCTATAGTCACTGAATTGAAGAACAAGGCTGATGAACCTTCTACCTCTACTGCTGCTGCTAAAACTGATTTTGATAAAGTATTCCAAGGGGAAATTACTGCTGTAAAGACTGCTATCCAAGCCTCCCAAAAGGTCATATCTGAACAACTTCAAAAGCTTAAACCTTACTTTAAAGATGGCATCAGGTACTTGGATAGTCAGATCAGATTTCAAAAGGATGATGTCAGAGATCACATGGCTAGAGAAGTCATAAAGGGGGAGAGAGTGTTAGTCAAGGCAAGTTCTGAGCATGCAAAATGGATATCAAATTCAATCAGGGCTACACTTGGATACCCTCCTCTGTGTGATGACCAAGATGTTGCTGAATCAGGCATTAACCCTGCTTATTTTGGAGGTGAGCAACCAGAAGTAGCTCAGGTCATTTATCTACCTCCAGACTTTGAAATGATTCAAGCAGATGTGAGCACAATGTATAGCCCACTTGAGGGCAAGGACAATGTCCATATTGAAAAGGTTGTTCAACCTATATCTGAAGCCATGCAAGAGGCTCTACAGAAAGAGGAAGAGACAAGGTTGTCAAAGAAGAGGTTTAGGGAACAAGCAGAACAAAGGCCAGACTTTGAACAGTGGAGCCCTACCTCTAGGAATATAATTTTAACTGCCTGGAAAGCTGCCAAGGACAATGCTCATGAAAGGAACAAGTGGTTCTCTGAAGCAGAATGGAGGAAACATGAAATAAGACAAGAGGCCATTGTTCAATACAGAAGGAAGGCAAAGATGGGAAAGCTACCTCCTACTGCAGTGGAGCCTAGCAAGTACTTCCCCAAGCCATATCACTATTTTGAGAGGCAGAAGATCAAGGCAGAAGAACTCAAAAAGAAAGATCTTAAAGGCAAGAAGTCTGCTGATGTTGAAACTGTTGAAGCCCTTGTCAAAGCTCAAGTTCAAGCTGGCAACGGAATTGTTATCAAGGAACCTGATCAGAAATAGATTAAGAATTTTCTTGAAGTTTATATTGTAATCTTTTGATGTAACACATTTAGTAAAATTCTGAAAATATATAAGACAGGTATTAGAACAATATATGATTCATATATTTCATGTTTGTTCTGTGAATGTGTCTATTTCTTATTTATTCTGTGTTGATGAATGTGTATACATGTGTGAATTTATACATGTTATGTTTACCCTGCTGTATTTTATTCTGTTTTACATCATTTTGTAATTTTTAATTATGAATGGTGTATATCATTGACTAAGGGTTATGACTTCTCCAAATAGGGGGAGATTGTTGGGTACATTGGTCAAATGTACCTGATTTGAAGAAGCCTCACCCAACTCAATGATATACATCATAATGTATTTGATGTATGTTGAGTTTACTTGTGCAGGTTAAGTATTCACTGGACTGAAGCAAAAAGTTTCTAAGTCCATGTGTCGACACCTAGAGAGAAAGTGTCGACACTTAAGAAGGCCTGTGTCGACACCCAGACAAGCAGTGTCGACACTTGGAGTCATTGTGTCGACACCTGGGATGCAGAGTCGACACCAGACAGAAAGTGTCGACACTTGGAGCTGTGTCGACACTCAGTGAAGAAAAGTGCAGACAGAAAGTGTCGACACAAGGAGCTGTGTCGACACCCAGTGAAGCTGAGTCTACACCAGAAAGTGTCGACACTTGGAGCTGTGTCGACACTCAGCAAAAGTCTGCAGAGACTAAGTATAAGTGTCGACACTCAACACAATATGTCGACACTAAGCAGAAGAGTCAGCATTTGAAGTAAGTGTCGACACCCAGCACAATGTGTCGACACACACCAGAAGAGTCTACACATGAAGTAAGTGTCGACACCCAGCACAATGTGTCGACACTCAGCTAAAGACTCTACACTTGAAGAAAGTGTCGACACAAGGAGCTGTGTCGACACTTAGCAAAGATCAGAAAGATCAACAAAATTATTCTAAGTACAAGTGTCGACACTAAGGGAATGTGTCGACACTCAGCTGAAGTCTCAACAAGAAGAAGGTGTGTCGACACAAGGAGCTGTGTCGACACTCAGCAAGAATCAACATAGAAGACTATGTGTCGACACCAAGAAGCAGTGTCGACACTTGACAGATACAACACAAGAAGTTGTGTCGACACAAAGGAGATGTGTCGACACTTAGAAGAATTCAGCTAAAGCTAGAAGAACAAGTACTTGTGTCGACACTCAATTTCATTGTCGACACATGCAGAAGAAACTGTGTCGAGACATACAAGGAGTTGTGTCGACACCTTGTAGACATGTGTCGACACTTACACAGCATGTGTCGACACTTGGACTATAAGTGTCGACACTTAAAGACAGAAAGTCTCGACACTTTCAGACAGTTAGAGATTTTCAAGAAATGACTGGATGATTTGACAGATGCCGTTCCAGCCGGTCTACAGCACCTGTCAGAGATATCAGAAGTCAGTTATGGACCGGACCAGCCGGTTACCATGAAGAAGGCCTATAAATAGGCACCTACAGTTTACAGAAACGTGTTGTTGAAAGTTGTTAAGAGTGGTTCAGATTGTTGTTCAAGTGGATCACATTGTTGAAGAACAAATTATCAAAGTGGTACACAGAGTATCAAATCAAGAAGATCTTGCAGTCCAAGTGCAGATCTAAGAAGTTGGAGAGAGAGAGCTCCATCCAAGATATCAGCCTCTGGAACTAGGCTGAGAAGAAGGATTCAGATACATTCTGGATCTTAAGTGGCAGAGTTCAAGGAACAACTGCAGGAGGATTCAGTCTTATTCAGTTCTACTCAAGTAGCTTTGAAGAAAGCTAAGTCAGATTGAATCCAGCTGAGTTCTTCCAAGAACTCATAAAGAAACGCTCAACTCCCCTCTTTTATTTCTGAGTTGTAGAGTCAATATTTGTAAAATATTTTTAGCTTGTAGGATCCATTGGATCTGAGTGAATTGTAAGCCTATAATTATAAAGGTTGAGGGTAGGGCTTGAGAGCCTGAGTGTAGGAGATTGAGATCTCTGAGTGTAGGCCTTGGTTGCTGAGTGTAGGCCTTGGTTGGCTGAGTGTAGGCCTTGGTTGGCTGAGTGTAGGCCTTGATTGGCTGAGTGTAGGCTTTGGGATAAAGCTGAGTTGTAAGGCTTTGGGCCTGAGGTGTAGGAACCAATTTGGTGGGCCTGAGGTGTAGGAACCAATTTGGGTTCTGAGCTAGTGGAGAAGTTTGGCCGAATCTAGTACACAGCTAGATAGGCGAAGGGGGAAAGTGGATGCACCCATATCTTGGGGAACCACTATAAACCACTGTGTCAGCTGTGCTGTGAATGATATTTGCTGTGTATGCTTAGTTATTGCTGTGATAAAACAAGTAGATGCTGAGATATAACTGATTGCTGCCATTTAAGTTTAAAAAGGATTAGGTCACCTATTCACCCCCCCCCCCCTCTAGGTGTTTAGGTACCATATCTTTCAGTTTTTATTCTTCCGCTGCGTGCACAAGTGTTGTGCCATCCTCATAGAGAAACCAAACAGTGGTATCAGAGCCAGGTTGCGGCCATGATTGTTGTATTGGAAGTTTTGTTATTCCAGTGCGTGTAAACCTAGGGATTTCGAAGTGTTCTAAATGTCTAGATTTAGTCTTGGTACCCCGCCAAGAACTTCTGGGATTTCGTGGAAATTTCTAATTGTTAGAAATTGTAGTCTTCTTAGTAGTAACCATCCTTCGAGATTGTTTTGGATTTTGAATCCAACATAGAGAGATGAGCTTGTCTACTGCTTTAAGTTGAGTTGTCTTTGCTTTTGTCCAATGCATGTAAATCTGAGGATTTGGAAGTTTCCGGATGTTCAGATTTAGCCCTTCCTTCTATCAAATGTTGATGGTGTCAGGTTGTGCACATAAGGGATGCATGTGGTTTTAGAAAAATTGTTTTTCTTTGGATGTGCACATTGATCAAATGTTGATCATGGTTAACTGTTAACCTATAATCAAAATCCTTTCATCAAATATTAAGTGTTCGGATGCCTTCCGATGGATGACACTCTTCCTGCCTCGATCGATGAAGTGTGGGCTTGTCAAAGCAAGGTGCATTAATCTATCTTGGTAAGGGTGCGAGCGGATAATTATGATATCCCACTGTCGACATCGGGTCCAGCTTAACTAGGTGACCTCAAAGGTTGAGTGCCTAGAGGCATAGGGTTGGCATGCACCATATGATGGATGCGAGTAAGGAGTTATTCACCAACCATACAAGAATTGCATGAGGATGCAATTGGCAAGCGTTGCCTACCTAAATAACCGCATCGTAAGAGGAAAGCCAAAGCTGACTTATTGTGTTGATGAAATACGGATCTTGTCCACTAAGAGAGTAGCTCACATGAACTCTCTGAATTGTTAGTGAGGGCTATCATTTCGAATAAAATAGTGGGAGTGTTTTAATTGAAGTCCAAATTAAAATAAATTGTATTTGAAATTTTGGTATTGATTTTATTCTGCATAAATTCTTGTAGAATTCTATGGCAAGTGTTTCACACTCCACGTTGTCTCTGAGAGCCATCCTTGAGAAGGATAAGCTCAGTGGGACTAATTACATGGACCGGTACAGGAACCTGAGAATTGTTCTCAGGCAAGAGTGAAAGCTCTATGTCTTGGAAGAAGAAGCCCCCGAGGTGCCGACCGGGAACTCTTCCCGTGCTGAGAAGGATGCTTATAAGAAGTATACTGATGATGCTTTAGATGTTGAATGCCTTATGCTTGTCACTATGAAATCTGAGCTTCAGAAGCAACATGAGAACATGGGGTGCAAGGAGATTGACGAGCATCTCAAGAAAATGTTTCAAGGGCAGGCTCGTCAAGAGAGGTTCGACGTCACAAAAGCGTTGTTTCAGTGCAAGATGGGAGTTCGAGATTCAGTAAGGACTCACGTACTCAAGATGATTGGGTATATAGAGAACCTTGAAAGGCTGGGTTTTCCTCTTGGTCAAGAGTTGGCCACAGATCTGATCCTGCAATCGTTGTCGGACAGTTATGAGCAGTTCGTATTGAACTACAACATGAATGAAATAGACAAGACACTGCCCGAACTCCTAGGCATGTTGAGAACTGCCGAAATCAATATGAAGAAGGCCAAGCCTGCCAGCCCCATACTGATGGTGCATAAGGGCAAGGGCAAGGTCAAGGGCTCTAAGAAGACGAAGGTGGGACCTAAGTCATATCTTGAGCCCAAGTCTTTTGCACTGATGAAAAAGAAAAGCACGGTGAAGGAAGGGAAATGCCACCACTGTGGCAAGGCTGGTCATTGGAGGAGGAACTGTCCTTCTTACATTGAAGGTCTGCAGAAAATGAAGGGAGGTATGACTTCTGCTTGAAATGTTCACGTTATAGAGATAAACTTTTCTGCTCCTTCATCTTGGGTATTGGATACCGGATGTGGTTCTCACATTTGTACAAATGTGCAGAAACTGGGAATGAGAAGATTGCTGAATAAATGGGAGGTGGACCTCCGCGTCGGCAATGGAGCAAGAATTGCTGCTGTAGCCATAGGGGTTTACCGTCTTTCTTTGCCCCGTGGGCTTGTAATAGAACTAGATAATTGTTATTTTGTTCCGGCCATAACTAGAAACATTATATCTATTACATTTTTGGACATGATTGGATTTTCTTTTATAATTAAGAACAACTATTGTTCTATATTTAAGAATGATGTTTTTTATGCTGTAGCCCAATTGTTTAATGGTCTTTATGTTTTGAACTTGGACCATCTGATCTGTAATGTGGAAAATAATAAAAGACTAAGAACAAATGACTCGAACCCTACATTTCTCTGGCATTGTCGTTTGGGCCATATCAACGAGAAGCGTATATCCAAGCTCCATAGAGATGGACTTTTGGACTCATTTGATTATGAATCATTTGAGCGATGTGAATCTTGTTTGTTAGGCAAGATGACTAAAGATCCTTTCACTGGTTATACTGAGAGGGCTGAGGATCTCTTGGGTGTTGTACATAGTGATGTATGCGGACCCATGAGTTCCATGGCTAGAGGTGGGTATTTCTACTTTGTTACATTTACTGATGATTTCAGTAGATACAGATATGTGTATCTTATGAAGTGCAAATCCGAGACCTTTGAAAAGTTCAAAGAGTTCAAGAATGAAGTAGAAAACCAGTTGGGTAAAAGGGTTAAAGCACTCCGATCTGATCGAGGTGGCGAATACCTGAGTCCTGAGTTCCGTGATCATCTGAAAGAGTGTGGTATTGTATCACAGCTCACTCCACCTAGAACACCACAATATAATGGTGTGTCTGAGAGGAGAAATCGTACTCTGTTAGACATGGTACGTTCGATGATGAGTCATGCAGACTTGCCTGTTTCCTTTTGGGGTTTTGCTTTAGAGACTGCTGCAATGACATTGAATCGCGCTCCAACGAAAACGGTTCTGAAGACACCATATGAGATATGGACTGGGAAGCGTCCTAGTATGTCATTCATTAAAATTTGGGGTTGTGAGGCATACATGAGACGTCAAATGCCTGATAAGCTGGAACCCAAATCGGATAAATGTTATCTGGTGGGATATCCTAAGGAAACGAAAGGGTATTACTTTTACCTACCGTCTGAGGGCAAAGTGTTTGTCGCAAGGACTGGTGTCTTCTTGGAGAAAGAGTTCTTATCAAGAAAGACTGAAAAGGTAGAGCTTGAAGAAGTTCAAGTACCACATGTAGTGAATGAACCGGAATTGGATTCTGAGACAGGACTACAAGATGTTGTAGCTAGAGAACCTGCTCAAGGAACACAAGTCCTACGTAGATCTGGTAGACCGAGGTTTGAGCCTGAGAGATATGGATTTCTCGTGTCTCAAATAGGTAATGTGTTGCTTATGGATCATGATGATGAACCAGCAACCTACCAAGAGGCTATGAATGGACCGGACTCCAACAAATGGCTTGAGGCTATGAAATCCGAAATGGACTCCATGTATGCAAACCAAGTTTGGAACTTGGTGGAACCACCTGAAGGGGTACGACTCATAGGGTGCAAGTGGGTCTTCAAGAAGAAGACCGACATGGATGGGAATGTACAAACATTCAAAGGGCGACTGGTGGCTAAGGGTTTCAAGCAAATTCATGGTATTGACTATGATGAGACCTTTTCCCCTGTTGCCATGGTAAAGTCCATAAGGATATTGCTTGCTGTTGCTGCGTATTATGACTACGAGATCTGGCAGATGGATGTCAAAACGGCTTTCCTTAATGGAAACCTCCTTGAGGAAGTGTATATGACACAACCCGAGGATTTTGTATCCCCAGATGAAGCCACTAAAATATGCAAGCTGAATAAGTCCATCTATGGACTGAAACAGGCCTCTCGAAGTTGGAATCTTCGTTTTGATGAGAAAATCAAAGAGTTTGGTTTCATCAAGAATGAAGATGAGCCTTGTGTTTACAAGTGAATCAGTGGGAGCATTGTTGTCTTCCTGATATTGTATGTAGATGACATACTGTTGATTGGGAATGACATTCCTACCCTGAAAGTTGTTAAGAACAACCTAGGGAACTGCTTTTCAATGATGGATTTGGGTGAAGCGACTTACATACTCGGTATTAAGATCTATAGAGATAGATCGAAGAAGTTGCTGGGTTTGACCCAGAGTATGTACATCGAAAAGGTGTTGAAGCGGTTCAACATGCTTGAGTCCAAGAAAGGATTTTTGCCCATGTCTCATGGTGTGAATCTCTCTAAGGACCAGTGTCCAAAGTCTTGTGAAGATAAGGACCGCATGAAGTTGATTCCATATGCTTCGGCAATTGGATCAATCATGTACGCGATGTTATGTACTCGACCCGACGTCTCCTTTGCTTTGAGCATGACTAGCAGGTATCAGTCAGACCCCGGTGAGTGTCACTGGATTGCAGTCAAGAATGTCCTGAAGTACTTGAGAAGGATTAAAGATGTGTTCTTGGTGTATGGTGGAGAGGAAGAGCTCGTTGTAAGTGGTTACACGGATGCTAGCTTCCAAACTGATAGAGACGACTCCAAGTCTCAGTCGGGTTTTGTGTTTTGCCTGAATGGAGGAGCTGTGAGCTGGAAGAGTTCCAAGCAAGAGACAGTTGCTGATTCTACAACAGAGGCCGAGTATATCGCCGCAGCTAATGCGGCGAAGGAGGCTGTATGGATTAGGAAATTCATCGGCGAGCTTGATGTAGTTCCTAGCAATATTGGTCCCGTAGTTCTCTACTGTGATAACAATGGTGCAATTGCACAATCTAAGGAACCTAGATCCCATCAGCGCTCCAAGCACATACTTCGGCGGTTTCATCTTATTCGTGAGATTGTCGAACGAGGAGATGTGAATATTTGCAGAGTGCCGACTGAGGAGAATATTGCGGATCCACTGACAAAGCCTCTCGCGCAGAGAAAGCATGATGGTCATACTAGATCGATGGGTATACGATACCTAAATGATCAACTTTAGTGAGAATCTTGTGGATTGCATGTAAACATGTATTTTGTTGGCCATTTGTTCATATGATGAACAGTGTACCTAGTTTTTCTCTTACAATTAATGACAAGTTCTTTTATTATGAGTTTTTCTATATGATAGTTAAATGTTAACATAATAGATACCCTTAGAATGTTCGCTTCCATGGGACATCAAGTACGTGACTTGAATGTGAGAGCCTATGATTTATTTGAAGCTTCATTCTTAAAAGGTCCCTGGTCGAGTATCATCATAGAAGCTAAGGGTGATGATGGTACATGAAGGCTAGCACGTGCGTTGACTGATGACCGGTTCTCACAGGTCATGATATTGTGATATCAAGTCATCACGTGGGTACTTGTTAGTGAACAAGTTATACTGGACAGACCCAACCTGAGACTACTCTGTGAATTGTCATCCAATCGTGTCACGAGTAGGTCTCAATTGACAATGGTGTTGTGGTCCTTTGACCTGAAGTCACAGCATTCATCAAGTGAGGAAGAGCGTGCTTTGATGCCATCTAAAGTCTTCCTTGAGAAAGGTTGATGATAAGAGTGGTTGTTGGGCATGTTACGAATCATTTGGGTGTTTGTGTGTGAGCAGATATGTGATTTGTCCACCTGTATGACAGGAGTTGCATCCATGGGCCCCTTGATGGAACTGGACTGAGAAATGCATGGCCATGCTTGGTTGAGTCAATATGTGATATTGGACTCACCATTCTCTGGAAGTCCGTCCTGGATCAAGAAACTTGGATTGAGTTATTACGAGGGTGACACGGTCCATGCCTCTAGTTCTTTCCGGATGTAAGGGACAAAGGGACAAAGACAACGCTGATACATTGGTCATAAAGGCTTATGAGTTATAAACTCTTATTGCTTGGGGAGCAATGATGCATTGCTAGATGCCGTTCATTGTTTGTGAGGTTTTTGGTTTGATACTTTCAAGATCAAGTGGGAGACTGTTGGAGTTACCATGGTGATGTATAAGTGGTCAAACATGTAATCTCACTGCCAACGCGATATGAGCCTGCAGGGTCGCACATAAGAGATGTGGAGAAGTTGGATGATTGACTGTGTTGGTAAAGGTTACCAATCACCGACCTGAATGGGGTTATGGGCAAAGTGTTGCCTTAAAGGATCGTCGGGTTGGGCAAATATTGCCTTGAAGGATTGGTAAGAATAGTAGACCGAGGGTCGACGAGTATCGTCGACCGCGGGTCGACGAGTATCGTCGACCGCGGGTCGACGAGTATCGTCGACCGCAAGGTCGACGATCGACGTGTATCGCCAACTTACGTTCGACGTGAATCGTCGAGTATTGTACTCTGATTCTCGCCGATCCTAGGTGATACTCGCCGACTGATTCTCGCCGATCCTAGCTGATTCTCGCCGATCCTAGGTGATTCTCGCCGATTGATTCTCACCGAATCTGCTAGGTGATTCTCGCTGATTCTGGAACCCTAATTTTCTGGGTGGTCTGCGGATAGCGATACTCCTAAGTCTGTTTATGCCTTTGGTATAAATAGATACTTAGGGTTTTCGGGAATGTGCGATTTGATCGAATCGAATCGAATCCCGCCGGTTCCACCGTTCTTCGTTCTCGCGCTGATCGAATCGACGGAAGTCCGTCGTTCTTCATTCGTTCCGCCGATCCCGAATCCCGCCGCCGACGGAAGTGTTCCGCCGCCGTGCTCGCTCCGTTGACCTCCTCCTCTCCGGCGATTTTCGCTGGTGTTGCTATCCCTGGCGCGGACCTAGCAGTCCGTGGGAAAGCAAGGTACGGTCACTCTCCTTCCCGATTATCCGTGCGACGAAAAGTCGGTGTTCTCCCGCTCGTGTGGATTTCTGCAGAGACGTGGACATCATTCCACGTAAAACTCGCCACTAGCAAGAACACGAAGCTTGGAGCATATCCGTTGAGTTGTGACTCAACGCCACCGAGGTAATTTTTGCCTAGTTGTATGTTAACTTCTTGATTCAACTACCATGGCCCGATCCCATCTCTTTTGGGTTTTCTTGATGTTTTTATTCTTCCGCTGCGTGCACAAGTGTTGTGCCATCCTCATAGAGAAACCCAACAGGATATCCCGCAATGGGGGTAACTCAGCTGGTAGCTCGTCTGGGTACACGTCCACAAACTCTTTTAGGAGTTTTCTCAACGCCGGCGGCAAGTTCTCAAAAGTTGTCGCATCTTCCTTAACTTATAGACACACTAATGCATAGAGGACACCATCTAAAAAGGTAGTACACTTCAATTCTTTCCTTCCTATCAGACTCAACGTCTTCTTCTCGACCGGGATGACCGTATCCTTGGAGGGGGCCGAAGGATCCTTTGGCGGGGCGGGTTTTAAGAGAATGGTTCTGCATTAAATTTAAACTCGTAAGTATTGGCCAACCAAAGTGGGTGACGTCATGATCATACAACCAAGGGCGACCCAACAAGACGTGACAAGCATCCATAGGGATGACGTCACACCAAATCTGCTCAGAATAAGCTTTGATGGTAAGGGGTACCAAGCATCTCTTCGACACAGGGAGGGACGACTTGTCTACCCGTGCCACCTTATAAGGGTGAGGGTGCGGCTCGGAATCAAGAGACATTCGTCTCACCGCGGTTTCAGAAATTACGTTAATGCAACTACCGCTATCAATGATCAACCTACACCATTTTTCACCACTCTTAAAATTCAACGTGAAAATGTTCGTCCTATTCCAATCACCTAACGCTCGAGGGGTCGCCAGAATACACCTCATAACCATCATATGGGAGTCATCCTCCATATCGCTAGGCACTCCGTCCGACTCGCTCTCTTCTCTCGTCTCGTAAGTAATGTCATCTGTCCCACCGATGGAATCTAACATGGCTAATGGTTTGGGTGTAGTAGGACAATCACTAGCATAGTGCCCTTGGATCCCGCAAGCGTAACAGGTGACATTCGTTCTGTTGACCCGACCCACCGGGACTCTCTCACCAGAGGGGTTTCTATCATTCCTAGCCGTTACGACTATGGAGGTCGAATCGGGGGACTGATACTTTCCTTTAGCCTTATGGGTGGCGGTGGGAGGCGGTCCTAAAATGGACTTGCCCTTTTGGAACGAGCGAAACTTGCCTTTAAGCGCATTGTGCTGCTCTATATCTAAGGCAGCATTGAAAGTGGTGTGCAAGTCAGTGTGACCATAACGCAGAAGCTTTCCTTGGATGTCGGGGTTTAGTCCCTTGCGAAACCTGGAGAGGGTGACCTCGGGCATCTCTTTCACGTCACACCTAACCATCATGTCCTTCTGCAGACCCATATACTCAGACACCGACCTAGTCCCTTGCTTAAGGGTAGCTAAATCACCGAACATCTGTGTTCGATGGTAAGTAGGGACGTACTGTTCTGTCAGCCTAGCCTTCATTGCATCCCAACCTATGGGCAATGCTCCGTCCTCGACTCTCAAACGCCACTCCTCATTCAGCCAAAATATTTTAGCGCGCCCGAGCAACTTCATCCTCGCTACTCGCACTTTATCCGCGTCGTTCATAGTATACCACTCGAAATAACATTCGATCTCCATGATCCAGTCCTGGAAGACTTGGGGATCTCCTAATCCATCGTAGGATGGTGGCTTGACTCGGACGGCCCGAGTAAGGTCAAACTCGTACGGTGCTCGAGGAGCGTGCTCATTAGGAGGGTGGGGGTAAGGATTGTGATGTTCTCCCACCCATGGGTGAGCGAGTTGATTACGGGGTGCCCCTTGTGGTAACCCCAGTCCGTGAAGTGCCTCCCTAATAGCCGTCAACTGCTCCGTGAAATCCTGACGGAGCTCCTCAATCTCAGTGAGGGCACGACCCTCACCCCGGTCATCATCCATATTAGAATACGATGGAGGATATTCCGTACCGAGCCTAGTGCGCATGCAAAAAGGAAGACAACAGATTCAGACAGAGCAAAGAAGGAATTAATCCCGCTTAAAGACTATAGGAAAGTAATTTTTTTTTTAATTTTCTTACAGGAAGTAAAAAAAGGATTATTAAAAAAATTATTTTGATTTTTTTTGGCTGAAAAATGAGAAATCTAAGCCGCTATTGGCAGACCAAAAATATTTTTTTTTTGAGATTTTTTTGTGACAACTAACGTGCAAGCACAAGTGCAGGTTAACGTGCTAAATAAGGGGGGGGAGGGTGCCAATTAAAAAATTGACAAGAACCTCCCTCTGATACCAAAATTGATGTATGCCTCTACCGCGGACACAATATGGGTTACGGGAATAAAACGAACGCCACTCTAATTCCACAATCACACTCGTACTAGCTTTAACCGTGGCGCACTCGCAAACGATTTATCACAGTTCACCAACGTACGGTAGCTACTCCGCGGGAAGGTCAAACGAACGGCTATAGGCCGACGTTCTCCCAAGCTAAGAGTACCAATATTGGGTCCGACCGAGCGATGGTTGTACCAAAAGAGATCTACCCAAAATGCGATCGAAAAATGGTAGATCTCTCCCAATAAAAATACGGGGCTTGTCAAACCCTTTCGAAAATAACGTGATTACGATTGATGCAAATCAAAAGGAAAACCACGAAAAATCTAACGATTCAAATCCAACACAAAAATCTTTCCGATCACTAGAATATAAAGAGGGAATCACACGTGAGTGGAGAGGATCGTTACCCAAGTCGGAATAGTTGATTCCGACTACCTTTGAAGGGTCGCTCTTCCACAGTTCCGCCGGAGTCACGCCGGATGGAGAGATAGATCGTCCGCCTTGGCCGCTTCACACCAAAGTCCAGATTCCTCGTCGTAGAAGGAGGCCCTTCTCGGATAAAACTTCACGTGAAGAGGGTCGGCCGGGTTCTCTTCAAAGGGGGGGGGGGTGCTCGGATGGTGGAGATAGGTGGCCGACCGGCTAGGGATGACTGTGGTCGGGTTGAAGATGGTGAGAGGAGGTGGCGGCTTGGAAGAGGGAGATGAAGGAGAGGGCTGGCTGAATGCTTTAGAGAGAGAGAGAGGGAGTGGAGGGTGGCGGCTAGGAGAGGTAGAGAGAGAGGAAGATTAGCAAGAAAAGGAAATTTAGGGTTTCTTCTCATTCAACTTAAGTTAAACAAAACCATACATGCCTATATATAGGCTTCACACCAAGTCTTGGCTATATGTAGCCCAAATAAAAATAAAACACTCAATGGCTACATGCAGCCCAAAATAACATACTCCAAATAAAATAGCATACTAAAATACGAATGTTCTTAAGCTAATAATAAGATAAGTTCAACTAGTTATTTGTCTTGCGCCGAGGGCGGAAATTGTAGCGCCGCTCCATACGAACACCATGGCGACGCGAGTCCTTTGTTGGAGACGAAGGAGGGTCTTCCGTTAGCGTGCCGTAATCAACAACTTGTGGGTCGTCGTCAACTTGGGGGTCGTCGTCAACTTGGGGGCCGTCGTCGCCACCAGTTTGCGTTGCGAGCGGAGGAGAAAGGTGAAAGAGACGCTCCAATCCGGGTAGTTGGAGCCGAAAAGCTTGGAAACTGTGCCAAGGTTCCCGAAAGGAGTAGGTGGAAGAGGCGGAGGCGGATTGGCGACAGGGGTGGTGGCAGGAGTGGTGGCAGTAGAAGCATCAAAAAGAGCCATAGGAGCAAACAACGGGAAGCCGTGCGGTTAGGAAACAAGCCGCGCGGATAGGAAGAAGAACAACTGAAGCGGTCACGATGGCAGACACCAGCGGCCAAAAAAGCCACGACCAAGTCGCAGACTCAAGTAGAGGGATAGAAGTCGAGCGGCTAGAAGACAGTCCGCTCGAACAGAAGCAAAGACCAAACAAGGCAACAGGTCGCGGCGACTTAGCACAGGTAACAAAGAGGTCATGCACACAGAGGGCAACGACAAGGAGAGAAAGAAGCCGCGCAGACAGGGCACAAACCGGCGAAGCAAGCGCGCAGACAGGAAAGGCGCACAGGATTAGGAGGAGAATATCGACTCCTGTGATACCATGTAAAAGGCGAACAAAAACGAACAAAAATAACCCGGAAGTGGTTTAACTGAAACTTTATTATCCGAAAAAGGTGTCTATTACAAAGGTATGACCTCTCTTCTATAGAATAGAGAAGAGAAGAGAGAATACAAATAAGAGATGTGAGACTAAAAATTTACAGGACACAAGCGGACTATACAGACACAAACCGCACAAGCTGCGCGGTTAGACAGAAGGGCTAACCGCTCGGCTACTACCAGAGAGAGAGAGATCGTCATGGGAGACCGCTTGATCGCCCGGTCTCCAAGTCTCCAGAGACAAACCGTTAGACCGCTTGGACCTCAGACAGCAACACACAGCAACCAAACCGCTGAAGGGTAACAACAAAATCGCGCGGTCATCAACCCGCCAAGCCAGACCGCCAGACCGCCCGGTCACCAACTTCAACACTCGAAACCTGCCCAATGGGGCCCGGAGGCAAACTTACATGGGTGCCCTTGCCAGGGGTGCGAATAGCTTGTTAAAATAGTAGAGTTACGTTGTTGGCAGACCCATTTGGGCTGCAAATAGTTGTTCAAAATACCAGAGGTTGGCTATTTGCAGGCTGTTTTCAGAAATCTATAAATAAACCTAAGGGGGCACCTCAGAAGGCAGGCTTACGAGTGTTCTGATCTTCTTGCGCTTTATGAGGTAGCGTTAGCTCGGCCTTTGGCTAAGGAGGGGAAACATTCTAAAATATTTCGGGTGTGAGGTGGGACCTCCACGTCGAGCCCTTGGGTCAGTTCCCTTTTCTTTTTATTATTTAGCTTGCAAGACAGAAGTAGGTGTGCGATCACCCCTTCCCCCAAGGGTGAACTCCACAGAAAAAAAGTAAAGACCAACTGTCTGTAATTTTTGGATTTGTATCAGTTTCAACACCACAAAAGCTCCCAGACCCGACCACCCCCCTCCCCAGGGTGAACCTCTCCAAAATTCAGACACCACACTCGAATATGGGTTGTACACCTATGTTTTGGTAGTTGACATTCCGAGTATTTGGGTTCTAAAACTAAAAAAACTGCTTCCTCTAGAATGCACTCTGAGTTAGGATGCATGAATGTAATGATTTCAATGAGTAACTCCACTGACTGTCTGTGGAATATGGCGTGGGTCCCCGACCAGACCTTTTGTTATATTTTACGTGATAGATGGAGGATTACAATTTGGTATCAGCTCCTGGTGTCGGTCTTTCATATTCAAATTTGTGGTTGAATTTTTTTAAGGGTGGTGAGCATGTGTATGCGCGCTACCGTTATAACATGAAATAACCCATGAATGTCCGCATAGAAATGGAAATACACATGTTTGTAGAACCTGCGTGCTCCCATAATTGCTTTTTGTAATGTTATTAGTTGCTTAATTATGTGTTTCACGATTATAAGAGACTAGAAGTGGTGTAGGGCAGTATGAACCCTAGCACTCGGCAGAGAGCAATGCACCAATTGAGGTGCCGCCACCTTCTGTGAAAATGATATGATTTGTTATTGAAGCCGTATTCACATTAATCAATGCGCAGCTAGGAGGACAAGTACATCCTCCTACCACCTGCGGTGGTGTAGGAACCGGTTGGCGTAGTTGAAAATGTGGTGGAGAGACAAGTGGCGTAGTTGAAAATGTGGCCGAGCCCGATCCTGAAAAAGCCTGGCTAGGCCAGACTCGGGAAAAGCTCGGCTCAGGCCTAGCCCAGGCTGGGGGCCCTTATAGGGCCCCCGTTTTAACTCGGTGCTCAACCTAGATCGGGCTAGGGTAAGCTCAGGCGCCGGGCCTAGCCTAGCCCGACACCCGGGCCGGGGGAAAATCCCGCATCCTGGCGGGATTACCATTTAGGCGAGATTAATCCCGCCTATTAATAGGCGGTATGCCTATTTAGGTAGGATTAAAGTCCTGCCTAAATAGGGAAATCAGGCCAGCCCGGGCTGGCCTTAAGGCCGTTATCATCAGGGCCCCCTCTTCGAGAGGGGGCCCGAGCCCGGTTGGCAAAATCCGGGGCCCGATCGGGCTCGGCCCAACCCGTCCCAATCAGGCTTTTTGGGCACGACTTTTTAGGATTAAAATGTCTGTGCGTGCAATGACCTTAAATCACCGTGTACGGTCCTCGATCCTGCCATATAGTTTCGCTGTAACAACCTGCCGCGTCACAAAGAATATAACAGAGATCCGGTCGGGGGGCCCCACCCCATATTAAACGAATAGACGAAAGAGTTACTAAAAGAAACCAAACATCCACGTAACCTAACATAGTTACATTCTAGCAGTAACAATATAAATAACAATAACCCATCACGAGCAATATCCACTAATATAAACTGTAGGAATGTGAGTATACAAAAGGTTGTCCTTAAAGCCTTACAAACTTCTTAAATGTTTACACATAAAAGTGATTTACCTACTTTGCCGAGTCTCCTATCAACATTCTCGTTAGCCTCGAGCCCTACATGCTTAGACATCATTTGGTTTAGCGTTTTCGGGCGGCGTTTGGAGCAAATGCCACCGGACGGAGGGGGTAACCAAACGAAACTCCGTCTCTGTTTGCACCGCAGCAAGAGGAAATGCCCCCTCCCCCGCTCCGTTTCGACCCCCGCGTTCCCCCCTCTGGTTTGAAAGCTCCGTTTGGACCTGCTTGCTCGGCCCGCCACCTCTAAACCAGTCTTTTGAACGGTTGATCCGACGAGTCTGTGGTCGTCACAAAAAACCAACCTTTTGAAAACCGGACCGGCCGGTCCGAGACCGGTTGGACCGCCAAGGGGAACCGGACCCCGAAACCGATTTAATCCGGATATGAAAACCTCTTTCACCCAGGACCGTCCGAAAACCGGGAAACCAGGTGGGTTGACCGTCAAACCGGAACCGTACCCGTAACCGGGCGGGTCAAATAAATTCCCTTCGAGCTTCAAAAAAATTTAAATATCCCCTTTATCCCCTTACTGTCTGTAATATGGCGTGGGTCCCCGACCAGACCTTTTGTTATATTTTACGTGATAGATGGAGGATTACAATTTGGTATCAGCTCCTGGTGTCGGTCTTTCATATTCAAATTTGTGGTTGAATTTTTTTAAGGGTGGTGAGCATGTGTATGCGCGCTACCGTTATAACATGAAATAACCCATGAATGTCCGCATAGAAATGGAAATACACATGTTTGTAGAACCTGCGTGCTCCCATAATTGCTTTTTGTAATGTTATTAGTTGCTTAATTATGTGTTTCACGATTATAAGAGACTAGAAGTGGTGTAGGGCAGTATGAACCCTAGCACTCGGCAGAGAGCAATGCACCAATTGAGGTGCCGCCACCTTCTGTGAAAATGATATGATTTGTTATTGAAGCCGTATTCACATTAATCAATGCGCAGCTAGGAGGACAAGTACATCCTCCTACCACTGCGGTGGTGTAGGAACCGGTTGGCGTAGTTGAAAATGTGGTGGAGAGACAAGTGGCGTAGTTGAAAATGTGGCCCGAGCCCGATCCTGAAAAAGCCTGGCTAGGCCAGACTCGGGAAAAGCTCGGCTCAGGCCTAGCCCAGGCTGGGGGCCCTTATAGGGCCCCCGTTTTAACTCGTGCTCAACCTAGATCGGGCTAGGGTAAGCTCAGGCGCCGGCCTAGCCTAGCCCGACACCCGGGCCGGGGGAAAATCCCGCATCCTGGCGGATTACCATTTAGGCGAGATTAATCCCGCCTATTAATAGGCGGTATGCCTATTTAGGTAGGATTAAAGTCTGCCTAAATAGGGAAATCAGGCCAGCCCGGGCTGGCTTAAGGCCGTTAATCAGGCCCCCCTCTTCGAGAGGGGGCCCGAGCCCGGTTGGCAAAATCCGGGGCCCGATCGGGCTCGGCCCAACCCGTCCCAATCAGGCTTTTTGGGCACGACTTTTTAGGATTAAAATGTCTGTGCGTGCAATGACCTTAAATCACCGTGTACGGTCCTCGATCCTGCCATATAGTTTCGCTGTAACAACCTGCCCGTCACAAAGAATATAACAGAAGATCCGGTCGGGGCCCCACCCCATATTAAACGAATAGACGAAAGAGTTACTAAAAGAAACCAAACATCCACGTAACCTAACATAGTTACATTCTAGCAGTAACAATATAAAATACAATAACCCATCACGAGCAATATCCACTAATATAAACTGTAGGAATGTGAGTATACAAAAGGTTGTCCTTAAAGCCTTACAAACTTCTTAAATGTTTACACATAAAAGTGATTTACCTACTTTGCCGAGTCTCCTATCAACATTCTCGTTAGCCTCGAGCCCTACATGCTTAGACATCATTTGGTTTAGCGTTTTCGGGCGGCGTTTGGAGCAAATGCCACCGGACGGAGGGTAACCAAACGAAACTCCGTCTCTGTTTGCACCGCAGCAAGGAGGAAATGCCCCCTCCCCCGCTCCGTTTCGACCCCCGCGTTCCCCCCTCTGGTTTGAAAGCTCCGTTTGGACCTGCTTGCTCGGCCCGCCACCTCTAAACCAGTCTTTTGAACGGTTGATCCGACGAGTCTGTGGTCGTCACAAAAAACCAACCTTTTGAAAACCGGACCGGCCGGTCCGAACGGTTGGACCGCCAACCGGACCCGAAACCGATTTAATCCGGATATGAAAACCTCTTTCACCCAGGACCGTCCGAAAACCGGAAACCAGGTGGGTTGACCGTCAAACCGGGAACCGTACCCGTAACCGGGCGGGTCAAATAATTCCCTTCGAGCTTCAAAAATTTAAATAATCAATGGTGAACCTGAGATTCGAACCCTGAACCTTCAATATAGACTACATAGGACCAACCAATTTGGCCGACTTGCTTTTGTGAATAAATACAAAATATTATTTATATATAATATTAATATTCATATTAAATATTAATTAATATAATAGCCATATTTAATTTTTTTTAACTTTTATAAATATAGTATTATATATTATATTTATTTGTAAAAAATATTATGATGTATTATATTATTTAATTACACTAACTTATCTTAATAAAATTATATTTTAGGCATTAGTTGATAGTGAATATATTATTTTTTTATTTCAAAACGAGTGCCCGACACGGGGCTCCGCCCCTACTACCAATCGCGACAGTACCCGACCCACCCATACGACCCCGCGTGATTGTACCCGGCCTGCCACTATGACCTCGCGCAACTGTACCCGCCCGCCCCCGGCATACTTCGCCCACCCACGACGATAATTTAAGAAAAAGATATAAATATAATTTTATAAATGACAAAATTTAAAATTATAATTATAAATGTACATATATAATGAATTATATATATAATTATTATTATATATAGTATATTTATATGTAATAATGAATTATATTATAACTATATTTATATAATTTTTTATAAGAATAAATGAAATATAACAATATAAGTATAAATTATTTGAATTATTAATACAATTGTCTCCTTGTTTCATTGGATTGAGTTGTTTCTCCTATCGGTTTTGGGTTCGAAATCAGATAGCCGCGTTTAAATTAAAATATAATTTTAATAGCCAACCGCCTGATTTTTTAAGAGTTATTGGGGCAAAATCGTATTTTCGCACAGGTTTAGGACACCCTAGTAGTATGTTTAGGAGACCTACTAAAATGTGGAGATATGAAATGATTTTGTTGTGCTCGATCAGACGGTTGTTGAATTATGAACTCATGATCTGACGGCTTGTGGAATTTTGAACTCATGATATTCACAGACCACAGTATTTTGGTAAAGATATAATGATAATAAATAATAAATATATATTTAAATAAATTTTATAATGTTAATTATTTTTTTTCAAATATTGTCTAATATATATGTACCGATTCGGAGCCAGTTAAACCGGAGGGACAGATACAACTTTGAACCTTTCTTTTAATCGATTCGATCTCAGGTCTAATTTTGAAACCGTTGCAATACACTCAATTTTGAAGGTAATAGGGTGGAAGTGATGTTTCATTAGTATTTTTGTTTGAAAATTTTTTAAGCTTAATAAATTAGGAGAAATTGGGTATGACCAAAATTGCCGTCGTGTCTAACAGCTCCATAGTTTTAGGTTTAATTGTCGCCGTCGGTGGCTGCATACATTCTGTAATCGCCAGAAGAACGAGAACATCTTCCTCGGCCATCATGACTCGCCTGAGTATGGAGCAGATTACTCTTCAGAACGAGAACCGCGATGTCGGCTCTGTGACCTCACTTCAGCTATCTTATCGGGCCCTCTCCGACGTAAGTCACATGTTTTCCCACATTAGGCGTCGGCTTTGCAGTCGGCCGGGCGGGGTTCTTCGGTTGTTTTATTTTTTTGGGTTATTCTCCTTCTGGATTACTTTACTTGTGAAGGTATCCTGTTTGAGCAATTACCAGAACTTGGAGAAACTCGATCTAAGCTACAATTGCCTCACATCTCTAGAGGTTGGTTCTTTATTTGGTCAATTTGAAATTTTCCCTCTCTTTAACTTCGATATCACCATTTTATACAGTCAAAATATTGTTTTAGCGACAAAGTTAAGGTTTTAGTTGTTTTGTATATCCAAGATTAAAAACCGTACATTTGTGATTTATTCTACCATATTTGATTTAGTTATTCATATTTGTGAGGCAGGGCTTGTCTGTTTGTGTAAATTTGAAGTGGCTACAAGTTTTCGAGAACAAACTTGCAACGTTAAAAGGTGTTGAAAGCCTCTCTAAGCTAACGGTGAGTGGTTATGTACTTATGTTGGCTCTGAATCCAGTTGCTCTTTTATTTCCAAGTTAGGTTATTTCTTGATGATTTACCAGTTGAAGTTATGTAGCGTCCAGTGGGGTGCTACAGAGACAACCACAACTGTTATTAAAGCAGATTGTATTTTATTTGTGTCAACAGGAAAGGCTATGGGAAAGCCAACGGTCATTAGCATTTATTTTCTATAAATTTTTGTATAGATAATGTAATAATTCTTAATTTGAAATGAAGTTCTTAGTTTACCTTTTAGCCAATAGTTTAGCTTTAAATCCTTCTCTTTCACTGCTGTTCACGGGAGGATCTCCCTTCCATCCAACCACAGCCGGTTCCGCCTGTTAGAAATTTGATATATAAAAATATATATATATAACATTTCTTATAGAAAATGATTTTATTGGAGCCTTTAGGTGTTTGGTGTTTGGACTCCATATTTTAAGAGAAAAGCTCCAAAACCAAATGAAGGGAATTCAAAATTTTGGAGGGAACCCCTCTTTCACTAAGGATGAAATCCTATAGTCCCACCTTGCCTACCTCCATTCATATGAGAGTGTTTATTAATAAAGTTTCTCTTTTCTATATGTTCAAAGAACATAAGGAGAATCTATGCACCACACACGCGCGCGCGCGCGCGCACCGGACCGGACCGGATTCGGATTCGGGATTTGGGATTTGGGGAATAATTGAATTGAATTGTTAATTTTGCTCAAAATAGTTTTGTCTCGGCTGCTCTTTCATCGAGCGCTTTTTTTCGTCGACCGCTTTTGCCAGCGTTTTTCGTCGACCGATTTTCGTAGACCGCTGTTCGTTGACCGTTTTTTTCGTCGACCGCTTTCGCCAGCGGTTTCGTCGACCGCTTTTTGTCGAGCTTTAATTACGCTGACGTTTCTAACGTTTCTTTTTTTTTCTTTTTTTTTTCTTAGCATTCATAACCGTCAAAATTAATGACGAATTTATTTCTTCTGTTTACCGAGATTTCAAACAACGCCTCTTCAGGAATCGTTTCAAGGCGATATATTTATTCTTTCTACGCTTCTGAAAAACGACCATTTTTGGTTTTCATCTTCTTCACATTTGCTTCATCAAGTGATGGTTCGGGTGCTCTGTGCTTCTTCGGTGTCCGCGCACATCGGAGTTTCGGGATCTAGCCGGGTGTTGTACCTTGGAGGAGTGAGCATCGGTTGAAAGCCCTGCCGGAGGGTGATGCAACTTCTTTAGGGCAGTGAGTACACGCCTTACCCAGGCTCGATACTAAACCTATAAAATTTTATTTCTCTCCTTCACTATTTAGATCAATTTTTAAAAAGATCAAATTTTCTAGATCTATATTTTCCCGCTGTTATGTGTTAATTTTCCGAATTATAAATAAATAAATAAATATATATATATATATATATTATTCTGGAATAAATAGGAAAATTATTCTATCAGTCTAAAGAAGTTGGTAATTCCACGTCAAACAAATAAACAAAATCAAGTTAATGAAAATGATTCTGTCTACTCTCATTTTCATATGTATATCAATTTATTATTTATATTTTAATTTTCAGAAAACTGTAATGGCTTCTAGATCTGAGGATTCTGCCGGGATCAAACCCGAGAAATTTAATGGAAATGGTTTTCGTCGTTGGCAAGCTCAATTAGAATATTGGTTGAATACCCTAGGCCTTTTGTCTGCCATCTTCGATGCCCCCTCTTCAGAAACTGAAATCCCTAGCGCTGTAAATGCAGTTGCTTCGTCTCTACCATCATTCTCATCATCATCTGCAAACACCACTAGAACTTACGTAAGACGTGTCCCTTATAGAGATCCAGTAGATGTTGAATAGCATTGTCGTAACCGAATCCTAAGTGTCTTATCCAACAGCCTTTACGATGTCTTCCTTCAATATCGTACGGCTAAGGATTTGTGGTATGCACTTGAAGCGCGCTATAACCTTGACAATGCGGGTATAGAACGCTACAATGTTTCCAACCTCCACAAATTCAAGATTGATGCTTCCAAGCTAATCAATCCTCAACTTCATCAACTAGATGAGATGTTGTCCAAGATCCGAGCCGATGACTCAATCCTTTCCGAAAATTATTTAGTGGCATGTCTTATTGATGCTCTTCCCGACTCTTGGTCCGGCTTTAGCACTAGACTAAGACACGACCAATCAAACCTTAATTATGTTCAAATCCAAAATGCAATCCGCATAGAGGAAGAACATAAGAGTAAAAATTCTAAAGCTCCCAAAGAGCTTGCTCCTAAAGTAAATCTCACCGAATCGCAAGGCAATTCTTCCTCCCACCATCACTCTAAAGCCAAAGGAAAGAACCAAAAGAAGCCTTTCCGTCAAGGTTCCCGTCATCAAAAACCCAATCAATTCAAGCCTAGTTCCTCAAACTAAAACCTAGGTAAAGGGAAATGGTGCTTCATTTGCGGCCGCACCAACCATCTGTCTACCAACTGTTTCTACAAGAAAATTGAACCGGTGGTCGGCAAATCTCATGGCTGCAAGCCACAAGCAAATATGATTCAAACACCAAACCAACCTATCTTCAGGACATCAGTGGAGGAAGCGTGATATTAGGAGATGCCTCTTCGACTCAAATTCTTGGACGCGGGCGAGTGGATCTTAGGATGACATCCGAGAAGTCACTAGCCTTGCATGATGTGCTCTATGTGCCGAGAGTTAGGAAGAATCTTGTTAGCGTCTCTTTATTAGTGAAGAAAGACTACAAGATAGTTTTAGAATCTAATAAAGTTGTAATAACTTTGAATGATGTTTTTATTGGTAAAAGCTATGTTTGTGATGAATTATTCAAATTGAATGTTGCTGATTTAGAAGTTAATCAAATATCTTTTTCTTTAGTTCAAAGTTCTTCTCCTGGTTTTTGACATGCTAGATTAGGACATGTGAATTCTGATTGTATGAAAATAATGATGTCTTTAAATTTAATTCCTAAAATTAATATTGGATCAAGCGCCAAATGTGAAATTTGCGTGCAAGCTAAATTTTTCAGGAAACCTTTTAAATCAGTAGATAAAACTTCAAAACCTTTAGAATTAATACATTTGAATGTATGCGATTCAAACCGCCAACCTACTAGAGGTGAAAATAAATAT
Organism: Platanthera guangdongensis; assembly: GCA_039583875.1. Classification (NCBI taxonomy): domain Eukaryota; kingdom Viridiplantae; phylum Streptophyta; class Magnoliopsida; order Asparagales; family Orchidaceae; genus Platanthera; species Platanthera guangdongensis. Next base: position 113,618,964 of record CM077148.1, on the reverse strand, counting down.
TTTGTAACATTCATAGATGATTTCACCAAATTTTGTTACATATATTTATTAAAGACTAAATATGAAGTTTTTCCGTATTTTAAGATTTTCAAAGCTGAGGTAGAAAATCAATTACGAACCTCCATCAAAATTCTTAGATCCGACCGAGGTGGAGAGTACACTTCAAATGAACTAACCCAATTTTGCCAAGAACATGAGATAATTTATCAAGTGACTGCTCCATATTCCCCTCAATCTAATGGGGTGGCTGAACGTAAAAATCGGACCTTGATGAATATGATCAATGCCATGTTATCCGAGTCCGGTGCCCCAGAGAATCTTTGGGGAGAAGCGTTGCTCACCGCCTCGTTTGTCCTTAATAGGATTCCTTCAAAACATTGTGATAAAACACCTTTTGAACTATTTAAATTAAGCAAGCCTAACCTTCAAATTCTTAGAGTGTGGGGGTGTTTAGCTAAGGTAGCAATCCCTGAAACAAAGAGAAAGAAAATAGGACCTAAAACCTTAGACTCTATTTTCATAGGTTATGCGTCAGATAGTAGTGCTAATAGATTTTTAATTACTAATTCACAAATTAGTGAAATATCTAATAACACTATTATAGAAGCTAGAGATGCAGTCTACTTTGAGGATAAATTCCCTTTTAAATTTAACCACTCATCTCAACCTTCAACTAGCTCAAACCAACGTTCAACTTCTTCTTTAGAACCATTAGAAATTGATGAACCTAGAAGAAGTAAGAGAGTTAGAACCGAAAGAACCTTTGGGGAGGACTACTTCACCTATCTAGTTGAAGGAGATCCTAAGACATTTGAGGAAGCTATGACCTCATCTGATCATCTTTTTTGGAAAGACGCAATAAATACAGAAATTAATTCTATACTTGAAAATAAAACATGGATTCTAACCGAGTTACCTCCTGGTGCTAAAGCCATAGGTTGTAAATGGATTTGTAAGAAGAAATTAAAACCTGATGGCTCCATAGAAAAATATAAGGCTCGCCTTGTAGCTAAATGTTATGCTCAAAAACAAGGAATAGACTTTTTAGATACCTATACTCCAGTAGCTAGAATTACCTCTTTTCGTATTCTAGTCGCCTTAGCATCGATCTTTAAGTTGCTTATCCATTAAATGGACGTCAAGACCGCCTTCTTACATGAAGACTTAGAAGAAGAAGTCTACATGTCTCAACCCGAAGGTTTTGTAGTCAAAGGTCAAGAATCTAAAGTATGCAAATTAATTAAATCTCTTTATGGATTGAAACAAGCTCCTAAGCAATGATATCAAAAATTCGACTCCGTAGTCTCATTTTTTGGTTTCAAATCTAATGATTTTGACAAATGCATCTATGCCAAACAAGACGGAAATGGAATTGTCTCATTATGCCTTTATGTAGATGATATCTTAATTTTTGGAAACACAATTGAATTAATTAATGAAACTAAAAATAACCTATCTTCCAAATTTGATATGAAAGATTTGAGAGTAGCAAATATCATATTAGTAATGAAACTAGTTAAAACTGATTCTAGTGTTTCTTTATCCCTATCACATTCGATTGAGAAAATATTAAATAAATTTAATTTATACGATTCTGCTCCCACCTCTACTCCATATGACGCTAACACAAAACTTTGTAAAAATATGGGTGAACCGGTTGATCAACATAAGTATGCACAAATGATAGGATCACTCCTATACATAGCTAACAACACTAGGCCCGACATTTCCTATGCCGTAGGCCGACTTAGTAGATATACTAGTAATCCAAGTGATGATCATTGGATAGCATTAAAAAGAATATTTAAATACCTTCGTGGAACTTTAGATTATGTTTTAGTGTACCCGGGATTTCACGAAGTGCTAGAAGGTTATTCAGATGCCAATTGGGTAACTGATTCGTTAGACGTTAAGTCAACGACTGGGTATGTGTTCCTCCTTGGAGGAGCCGCCATTTCATGGGCTTCTACAAAACAAACAGTCATTTCTAGGAGTACTATGAAATCAGAGCTTATAGCTTTGGACACAACATGTATCGAAGCTGAATGGATCAAAAATTTACTTTCAGAAATTCCTTTACTTGCAAAACCTATACCTGGTATTTCTTTGCATTGTGATAATAAATCTGTTATTGATTTAACTGCATCTAATAGTACTAATTCCAAAATGAACAAGTTCATGAGAATCAGGTACAAATCAGTGAAGCAAAGAAGAAAAGAAGTGATATCACTCAACTATGTAAAGTCAGAATTGAACCTGACTGATAATCTTACCAAGGGTTTGTCCCGAAGGGAGGTTTTATTGTCATCGAGGGGAATGATGCTTAAGCCCACATGATTTGCTACCAACGGTGGATACCCAACCCATGTAATTGGAGATCCCATGAATTAGGTTCAATGCGGTAGAAACGAAACCGTTGATGTAGCGTAGTTGAGAGCACAAATTTGAAGGTTGAGAAAACTTTCTCCCCATTCCTATGATGATGTGCTCTACGTAACATGACAGGATGAACGTCAAGTTCTTAATGGTTGCCAAAGGCATATACCTTTGCGAGATATGATTATGAATATCTCTTGAGGCACCACCTATATGGAGGGTAGTCGTGAGGCCGCGACTTTGGGATCCGGGCTGCACCCTAAGAACCCTCATGAAAAATCAAGGAATGCGCATGGCCATTAACGCGCCCACCGCCATAACCCAAGAACAACCAATCTTTTGTGTGCTTATCAAATTTACCGGTTAAAGTTTATAATGCAAAGCCTCTGACACATTATAATCTTCGGTAGAGGATGTAAGTACTAAGTATAGGTTCAAGGTAACCACCCCACCTATACCCATTACATTAGATACATCTTGATGAAACAAATTTGTATTTGATTTTATTTATAAGTAATATTATAACATATGAAGTTCGCTTTTGGTTTTTCGCTTTTGTGGGGGATTGTTAGAAATTTGATATATAAATATATATATATATATATATATATATCATTTCTTATAGGAAATGGTTTTATTGGAGCCTTTAGGTGTTTGGTGTTTGTGCTCCATATTTTAAGGGAAAAGCTCCAAAACCAAATGGAGGGAATCCAAAATTTTGGAGGGAACCCCTCTTTCACTAAAGATGAAATCCTATAGTCCCACCTTGCCTACCTCCATTCATATGAGAGTGTTTATTAATAAAGTTTCTCTTTTCTATATGTTCAAAGAACATAACGAGAATCTATGCACCACACACGCGCGCGCGCGCGCACCGGACCGGACCGGATTCGGATTCGGATTTGGGATTTGGGATTTGGGGAATAATTGAATTGAATTGTTAATTTTGCTCCAAATAGTTTTGTCTCGGCTGCTCTTTCATCGAGCGTTTTTTTCGTCGACCGCTTTCGCCAGCGTTGTTCGTCGACCGCTTTTCGTCGACCGCTTTTTTCGTCGACCGCTTTCGGCAGCGGTTTCGTCGACCGCTTTTTGTCGAGCTTTAATTACGCCGACGTTTCTAACGTTTCTTTTTTTTTTCTTACCATTCATAACCGTCAAAATTAATGACGAATTTATTTATTCTGTTTACCGAGTTTTCAAACAACGCCTCTTCAGGAATCGTTTCAAGGCGATATATTTATTCTTTCTACGCTTCTGAAAAACGGCCGTTTTTGGTTTTCATCTTCACATTTGCTTCATCAAGTGGTGGTTCGGGTGCTCTGTGCTTCTTCGGTGTCCGCGCACATCGGAGTTTCGGGATCTAGCCGAGTGTTGTACCTTGGAGGAGTGAGCATCGATTGAAAGCCCTGCCGGAGGGTGATGCAACTTCTTTAGGGCAGTGATTACACGGCTTACCCAGGCTCGATACTAAACCTATAAAATTTTATTTCTCTCCTTCACTATTTAGATTAGTTTTTAAAAAGATCAAATTTTCTAGATCTATATTTTCCCGCTGTTATGTCTTAATTTTCCGAATTATAAATATATATATATATTATTCTGGAATAAATAGGAAAATTATTCTATCACCGCCTCCTGGTTCCCGTTCTTACTCTTTCTGGAGTAGCACGCCCAACCTACTTTATTGGTGCTCTCGTTGATATCCTTCTTCTGCGCACTCACCATGATTGGCCCAACTGCCCAAGTACTTGCACCCAAGAAAAGTCTACCATCCAAGAACTCAAGGCTGAAATCTGGGAGGAATTTGACAGACGCCATTAGTTGGACCAATCTCAAAATGACACCTTACGTGAGGAAATCGGCAACATCCACACAACCTGCAATAATTTTCAACATCGTTCAACTCTCTTTCGCAAAAACAGGATCTACGTTTACGAAGTGCTCCTGAAAATGATCAAGATAACAACCAGGGCAGTCAACCCGATTCCCTGCTTAGCCGGCTGCTCTAAGGCGTTATTTGCCTCACCGCAGGGTGTCTATAGGGCGCCCACGCTTTCTGGTGCCCCTTGTATTCTGCCGAATACCTCTGTTTCAGCGGCACAAAACAAGGGAAAAAACCGCCATTCCAGTTTATTCGGAGGGATTCATCTCCCTCCCTCGAGGGAACTTCCGCCCAACCATTCTTGTTCGCTCCACAATTCCGACATGACCTCAATCCGCATCTGGTAACTTATATTCAAAATCCTAGTCAAGATTCTCTTGTTCAAAATTCTGGTCAATTTTATCAGCCACAACCTTTTTATCACCAAAATGTTCCGATTGCTGTTTCTCTTTCTTGTTTTAGTAATGGAGACCCAACATATTGGATTATTCAGGCTGAAAAATATTTTAAATTTAACAATTTCCAACCTACTGACTATGTCAATATTGCTTCTTTATATTTAGATGGCCCAACATCGCATTTGTTCTACAATCTTAAATGTGAGAACTATGGCATAAATTTGTTTAATTTCAAAATTGCCTTGTTTCAATGTTCCGGCCCAACCCATTGGGAAGTTAACAAAATTAACCCAAACTAGTTTGGTCTATCTACTACGATAGTTTTGAACTTGTCGCCTAACAAACTCACAGTCTATCTAATGGCGTTCTGATGATGTTTTTTGTTTCAGGTTTGCAACCCCAGATTCATCAAAATGTGATGGCTCATCTACCAAATTCTTTATATGAAGCCTATTATTTAGCCCACCTCTTTGAAGAACCACCACACCACAAGATTAGACTAACAAAATTCTCTAGTTTTAAACCACATAACCCACCTGTTAAACCTTTGTCTGTTTCCCCACAAAACAAAACATTCTATCGACGACTTTCTCCAGCCGAACTAAAATTCCGCCGTGAGAAAGTCTTGTGCTACACATGCAATGAATCTTACACGCCTGGACTCAAATGCAACGGACGAGGAACCTTATTAATAATGGATGACGATCTGGAAGACAAAAATGATTCGAAAGTTATAATTATTGATACCCCACCAACAGAATCAAATACCAATTCCACCGTAGCAAACTCCAATATTACCTTTAATGCCTTAGTGTGCGTTTGGGATAGCTTATTTGATCCGGTGCGGCAGCCTGAAAACGGAGTTTTGCAAATAAGCTTTGTTTGGTATGAAAAAGCTCCAAACGACGTTTCTAAATATCCGCCCTTTATACCTAGGCTTCAACCGCGATTTGTTTCTCCAGCGAAGTCGCGCCGCAGCTCCTCCGCTTCGTCTTCCTCTTCCTGGCGATTTCCCGAACCCTACGAAGCTCCAACTACGACGACATTTACATCCTGTGCGATTTCGTAAACCAACAACTGCTCCGCCTTCTTCCTTCTCGTCATCGTGCGCACGCTTCCGCTACCACTTCCGACGACGGCTTGACGGAGGAAGCTTCCTCCGGCGACCACCTTTCGGGTAAACCAACATCCATCCTTATCTTTCTGTTTTTATTCTCTACTTTCTATGTACATTTCCTCCATAGGAGCATAGGATCTTCCCTAAACTGAAGGTGTGCAATTTTCTCTATACCTTGGATTTCTGGAGCTGCAGATCTGAAGCAATACCACTAACCTCTGCAACCTCAGTTTCGGATCTCCATCCTCCCGATTTTTTTTTTGCAAGCTCCAAGCTCCGGTTTTTATTCTCTCCATATTTCAATGTTGGTAGGTTTGTGCTCTAAATGTGTATGTGTTTATATATGAGTGTATGTGTTTGTGTATGAGTGTGTGTGTGTGTGTGTGTATATTAATGTTTGTGCTCCGGTTTTTATTTATTTGTTTTTCAAATTTTAAGTAATTGTAGATGAGAAAACCAAAGGATGGAGGGTTATCAGCCATATGGGATCAAAATGATACATTTCTATTTTGTGACCTGTGCATTACCGAAATTGAGCTCGGTAATCGGCCGACTACACATTTCAACAAAGAGGGGTGGAACAATCTCGTTGTTAAATTTGAGGAGAAGACCAAAAGGAAGTACGATTGGATTCAAATGAAAAATAAATGGGATCACCTGAAAAAGGAGTGGAAGTTGTAGGTTAAGCTTAAAAGAGGGGAAACTGGCCTAGGGTGGAATGCCTCTAAAAAAATCATTGATGCATCAGATGAATGGTGGGATGAGAGGTTGAAGGTAAACATTTAAATTTAAAATGCCTTATGTTTAAAGTTTTTCATTACTAATTTAAACAATCTAGTTCTGAAAAACTATTTATGCTTCTTTTTTTAGGTTGTACCTGCCGCCAAAAAGTTCAGGTATGGAGGTATAGTCCCAGAGCTTGAGGAAAAAATGAACATGATGTTTAGTTCGGTTGTCGCCACTGGAGTGCATGCGTGTACCCCGAACACTACTTCCCAAACTCGTGTGCCAACAGATGAGGGAGCTATGTCTGAGGATGAACATGACATCAGTGAGCATGTAGACAGTATTGATCCATCAATTGCATCTGAATCTCGTAAACGTCGGAAGAAGGGGAAAAGCGAAGTCACAAACTCAGTCTTAATTGATTTGGTGGAATCAACTAAGGAGATCGGGGCATCTCTCCGAGAACCGCCATGGAGGACTTGCCCATTCTCTATTGCCCAAACTTTAAAGAAACTAGAATCTTATCCTGAAATATGTTGTGATTATGATTTTTTTGATTTTGCTTCAATGTTGCTGATGGATAAGAACCATAGGGAGACATTTATGTGCCTCAGGGAGGAGATCATAGTTAAATGGATACGTACCCGCTATGAGAAAGGATCACAGTAGGAATTGTTATGTTGACACCAATGTATCTTACTGCTCTGTTATTCTAGTGTACTCGTAAGACTGTATGTTTGGTTATGCCAGTTTCCTTTATGTAGAACTATGAAATCATGTTCAAGAATTCTATATGGAACAAGTTATTTTTTGTTAATTTATATTGAATTTTCTTATTTCCTATCTTGCCTATCCTTATACTAGTATTAATTTACTTCATGTGTGAAGCAGAGAATGTCTAGTGAAGACTCAGATTTTTCCAGCGATGTCTTAGATTATTCTAGTGATGAGTGCGAGATAGTTAGAAGGCGTCATGTTGCTGCCTATCATCAAGTTTTAACTTCAACAATATATGTCTTTGCCGAACGCACCGGTTTATTCAATTCGAACACACCATGCATAACGTCAAAACAAGCGGGTGATAAATGGGTGGCTGAATTGATTGGTGGGCATCCAGTTAGATTTCATAATACTTTCAGAATGCCAAAACAAATATTTTTTGATATACTGCACACTTTGGAACGAGACTACGGATTGAAAGGTTCGCGAAGAACCGCAAGTAGAGAGGTCCTTGCAATTACCCTATATGTTTTATCACATAACGAAACTATTAGAAAAGCAACTGAGCGGTTTCAACATTCAGCCGAGACTGCTAGCAGATATTTTAGTGAAGGTCTTCGTGCTCTGTTGCGGCTCGCAGAAGATATTATAGTGCCGCAAGAGGGATATTTTGCTACTACTCCACAAGAAATTATTCATGATGCACGTTACATGCCGTTTTTTAAAGATTGCATTGGTTCCATAGACGGAACACATGTTGATGCACATATTCCTGTTAAAAAACAAGTACCATACATTTGCGATTCAACATGTGTTTTATTTTCGCCATGACTGGTTGGGAGGGATCTGCACATGATAGTCGAATATTTAATTTTGCTATAAACAATCCCAAGTTCAACTTCCCGCCCCCCCCCCCAGAGGTAATGAAGCTTCAATTATAATGTTTATATATATTTTTTTCCTCAATATCTCTTCATTAAAATTGTGTGTCGCCCATGCAGGAAAGTATTATTTGATAGACGCTGGATATCCACTACAAAGAGGGTATATAAAACCATATTCAGATACACGGTACCGTCTTCCTGATTTTGCTCGTGGTAATCGTCCACTTGAAGGAATTCAGGAGATTTTTAATCAAGCACATTCTTCCCTTAGGAGCGTCATTGAACGCACATTTGGGGTATGAAAAAAAAAGTGGGCAATACTGCGTGATATGCCAAACTATAGTTTTGAGAAATAGACACACATTCTCCTGACGACTATGACTTTGCATAATTTTATACGGAGACATCCATCACGTATAGATCCTGATTTTACTGAAAGTGAAAGAATGCGTACGCATGACGAAGTAGACTCAAAGAGACAACATGATACATGCATTGATACATCTAATGGTGTTGACGAGATGATAACACTGCGTGAGTGTATAGCGCAACAACTCTATGAGGCAAGAAGGTAATATTTATTTATCATATTGATATATTTTAATTATTTTAAAGTAAAGTTCTAATTAAAATATTTTCAATCATGCAGGTGATACACCGAACTACTTGCATGCAGCTGAGGGATTCGTGTGACGAGAGTTTACAAATTGTTATAACATTAATATCTGGAAAACGTTCATATTTTATTATGTTATGTCGTGTAATGTTGGTCTTATAAATGTAAAACTATTTTAGGTATCAAAAAAAAGTTAACTGAATTTTAAAAAAATTCACATATGAAAACTCCATTTTTGCCAAACAGTTTTGTTAAAACAGCTTGTCAATAAGCTCTGGAAACTCCATTTCACCCAAACAATTTTTTAACAAAACTCTGTTTTTCGAAATCAGCATTTTTTTTATCAGCAGCTTTTCATCAGCAACAGCCCAACCAAACAGACCCTTAGTTGGGGCAAATAACTTAAATTCTTTCCGCTGGTTTTCCATAACTTTCTTTCCGCTAAAACAATTCATTTTCTTGATTTACCCATTACTGTTATCCACTGTTGTGGATAGGGGTGCCCATAAAAATCGGGCCCGGGGGGCCGGCCCGGTAAAAGCCCGGCTAGGCCCGGGCCCGGGCTAAGCCCGCCCCGGGCCCAGACCGAGCCATGGGGCCTAACAAGGCCCCATATATAGGCATTTGCCCGGCCCGGTGCCCGGCCTGGGCCGGGCCGGGCAGGGCAAAGCCCGGCGCCGGGCCGGGCTAAGCCCGACGCCGGGCCGGGCAAAGCCCGGTTTCTAGTCCCGGCCCGGCACCTTTACCAAGTAATACCAACGACTCTAAGAGCCGTTGTTTAACAACGACTCTAAGAGCCGTTGTATATTTATATATAATATTAATATATTATATTATATATATATATTAATATTTATTTATTAAATAAATATTATTATTTAATATCTATTTAATAATTATTTAATAAATATTAATAAAATAATTTTTTTTAATTTTTCTTTAAATCTATAAATTCCCCCCCACTCCCCCCACTTTCAAATTTCCCAATCCCACATTCCCACCTCTCCTAAGTCCCACATTGCCCCTCCACTATTTTTTTACGTCGAATATGTCATTGACGATGACATCATCATCATCATCAGTCGCTCACGAAGTGGTGGAGCACAAGCATACAGCGCCAGTTTGAGAATATTTCGACAAAGTGAAAGTCTGCTCCGAGCATAAGACGAAGTGCAAGCATTGCTCGAAATTACTTACTCTCAGTGGCAACTCGACACCCGGAAGACACATTAAGTCTTGCACTGCCAAACAAGCTCCTCCCGAGTCCAGCCAGACGCAATTATCTGCATCTGGACAAATATGGACGTACGATCAATGTCGGCAGCGGGAGCTGCAGGTGAAGAACGTCATCAGACGCGGGTTGTCGTTCAGCCACTACGATGACGAGCAAGAAATCGAGTACATCCACCAAGAGCTACAACCCAAATATCATCAAGTAAGTCGATCTTTCATTAGACGCGACACACTTAAATATTATTTAGAAGCTAAAAAATCTTTAATTAATTATTTTGAAAATTTTGAGGGTCGAGTGAGTTTAACGAGCGACGTTTGGACAAGTAGTATCAAATTAGAATTATCATATATTTCCATCACTTGTCACTGGGTCGATCCCGTTTCCTGGGATCTAAATAAGCGTGTAATATGTTTTGAAGGTTTCGAAGTCCCGCACACCGGTGTCACGATTTATCAAATTATTTCAAAATGTTTGCGAGAATTTAAAATAAAAGATAAAATTATGAGTATTTTTTCGACAACGCCACAAATAATACCACCACAATTGAGTGGTTAAAACGTGATTTAAAACCTATGTTAAACGGTGTTTTTTGTCATACTCGTTGCGTCTGTCATATTTTAAATTTGGTCGTACAAGATAGTTTAACATATATGGAACCATACATTAATAAAATACGTTTATTATTACAATTTATTTATAGTTCTAAACAACGACGACAAGATTTTAAAAAATTCGCAAACGCACAAGGTCAAAAATTTTTGAAACCTTTATTTTGACATGCCAATTAGATGGAACTCGACCTTTACAATGTTAAAACGAGCGATTCGTCAAAAAACACTACTAATGCAATATTATAATATGTTAGATCAACATGAATTAACTGAGTCTGATTGGACTGTTTTAGAAAATTATATGGATTTATTAGAAGTTTTTTATACGGCGACAAATTCTCTATCTGGCGTATATTATCCTACTAGCCCGCTAGTTATTGAAAATATTGTTAATATTATCCTACTAGCCCGCAGATTTTCAAGAGCAATGATAAATTTCAGCGTCTTCCGGAATGCGCCATTCTCGGGCATGGGTAGCAAGTCGTTATCCCAACTTAATTTTCTTGCAGTCCTCGTATACTTTAGCATGCTAGTTCGCATTAAGGATAATGTAGTAGGTTGTTTTAATATACTTTAGCATGCTAGTTCGGAATGTGCTATGTTGTGAACATTATCTATTTGTTTGGATATTCCCTTTTCTTGTAAACTGTGTTGTGATTTGTGTATTATCTCCTGGTGATGTAGTAGGTTGTTTTACGAACTTCTATATATATATATATCTTTATTATATAATACAATATACATATCTCCAATCACACCATCAAACAGATCTGGACCGTCCGATCTCCAAAAATTTGCTTCTGGCCATTGGATCTCAACAAAGGCCTGCCAATATCAAAATCTCCCCCCAAAAAACACTGTTCACTTCTGAAAATTTCCGTTATTATTTGTGTAACACAAAATGTTTATATTAGCTTGATAAATTTAGGAGTTCAATAAATATCAAATTATTAATACATTAATATATATAAATTAAAAAGTATTAAATTTATAAATAATTACACATAAATGATTAAATATTAAAATCTGATATATGAAATATCCCCGATATATCCCTCGACATATTAAAACCGACATGAAAAACCTAAAACGACGTGTCCCCAATATCCGACATCCACAACCTTGCTGTTATCAACACTTTTACTGTCCAGGTGGGCATGGGGCTAAATTGATTTTCCAAGGAAAATGTGTGGACTTATGTTTTTAGCTACAGGATAATAATTTTATCACCACATTTTATGCCATTGATTTCCAGGGAGCAGATGTTGTGTTAGGAGAAGAATGACTCCAAACTTTAGGACCCATTTCAACTGATTATACAATGAAACACATGTTTTTTTACCATAAATATGAAACAATATTACTTATCGGGTCCAAGATAACACATCCCCTCCACTATTTCCCAGAAACAATTGTACAAACTTACACAACACTCAGTTAACACAGCAGCTTTATGTTATATTTCAGGAATTGACCAAGAACAACCAACACTTGAACATGAGTGTGCAGAACAAACTCTACTATTAAACTCTTTTTGACACTTATTTAAATCTCCCACTTCGCTCCCACCAGCACGTTCCCATGATCTTAAAATACCTTTAAAAAATCCCACTGACATAGCTAAGGTTAAATCGTATCTCCTGGTTTCCGTTCTTTCTCTTTCTTGAGTCGCAAGTCTAGCCTACTTCAAGTTACCACCTTTGAAGTGGTTCCTGAAGTTACCAGAAATTCTTTTAAATTCATAGCTTAAACTATATTATGTTGGAACCTGCATTACTAACTTTATCCCAACTATTTGTGAGCTTGTTTGCATCCTTGTTTTAATTTTTCAGTTCATTATCCTTCTTGTCAGGTATTAAATGCTGGAAGGAATAAGCTTGAGAAAATGGATGAGATTTATGGACTTAAAAATTTACGGGCATTAATTTTAAATGGTATGTGATTATGGAAGTCCTCTTTGGAGATTGAAGCTTATAGGGGACTGAAGAATATTTTAACTTACCAAGGTTGTTTTCTATGGTAATTTCTTGCTTATAAAGCCTTGATGTTGATCTTACTTCACAGATAATAACATTTCGTCTATTTGCAAGCTTGGTCAGATGAAATATTTGAATACCCTTGGTATGTTCTAAATATTCAAATTCTTATAAAGAAAAAATATTGAATTGTTTTCATTAATTAGAGCAGCTTTCTAATTTTTAGAAGTTTTTTAGAGCTGCCATTATTTAGACACACTTATCTAGTCATATGAAATTAAAATATTTTTGTTGAGCTACATCATAAGGTAAAATTATTCCTATATGATGAGGAAGAATGGTACGATCACCACTGCACATCCCTCTATTTGAGGAACCCGAGTCTGTATATGTACGACCACTACTGCACATTCACAGGACTCACGTCCACCCACGAGCACGACATGATTATGCTATGGACGACCGTCTCGATGACCCTCAAGAATCCTATAGAGGTCACTCTCATCAAGATTACATCACACGTAGTGATCTTCCTATTGTTCTGAAAACGGACATGACGGAGGCCGAATTTCAAGAATGGGATCTTTAAGATGTTTGAATAATTGGATGCACAATTTGACGACCTTCGTACACGCGTTGGCGCCATTGAGGGTCGAGTAGAGCACTCCACTTCCCAAAGCATGGAAACCTCACCCACTCCACCTGATATTCTCTTTGAGGAAGAACGGGCTGCCCTCCCAATATAAGATGTCCGTGCCAGGAACCAACCACCACGAGAGACCGCTCCACTTAGAGAGCCTGCCCTCGACTCTGTACCTATTAACTCACTATTGAGTGTAGGCTTTTCACACGAGCACATTGTCATATTTAGAGTCTACTTATGATCTTCCTCAGCAGCGGTCTCCACCCTCCTATCCCCCCCCCCCCCCCCCCAGTTCCATCACCCTATATCCCTTATGTTCTAGGCATCCCAGAACAAAGTAATAGTCACACGAGCATAGAGCAGTTTCAGAAGAGTATCACAAACATTATGGGACATGTCTTCATCGCCACACCTACCAGTTCAACTTGGAGATACTTCGTTGGCGAGGACGCTCGACTATAAATGGATTACACTTGTAGAGATGGATCAACTTGCTTATGAATTGCGACGACAATACAATCATCTTCATTATGCGGAGATGAATGCTTTTGAGTCGGGTAGGGTGTGGGTGATGGGGATCACCACCCAGATCGTGTTCCACACGAGCCTATTAAAGTTTATACACACATGAGACATTGATCGAAGTTTCCTTTTGGCGATCTGAGGTCACGACTGCGTCTCCCTTGCTGTTTTATGATTTTATGAATTTTCTTGTATTTTTTGTCTATTTTGATGTTTTAGGCACCCTTATCAACGGGCAATCGCAGCCGTTCATAATGGATGCCCTTATCCCCCCTCTTTATGTGGGAATATTAGGGCTGAAATGAGGGCATTCTGGTTTTGGATCAAGGAGATTCCTCTAAATATGGATTAAGGAGATTCCTCTAAATATGGATTGTGCGGTGCCAATGCCACCTCTTGGTGCAGACTTCTTGGGTTAGTTACTCCCGTTGTTTTTGTTCCTTCTTCCCCCTCATTTCTATGCGCCTCCCAGCTCTTTTGTAACCTCCCGGAACCTCTAACTCCTTGCTGCCTCCTACATCCCAGCTCCCCTACGCTGCATACCGCGACCCGCAACACCTTCCCTGCTGCGAGCCCCATCCTCCAACCCCTTTCCGCTGCAAATCTCCCTCCTATTCCATCCCCGCTGCAAACCCCAATCTCCCAGTTTCTCATAGCTGCAAAATGTCATCACCCCCCACATTTCCGTTGCAAAAAGCCTGGCTCTCAAGTGTAGACAGATATAGATGTTCTTGGAATTTAATATTTCTTTAATATAACCCAACTTTTTTTTAGCATGGGAGAAGTAGTCTTACTTTTAATAGAAGGTGCGTAATATATTTGATTGAAATTTCTTCACTTATTATTCATGCATCTGTATCTTGTCTGCTTCTATGAAGTTCTTTCTAGGAACCCAATTCATATAATTGGCAATTCATTGGAGAAGGCGACATCTATATTAAAAGTAAGTGAATATTTGTCTAATGCATGTTTCCCCTCATGTTATTTGATTAATAAGCATTTTTATCATTCATAGGTTCTTATTTTGAAAATACTGATAATTTCCTTTATGACTTGCATATGTAGCTATCACTTTCCCACTGTAAACTTGAGTCTATTGGATCCTCGCTTGCGGCATGCGTGGACATGAAGGAAGCCAGATTTTCTCATAATGAGATTACAGTATGTACCCTTACATGCGTAGTTTTCTCAAATTATTTTCAAAGTCAGATTGTTTATTTATCCGTCAATGCTCTATTTATGTCAAAACTATGCTTGATCAACTTCTTAAATTGTGCTAAGAATATCCAGTTATGCTGTGCAAAGATTTGCTGGTAAAGTTTTGTGACCCATCTATTAAAATGATGAAAATTGTTGTATTAAAAAAGAGTTGTATGTTTATAGGAGTCGTTGAACTTCTTAAATATTTGCTGCACTATTTTAATATAGGATGTGGATACTTTCTAATTTGATGAAAGCTTCTTACTTGTAAATGATGTTTTTTTATAATTCAACAAATTAGTAACTGGGTTGTCATATTTAATATATCTTACTCATCCTCGGCATGCACAAATGAATTATTTCTTTTAAAATATTTTATTTGGCATATAAATAGGGCGCTTATATTTGCAGACCTCAAATCGATATTTGCAACTTCCTAAATAAAAAATAATACCTAATAAATTAAAACTTATCCTCTATTTGAAGCCCCTTCTAAACTAACATTGACTTGCTCGCTTCCATTGTCCGCCACTGGATACCGGCCTCCTTGCTGCGCTGGCAAAAATTATTGAAACTGAGGTTTCGACCTCCATTTCCGCTGATTCTTTGGCTTTCTTTTTCACTATGAGCTCCTTCCTCGAAAATTAGTTTTGCAGGCTTCTTCTTCCTTGTCCCTGTGCGAGATCATCGACTGCGCAGTCTTCCACCTCCCTGTGCGAGATCCATCGTTGCTCAAAAATCAATTGACGTCAAGATCATCGACTGCATGGGCTTCTTCCTCTTCCTCGTGCAAAATTCCTATAGGAGATCAACAACTGCGCATTGATGTGAACTAAAAAGAGAGATGACAAAATTGGCACCGAATTCAATCTCAATTGACGCAAGATGGAAGATAGGATCGAATGATTTCGAGGAAAGGCATTACAAATACTTGCTAAACTCTAAGGACAGAGCTCCCAAACATGTAAGTTGCGTCTAGAAGGAGTTCACCCCCTTCTCTCACCAATTTTTTTTGATTTAGACACCGGTGAGACGAACTGTTTGATTTCCTCCCTCCCAAGGAACGAGTGTGGTGGTGGAATTTTCCGATTCAAAAGAAAATGAGATATTTCTCATTTCCTCTTGCTCGAGCTCGGAATAGAACATGGGAGGAGGCGGTGGACGCAAATGAACATCTCGTCGGTTGGCTTTGGCGTCTGGTTTGTTCAACAAGCGCAGGGAACCAACGATCTCCGACGTGGGAATCAGCTCTCTGACGAGATCGAGTAGGTTAGAAAGGGGCTGCAAATAGAAGATTGATTTTAGGTTTCAAAATATTATTTAATAATTATTTGGGGTTGCAAATATCTATGAAAGGACTGCAAATATAAGCGCCCTATAAATAAAATACTTTACATAAATATAAGGTTCTTTACTTGAAGTTGAAATATGATTTATCTTATTTTCTAGCAAATAATTAAACATTAGAATTGAGTAAAGGTAAGAGGCGTGCCATATTATCAAACTTGTATGTGCTTGGAAGAATTGTTGTCATCATGATCATCTTCATCGCCACGAACACCATTTAATGGATTATCATAATTACTTAGGGCCTGGTTTTTGAATCCTCATTTCACTCACATGCATACACGATCTACTCCTCCCAACTTCATCCCATTGTTGATCCTACTACTGCAAATCAGATAAACAACCGATCGCGTTCCAACGACTCCACCTGCTTCTCCACCCCGGTCCCTTTTGTTCATTCTAGTTGCAAGGCTACTCGCAGGGACGCAGCGCCTTAGCTTCCGCATGCTATGGAAACTACATTCACACGCCTCACATTTTGTCTATGTTGTCGGGTATCCCAGCCGCGCCATTCGTTGGGCAACACCGCATTACACGGTTGTCCCGCACCAATCAATGTCACTGCCCAATCTTGCACAATGTTCTTTTGACCTCTACACACTGTATGCGATGCAGGACGCCATTCGCTGGGCAACACCTCCACTACACCGATCTCCCTCACCAATCAATGTCATTGCCCAATCTAGCGCATTGTTCTTTTGATCTCTCTACACTGTGTATGTGACACTGATGTGCGAATAGTGTATATTGATTCTATGAATGACTTAAATGAACTAGACAGATCTGACAACTATACTTGCAATAATTAAAAACATAAATATTATGACACCACAATCACAATCACGTTGAGTTTCTATTGAGGGAACAAGTAATGTAATACACATGCAAGAGTGCTAGAAAATAAATATTTGAACGAACAAAACCCGGCAAGTCACGGGGTAATATTGACACAAATTACAAACTAATATTTTCAAAAGTATGAAATAAATGCACGATTCAAAAACAATATAAAATGACAACCAAGCAATAAAATCACAATAATGGGATAGAAGGCTCAGTGGATGTCCGACGAGATGCCGGTGGCCGATGAGACAATAGTGGCTGATTCTCGGCTTTCGGAGGGGATTTTGAGGGCTGGATGAGGCTTACTGGGTGATGTAATATGGTCTCAGTGGGGCTAAAGAGTAATGGCGGGGAATGGAAGGCTGGGATGGGTGTTGGACAATGTTTGGAAGTGATTTGGGGCTGCTGTAGGGATTATGTGGGTTGTCGCGGGATGTAGGAGGAGATCGGACAAGGTTTAGACTAACTGGAATTGCCCATCAAGGGTTGGAAAGTGGCTGGAAAGCAGTGATAGGAGATTCTGGGTGTTGGAATGAAATTTCAGAACACAAAATTTGGTTTTCTTGGTTGTGCAGACCGTGTACAGGAGAGATAGGAGAGGGGAGTGTGTTGGAATGACATTCCAGAAATTAGAAAGTGGTTTTGGGCATGTTTCTAGATGTGATAAAGGGGGTCTGGACAATATTCTGGAGCAGGAATTTGGGGTTGGACATGAGTAGTAGGCAGTTACTAGTGGGGAAGGGGTGGTTTGTGTTATGGAGGAAGTGGGTCGACAGTTTAATTAGATTTTAAGTAGTGGCTGTATTTTTAGCAAGTTATATGAGGAGTTTATGGGTAGTGGAAAAGGATGGATGTGGAGGAAATTTAGGGGAGTGATCTAAATTTTAGGGAGTGTGGATAATGGTATAGTGGGGGTAATGAGAGGGTGGTATTATAGTTATGTTGGTGGTGGAAGGGTGGTGTCTAGCTGGAGGCGTCCGGAGGGGAGTGTAGAAGGTGTTGGTGATGGGCGGAGGTGATTTTCATCAATTGCCGGAAAATTGAAAATGAAAGATTTAAAGTGGTGGAAGGGGAAGTTTTAAGAAGGTGGTGGTGGTTTTAGGGACGTCGCCGAAGGTGGTTTCGTGCGATTATTGAAAAACTGAAATCAAATAGAAATAAGTGATGGTGGTGTTGGCAGAGTTTGAGAGAGTTTGGGAGAGGGTGGGATGGCCAACTCTTAGGTGGTGGAGGGAGAGGAGTAAGGCTGACCCTTTGGTGGAGGTAGGGGATTGGGGAAGATGATCTGCTAGTGGTGGTGGAGAGGGAAAGGATAACTTCCAAGCTTTGAACTTGGGTTTCCAGCTTTGACACCGGGTTATCGAAAGGAGAATTATCTTCTTCATTCAAACTATCAATGCCCTGTATGGAGGTAGGGGGTTGAAGATGGTCGGCTAGTGGTGGTGGAGAGGGGAAGGATTACTTCGAGTCTTTGAACTTGGGTTTCCGGCTTTGGCACCGGGTTATTGAAAGTAAATTATCTTCTTCACTCAAACTCTCAATGCCCTATATATGAATCTTCTATCCCTATTTATTGACTAAGGGGTCATCATGGACGGTCATGATTCTCCGATCATGACGGTCTTCAAAAGACATGAAAATAAAAATTAGAAAAAAGCAACGTAAAAATTATGAATTGTTGATGTGCACAAAAAGAACAACTCCGATCGTCATGTAAGCCTATGTGTGTTATCATGCCCATCAATTCCCCCCGATCTGAAAGCATTCATCTTCGTGAATGAAGATGAGCGTGCTTTCGTCTGAAGACATAGTGGATCCCTTTTGCTTTGATGATGTTCTGAACTCGTGGGCCGGGCTCGAAGGTACCATTGTTGTGGAGAATGGAGACGGTATCTGTAAGACCCCCCTCGGAACTTATGCACAATGAGGGGATCTTATCGCACACCACCACCAATCCACAACATAGAAGGAAATAACAGAAAGGTAGAGGTATGAACGTCCCAATTCTCTCTTGTCATTTTCTCCTAGTGCTACGAATCAATGATGGTGCTAAGAGAATCATTATCACACCACAAATAGAGTACGCTATAAGCAGTAGCGGTAGGAGTACCAGCAGAAGACTAATAACCATGTAGTAGATCACAAAAGCATACGAGTAATATGAGAAGACAAAAAATAAACACAACAATGACATGATAACCCCATAGTCCAAATACACAGTCTATAGAAGTCCGAGTGAGCACAAGTAAACATGCCAAGTCGGATAAACACTACTATACAAAATACTATAATTCTATAATCCTATTAAGCTAATAATAGGACTGATGATGTTGCTAAGGTAGCAGCAATCCTCTATAAGTCTTCTATCTGCATGTCAAGCCCACATCATGTCTAATCCAAGTCCACGTTATAGCTCCTCGAACACCTAGTCGTGTGGTGAGAGTTAGCAAATACTATATGTATATATTAAGTGATTCCACCTCTCCCCCTGAGTCCCTAAGGTACTCAAGGGAGGCCGTAAACTGTCCCGCAGCATGTCTCAACACAGTGCAATTTATTATGTGATGCATGACGAATCTATAGGCGGCGGGAAACCTGCGACTTAACTCTACATGTTATGCAAATCCGACGGTTAGATCACAGATTAGATAATAAATAATGACATCTCACACAGTTAATTCACAGCAAGACAAAATAATTTACTAGGGCAAAACAAGCTTAGGCTTCCTCCGCGTGGAGGGCCAAAGAAAGAGCACGCGACGAATAAATCCTGCAAATCACAATAATAATCTTGGGCAAAATTCTACGATATTGTTTTTCCAAGCAATTATAAAATGTCCATCCCAATAAATAAATGCTGAAAATAATAAATCAGTACTATTAAATCTCACCAAATAGTGGATTGACCGAGACACAGAAGATTCCGGAGCCGGATGAGTAGGTCGGCGATCGAAAGTTGAACCGGCGGCGTGGAAGTAATGACGGTGGCTGTCCTCGGCGGCAGATGATAAAAACGGACCGAAAATGGATAAATCCGACCACGTAGGTGGAGATCCGAGCGGGGGTGGGTAGATCCGATGATGTAGTAACGGATCGGTGCTAGGGAGTGTTGGACGGGTGGTGGAAATAGCGGATCGGGGCTGAAGTTTCCAAATGTGGACTGATTTGGAAATTATGGTTGTTTGGAGGTGGATCCACGAAGATGGAGGATATGGGGTGCAGTTTTGGGCTGTGGAGGGAGGGGGGGGGGGTGTTGAAACCAAAAACTCGGTCTCTGTGGAGTTCACCCTTGGGGAAGGGGTGATCACACACTTACTTTCCTCCTGCGAGCTAAATAACGATGGAAAAAGAAACAAGGGACAGACTCAAGGGCCCGGCGTGGAGGTCCCACCACACACCCGAAAGATCTTAGAGCGCTTCCCCTTCCTAGTCGATTGCCGAGCTAAGGATACCTCAGAAAGCGCAAGAAGATCGGGACACAAGTGAGCATGCCTTCTGAGGTACCCCCTTGCGTCTATTTATAGATTTCTGAAAATGGTCTGCCAACAACCAAATTCCGCTGTTCTAAACGGCTATACGCAGTCCTAATTGGTCTGCCAACAACGTAACTCCGATGTTTTGAGGGGCTAAAGGCATACCTCTGAGGGCTTCCAGGTATTTTTTGCCTCTGGACCCTGCTGGACGAATGATCTGCGAGAGCACCATTCGGCTGAAGGGGAGAATGCCGGGAGTACAACGCATTCGCCGCCCTGAAGCTCTCTGAGGGGCGAGTACCTGGCTGGTTGGCCACTCGCCTGACTTGGCGAGAACTGGCCTCGTTTGCGGGGATAGGCGCGAGATCCTTAGGTGAGTGCTGGATGAAGGTTGCACTCTCCGAAGGGCGAAACCACCCCTCCAAGGGCTGCGCGAACCCCCCCCCCCCCCCCCCCCCCCCTTTAGGCCTTGGGCGAGTGCAGGCCAAGCTCCCTCACTCGCCTATCTGTTGAGGTCCACTAATCGAATATGGGGTTGTACACAATCCCTCTCTTTGCGAGCTTTAACAAAGCTCAGAAAGAATCATCCAACCCCTCATATTGGATGAGTGGATGCTGACTTGGAAGAGAATCTTCTGTGGGCCCCTCCATGGCTATATAAATATCATGGTAGTGGCAAATGACCCCTGCCATAATCCTCTGTCGCCGCTATCGCCTCTAATCGCGATGTCGCTTTCCAAGGAAGCTCTGGACCGTCTTCGCGCTGTCCAAGACGAACAAAACCTTGATGGGCTCACTCGCCCCCTGGCTCTCTCGAAAAGCACCCGGGTCTTCCCCGAAGATTAAGAAAGCTAAAGTGGTCCGGCGCAACCCGACCAAGGATGAGTCGACCTCGCAAAATCCTTCCCCAACCAAGACATCCTTGGTATTATCATTTGCTTAGCACTGCTTATCCCCTTTCATTGCCGAGATAGAATGTTGATTCGTTGTATCTATTTGCAGATCCCGCCGGTGGAGAAGTAAGTTAAGGAGGCGAGTGCTAAACCAGACTTGCTGGGGAATGTGCATGACCAGATGGCCCGCGAGATCACCCCCCCTTTTCGGCTCGATGTTCCTGCACAAGAGAAATGTAAAACTTCTTCTAGCTTCTAGCCCTTCATCCTTTGACTTAACTGTCTTTTATTTGCAGCTCCCGCTTTTGGGACTTTGGGGTTAAGAGTTCCAACGCCTAGATCCCCCGCTCGCGAGACACCTGTAGATCTCGCCTCGACTCTGCCCCCGGCGGATGTCGTCCCCAACCCCCTTTCTGGACCAACGATCTTTCCCCCGGGCCTAGGGAAGAGAAACATAAACTTCGATACCCTCTTTGAGGGGCGGCCCGACACTTCTCTCCATCCTTCCGATAAGGACGCGGGTGCCGGATCAGGTAACAACTTTTACGATCTTTACGTAACACCATTTACCGCAGGTTTTCGCGAGATCTCCACTGATGTTGATATCGATGAGGAGGTCTCGCCCCTTCCTTCTCCGGATTCAATTGCTGATTACCTAGGCGATCCAGAGGATGCTGTTGGGATGAAGCGACAGGTGGCCGAGATACTACGAAAACAATTGCTGCTGCTGCGTGGGATCGCTAATCGGGTGCGGGAGAATCAGGAATCTGCTGAGTAGCGGCTTCTCAGTCTGGAGAATAGCTATACATAACTAATTGGCAATCTGTCGAGAGAGGTCGGTGGCGGGACAGAATACCCTGGCCTTCACATCGCGCGGGTCGAAGACCAACTCCACCTCACGCAGAGAGGACTCCAGACCATTCGCTCCATCCACTATGCACGCGCCATGCCGGGAGCGGGAATGGGAGGTCGTGGACGGTGAAGACAACCCCCTGGTGGGCCTACGACACTCGCCTCCCGCTCCTGTTATTTTATAAGCTCTGTAATAATGACGGTCGACCTTTATGCTGAATGCTGACAATGCGTTATGGTTGTATATTGTTTGATCTCGCTTTCTTTCCTGTCTTTTATCGTATATATCTATTTGTTCTTGCAGATGCTTTTACTTATGTTGTTCCCCCTGCTTGAAACCACAGTGCGATTGAGGCGGTGCGAGATCTCGCCTGGGGCCGAGGCCGGACCTGGGGCGGGATCTAAAAATGTGCTATCCGCACTTTTTTGTGCCGAAAATCATTTTGCGCCAGAAAGTTCCTATAATAGATTGCTTACCTTCCACATTAATCATCACGTTCGATAGTTTTACATTTTTTCCTGTCACTCTTCTTCCTCTTGCACTCGCTCCACTTCCCCTTTCGTTCCAAGCGAGATGTTGGGAGAGGGTTATGGCTGGAACAAGTGTGCCACCGCATTCGACGACTCCCCATTTATGAACTGTAAAATGTCAGAGGAAGAGTACCATTCGCTTGTGAATCTCTATATCACCCCAGGCTTCAAGGCGCGACATCCATCCGATAACGAATCGATCAACCACTTCTCGCCTTGCGAACTCGCCATCCCCGCTGAGCACTTCGAAGTTGGACTCCGCCTCCCTATATGGCCTGAGCTCCGCCAAGCCCTGCACTACTTCGGCGTAGTTCCTGCTCAACTCAATCCAAATTCTATAGCTATGCTAGTCGCATTCGCCTGCTATATGCGATCAGAGCGAATAGAGTTCAGCCTCCCAGTCTTTCGCAAGCTATTCAATTTCCGCGCCAAGAGTGACAGGATCGCGTTCTTTTCCGGCAACAACCTGAAGGCAAAAGGTCTCGCCAATAAGAACCATAACTGGGTTAAGAGGTTCATCTTCGTCTCCGGTGACTTCGGCAACCTCCCGCTTTCGCCGATCCAGCAAGAGGAGTCTACCTACTACCATCCTAGTCTCGGCGGCCATGAATCCAATCTCCATCAATTCCTCCTTGGGAAGGATTTTGAGGTCATCTTTCTGAGGAGGAACGTCGACACGCTCCTGCCAGTTCTTGCCGGGGAGGGTAGTTCTCGCATTCGCTACTCTAAAGATTATAGGGTTTGGAAAATTCTCTAACTTACGATATTTGTGCAGGGGTGAGAGATCTCCCCCTCAACCTCCCATCTCCCGGCAGCACGACATCTTCTGCCGAGATGGCTCGCGCCGAGCCCGCGGCGGCGGCTTGTAGAAGCTCGCTGAAGCCGCTGCCGAAATCAAGCGACAAAAAGCGGAGGCCTGACGCACCGCCATCTCCCCTGACCCGGACCTGGATCCCCTCGACGTTGAACTTCAAGCAATGATGAAAGGATGAGGGGACGCAACGGAAGACGCTGATGAGGGGCCGCCCGAATATGACGTTGCAACTGCTGGGGGCGTCCACGATCACGAACCTGCAAGTACGAGACTCCCCCCCGCCCCCCTAGAGTAACATGGAGCCCTACTCCTCCTTCCTCTCCTCGGAGAATCCGAACAGGGGTCCATCAGAGGCCAGCACCCTCTTGGCCTCCACCTTCATCGCGTCAAACGCCTTCTTGAAGATGACGTTGACCGAGCTCCCGTTGTCGATGAGGATCCGGGAGACGGTGAAATTTTCGACCGCGGTCTGGATGACCAACGCGTCGCAGAATGGATCCTCATGATCCGTCATGTCCTTTCTTGAGAAGGTAATCTTCTCCTCCAGGGGTGGGGTCTGGGATGTGGAGCCAACGCTCCGACGGTACATGGTGTGGAGGCTCGCTTTCCGGGAAGCTTCAACCCCCACCCCCCATGGATCACTCCGATCCCTCCTCGGGCTCCAACATCGGCTCGGTCCTCACACCTGTCCTCCTCTGCCCGAGGTAGTACTTCTTCAATCCGCACTTCCCGACGGTCTTGCTGCTGCTGCTCCTTGTTTCCTCTCATCTCGAGGAACTCCGGGCACGTGGCCGTAGCGTGACCCTCCTCCTGGTGGAAGTCGCAGTAGGGTAACTCCACCCTGACTTCCCTCCTCCTCCTATGCATGGCTATCGTCATAGCCTGATGCTGATCAGGGGGGGGGGGGTCTCTGCCCTTGCCTCTAGCCCAAAGGGTGTAAGTGGCCCTGGCTCCCCTGACGGAAGTCTCCTCCGTGGAAACCCCTCCGCTGGCCTTGGTCTTGCCACTCCGGCTGCCTCCAGCCGAGCCGATTGTTCTGCTCCTGACGCCCCCACCTGGGCTGCTGCTGCTCTCTCTGCCGAGGTTCGGCTCTCCTCACCTCCAGCCCCCGGCCACCTCCTGGCCCCTTCTCCTCTTCCGTGGCCCACCTGGCGAACTTCTTCGCAAACTCGGGGTTTGACGCCTCCCCGTCGACTTCCCTTGCCTCTCTCTCCATCGGCTCCTCATAGGAGAGGGACAACACTCTCTTCAGTTCCATCCGGAAGAAGCCTTGTTGCAGCCCCAAGGTGAAAGATATCATCAGGGTATGCCCCGACATCTCCTGGACCCAGTTGACCTCCTCCTTGAACCGGTCCACGTAGTTTCCTAAGGTCTCATTCACCCTCTGCTTGATGCGGAACAGAGACTCTGGCTCCTTCTTAACCCCCGACGCAGGTCATCGAAGCAGTAGATGGAGTTTGCCGGCAGCTGGTGGAACCACTCTCTCGCCTTCTCCTTGAGGGTGATGGCGAAGAGTCTGCATTTGAAGACATCTGACATCTGCCTTATCGACACCACATCCTCGAACCACTTGATGTGCTGAACCGGGTCATCCTTCCCGGTGTAGTATGACATCTCCGGCTCTCGGAACCCCTCTGGAACTGGGGGAGAAGAAACCAGCTTGCTGAAGGGGCTGCCCCTCCCTGCTGGGCGAGCCGGAGGATCCCGCAACCCCATCTCGCCGAACCGGCCTCCACTCGCCGACCTGGGGAAGAGCACTCGTCCGGGGAGCTCGCGCCCTCTCCCTTCTTCTGTAACTTTCTTCCCAGCTCGCCTGCCGGGAGCGTCCTCGCCCAGAGCCGGGGCGGCGATGACTGGAACTGCTGGAGTCGAGCACTCGGCTCGCGCGCCGAGTGCGAACCTGAGGAGGCCGAGCACCTCCTGCCTGAACTTCTCGAACATCCCCGTCGTGGCGAGCGGGGGAGGTGGTGGCGAGTCGGCCCTGTCCGAACCTTGTCCTTCTCCTCCAACCATTGTGCCCGCTGAAGATTTTCTGTGCTGACTACTCTCCACGCTCATCGCACCAAAAATGTTGAAACCGAAAAATCGGTCTCTGTGGAGTTCACCCTTGGGAAAGGGGGTGATTGCGCACTTACTTCCCTCCCGCGAGCTAAATAACGAATCAAAAAGAAACAAGAGACAGACCCAAGGGCCCGACGTGGAGGTCCCACCACACACCCGGAAGATCTTAGAGTGCTTCCCCTCCCTAGCTGAATGCCGAGCTAAGGATACCTCAGAAAGCGCAAGAAGATCGGGGCACAAGTGAGCATGCCTTCTGAGGTACCCCCTTGGGTCTATTTATAGATTTCTGAAAATGGTCTGCCAACAGCCAATTACCGTTGTTCTAAACGGCTATACGCAGTCCTAATTGGCCTGCCAACAACGTAAATCCCCTGTTCTGAGGGGCTAAATGCAGACCTTTGAGGGTATCCAGGTAATTTTTGCCTCTGGACCCTACTGGACGAATGATCTGCGAGAGCACCATTCGGCTGAAGGGGCGAATGCCGGGAGTACAACGCATTCGCCACCCTGAAACTCTCTAAGGGGCGAGTACCTGGCTGGGTGGCCACTCGCTTGACTTGGCGAGAACTAGCCTCGTTTGCGGGGATAGGCCCGAGATCCTTGGGCGAGTGCTGGATGAAGGTTGCACTCGCCGAAGGGCCAAACCACCCCTCCAAGGGCTGCGCGAACCCCCACTTTAGGCCTTGGGCGAGTGCACGCCAAACTGTCTCACTCGCCTATCTGATGGGGTCCACTCATCGAATATGAGGTTGTACAGAGGGGGCGGTGGTGGCTCTGGGAGGCAGGGGAGAAGCCGGTGGGGGCTTTGGGGAGAGGTATCGGACTAGGAAGGACCGGCCAAGGGGGTTGCTGTTGAGATTTAAGGAGTGGCAGGGTGGCGGTTTGCTGAAAGGGAGGGCTGGGGCCGGCGGCTTAGATATGAAATGCACTGTTCACTAAACTATATTAGTGAACGGTGAATTTCATTTCTCTACAATACCTCAAAGTTGAAAGGAGTTTCTGACCAATTAGGTGGATGAGTTGGGGGCTATAGGGGGGACTGTGAGAGGGAGTTTGAGAGGGGAAAAGAGGCTTAGGGTTAGGGGTTACCTTGGAGAGGGAGATACAAGCCTAGGAGTCGTCACCTAGGGTTCCACGGAGACGGCACCGTGGAGGGATCGCCGGATTTCGTGATTTCTCTTCTCCAAAATCTACAATCCTTTATCCAGCGCACAAGACTCCTATTTATAATAAATTGAAACACTAGGGCATCCCAATCAACGACTATAATTGGACGGTGGGAGAGACCGCTAATATACATGAATAATGAACCAAAAATAATAAACTAATATATGAATTTGACTCGCGTTGACATTCCAGACGCAACCGCAGAGTCCGATCGTCGATTCGGGCACGCCATATATGGTAAGTCGCCAAATCAGCTCCGAGCGGGCCCAAAGCTCGTGCTCGTCTCTGCTCCGCATCAATCTCCCCGGCTTGAAAGAATTCATCTCCCGATGAATAGGGATCAAAATTCTCTCGCTGCATGCCAGGTAAAACTCGTAGAAGTTCACCAGAGGTTGCCCAAGTGTCGTCGCTGGAAAAGTGTACTCGCCAATCAACTCCCCGGACTGAAAAGCTGTCATCTCCGGTGAATGGAGACGGTCGTGCTGAAGTCGAAGTCCAAAGGCGAATCGATCATGCTCTTCTGCAAGTATCCAAGAGTCACCAATGTCTGTAGTGGGAATGCACTGATGGAGTCTGGTCTCCATGATGCTCTCAACGCTCAACTCACGAGTGGTGGATCTCGGTGCGATCGATGACACCGTCGATAGAACCAAAGACGACAAGTCCCCAGGTGGGTGGGTGTCTGAAGTATGTGAGTAGTGGTGGCCATCAGACATAGGTGGGCTATGGGGGTGGCAAGGCAACGGGAGTGGATGTGTGGGCGCTGGAAATCCCCACTGCTCGGGTCCACATACTCGCGAGGCTCGTAGTACGACGTCATATCCTCAACACTAAATACCAAGTGGATACCCATACTTGCAAGGAAATCGAGATCATAGGTGTTTGCTTCGATCTGTCTCATGATTATATAGGGATCCATTCGTCTAACGCTCAAGCCTTTAGCAAGCCTCGCACGGACCCTCACAACGCAGATTCTCACCATCACATGCCCGCATTCATGAAGTACCTGCTCTTGTCAGTGAACATCTGCATGTGATTTTTAAAATTTATTATCATTATGAATTTCTCGTCGGACTGACTCGTGAAATACATGCAAACGATGAACAAACAACACAACAGACTCATGCAAAAGATGATGAAACGACTCAACAGACTCATGCAAATGATGCACATGACACATGATCAACACAATATGCTCTTTATGGGAGAATCTAATAATGACCTGAAAACTTATCAAAGCAGATGGTCTATCAGGGGGCTCTCTCGGTGAAGTGTAGAAAAACTCATCCCGTGTGTGAAGAGTGCTCAGATGACCGTGAGAGACACCTATACTCAAATACGGGCTCGTAAAGAGCCAAATGTCTCTCGGGGAACATAGCACATCAAGGGGCTCACTAGGAGGTGTATAAGAAAAGTTATCGCGAAGGAGACGACCAACAGAGTGAAAATCGTGTACACCGACTAGAATTCGTGACTCTAAAATGTGGTGAGTGTCCCCGAAAAGAAAGAACTCATCATGTGGGTCAACAGGTGATGTATCACAAAACTCATCGAGAGTGCGATGTGTCAGCAGGCGGTGCCCAAAATACCCAATGCTCCACACAATATCCATCATCTGGGGCAAGACCAGAGACGATAATGGAAGAAACGACACTAACTCGAAACTCGTAAACAAGCGGCTCACCTGAATCGCATCCTCACCAGGATGTGGTGGCTCATCAGGAGGCTCAATAGGGGGGTCGTCATAGAACTCGCCACTAGGGTCAAGGTCCTCCAAATGAGTACCATCGCAAGGGGTAGTTTCCCTATGAATATGTGACATAGTCATTTCGAGATTAATACCAGGATCCGGACTCTCAGTCATGATGTGACTAAGGGAAATGACAACGAGAGAGCAACATAGACCTACACTTAAAAATGGATCCGTGGGTGTGATGTTACGAAATGGGCCTGTGGTTGGGGTGCTAACCCGGTGTATGACAGAGGAGGTGTGGGTGAAGGGCACAATACTGCAGACTCAATAGGTCGCTCAGGCCCACTCTCAATCGGGGTCACAAGAGACGGGTCAGATACAAGAGATGAGTCACTCACTGGGCTAAGCACCTCACTGGGGTGAGAGCATTCTGAATCAAGTATCACTTCAGTTATGTCTGACTGAACAATGATAGACAAAGTAGTGTCCTTGGTGTGAGAGGAGCTTGTACTGTTGAGTTCATAGTGAGAATCCCATCGACCAGCTCTTGTTGATCTCAATGACCGTTCATAATGAAGGGCGAGCTGATATGTCTGCTCAAGGGACTTCGAGTTATGATAAACCACTTTGCTACGTATGTCAGACCGAAGTCCAGACCGAAATCGGGGAGTGGTCATAGCTGGGTCCTCTCGGATGTCACTCCTCACAACTAACTCATCAAAGCGATCATTATACTCAGCGACGAAGATGGTCTCACTCGCGGGTCCTCTCAACGCTAGCCCAATATGCCTTCACCTGATCTAGAAGTCCAAGTTTCGCAAACTTGACGCGACGCTCACCGAATAACTCAAAATGATCGAGATAATATTCCATATACACGAGCCAATAACTGAAATACTCGGGACTCGATGAGCCGTCAAAGGAAGGGGCAGCAGTACGAAACTGACTCTCAAGATCCCTCTCATAATGATGATCCTCATAATAGTCATCCCTAAGATAATCGAGTCGCGTCGAACGATCAACACGATCCGCTCGCGTGTACGGATAAGAACGCCGACAATCATCATACTGATCGTCTTTAGTATAGTGGGGTCGTGTCGGTGGGTCAACACGATCTCTGAAAGTGGTGTACTGTGATCGAGAATGATCGTCGTAATAATGTGAGGATCTCCCTGACGGGGTTTTGTGAGAGCGGGTGCAAGTGGGCTCTAGACCTCTAAATTGAGGAGAGGGATAATTGTGACACTTAGACATAATGAAAAACCTAGACTCTACGACCGCGTATCGACAAATGCGCGCAACTTCTGAAGTATGTGCAATCTGCGCCTCTGATACCAAATGACGCAGGACGAATCTATAGGCGGCGGGAAACATGCGACTTAACTCCACATGTTATGCAAATCCGACGGTTAGATCACAAATTCGATAATAAATAATGACATCTCACGCAGTTAATTCACAGCAAGACCAAATAATTTACTAGGGCAAAGCAAGTTTGGGTTTTCCTCCGCGTGGAGGGCCAAAGCAAGAGCGCGCGACGAATAAACCCTGCAAATCACAATAATAATGTAGGGCAAAATTCTACGATATTGTTTTTCCAAGCAAATATAAAATGTTCAACCCAATAAATAAATACTGAAAATAATAAACCAGTACAATTAAATCTCACCAAATAGTGGGCTGACCGAGACACCGAAGATTCTGGAGCCGGATGCGTATGTCGGCGATCGAAAGTGGAACCGGTGGCGTGGAAGTAATGGCGGCGGCTGTGCTCGACGACGGATGATAAAAACGGACCGAAAATGGATAAATCCGGCCACGTAGGGGGAGATTCGGGCGGGGCTGGGTAGATCTGATGATGTAGTAACAGATCGGGGCTAGGGAGTGTTGGACGGGTGGTGGAAATTGCGGATTGGGGCTGAAATTTCCAAATCTGGACTGATTTGGAAATTATGGCTGTTTGGAGGTGGATCCACGAAGAGGGAGGATGTGGGGGTGTGGTTTTGGGCTGTGGTGGGAGGGGAGGGGGCGGTGGTGGCTCTGGGAGGCAGGGGAGAAGCCGGTGGGGGCTTTGGGGAGAGGTGTCGGACTGGGATGGACCGGCCAAGGAGGCTGCTGTTGAGAAAAAGGGAGTGGCAGGGTGGCGGTTTGCTGGAAGGGAGGGCTGGGGCCGGCTGCTGAGATATGAAATGCATTGTTCACTAAACTATATTAGTGAACAGTGAATTTCATTTCTCTACAGTACCTCAATGAAGAAAGGAGTTTCTGACCAATTCGGTGGATGAGTTGGGGGCTGTAGGGGGGACTGTGAGAGGGAGTTTGGGAGGGGAAAAGAGGCTTAGGGTTAGGGGTTAACTTGGAGAGGGAGATACAAGTCTAAGAATCGTCACCTAGGGTTCCACGGAGTCGGCACCGTGGGGGGATCGTCGGATTTCGGGATTTCTCTTCTCCAAAATCTGCAATTCTTTATTCAGCCCACAAGACTCCTATTTATAATAAAATGAAACAGTAGGACATCCCAATCAACGATTATGATTGGTCGATGGGAGAGACCGCTAAAATACATGAATAATGAACCAAAAATAATAAACTAATATATGAATTCGACTCGCGGTGACATTACGGACGCAACCGTGGAGTCCGATCGTTAATCCGGGCATGCCATATATGGTAAGTCGCCAAATCAGCTCCGAGGGGGCCCAAAGCTCGTGCTCGTCTCTGCTCCGCATCATTATGTTTTGCCAATGTCTTTCACATCCACCTTATTCCTACCTTCATCATCATCTATTCTAGTCTCAAATGAAACAAGCCTACCAAGGCACTGGAACTTCGATCTCAGTGCATCACCTATCTTTCCCATTTCAAGTGAAACAAGCCTACCAAGGTGTTAGTGAAAGAATTGGTGTCAAGATATCCTAAACACCTAGAGGGGGGGGGGGTGAATACATTCAATTCTTTTTATTAAGGCAGATAATATATGTCACTAGTAGACAACCTATGCAACAACTATCACAGCACAGATTAATAGAAACACAACCAATCACAGCATACACACAGATTTATAGTGATTCCCCAAGAGATGCGTACATCAACTTTCCGTCTTCGCCTATCTAGCAGTATACTAGATTCGGCCTAACTCCCTCTTTCCTTCTTAGATTCTCAGATCTTACAACTCAGAACCCAGAATGGTTCCTACAGCTCAGACTTCAGAAAGTCCTACAACTCAGATTCTATCAGAGAATCCTACCTCAGAGTGAGTTTACACTCCTACCACTCAGGCAATCAAGCCCTAACTCAGCCTCTTACACCAGGCTTACAACTCAGAGAAATCAATCTCCTATCTCAGACACTCAGCCCTACCTCATCCTTTATAAACTTAGGCTTACAACTCAGAGAGATAACTCTCTTACACTCAGATCTATAAAAGATCTTACAAAAAAATTGATTATAAAAGAGATAAATCCTTCACCCAGGTAGAGAGAGAAAGGGGTGAATGCTTCTTGATCAGTTCTTGATTGATCTGACTGCTTAAGATTCAACCTGTCTTAGCTTTTCAAAGCTTCTTGAATCTGAACAAAGTAAGATTGATCTTCTTGTGAAGTTGGAGATGATCCTCAATCCATCTTCCTTCTTCTATTCAGAATTTGATCTGAAATCTTCTTTTCAGACTTGTTCAGAATCTGCCTTCTCTTGATGACTTGAAGATTTCAACTGTTAGTAAAATGTCAAGTTCTTTCTTCCTCGATCTCTATCTGTTTGATGATAGAACAAGTCTTTATATAGACCCTTCTGAGGTTACCGGCTGATCCGGTTTATAACAGCCTTGTGACAGCTCTGACAGATGCAACAACTTTGTTAGTTATGACAGCTGTCAAGTCTTCAGTCTTGACACGTGATACCTCATTGTATTCTATCTCAGCAGAAAAGCGTCGAGACAATACTTCATATGTGTCAACACAAATGAAACATGTGTCGACACAAATCTTGATGATGTCGACACAGCTCACATAATGTCGTCACACCCATTTTTTATCTACTTCGTCACAGCTTCTGTGGAATGTGTCGACACAATAGCTTCTAGTCTCGACATAGTTGTTGTTGACAGAATCCTGGTGTGTGTCGACACAAGTCCTGTGCGTCGACACAATTGATGTTGACAAAATTTCTGTGTGTCGACATAAGTTCCGTGTGTCGACACAATTTGGCTCCTGGTGTCGACACATCTCCTTCTCAAGTGTTGACACTTGTACTTAGAAAGTTTTTCTGCATTTCATTAACCTGCACATTAAAACTCAACATCCCTTCAAATATACATTGATGAATATCATTGAGTTAAGTGAGGCTTCTCCAAATCAGATACACAGTTTGCAAAGTACCCATCAATCTCCCCTATTTGGAGAAGTCATAACCTTTAGTCAATGATATACATCATTTATAATAAAATAAAGATTATGAAGTATAAAAGCATTACTCAGACAGGGTAACTCATAAATAGAAACAACATGTAATATTATCACAAAATATGATAAAATACAGTGAACAAGAATCAGTTTTTTTTTTATATTACAAGGATTTTAGAACAAAAGATTACATAGTTCTAAACCTAGTCAATCTATCCTAGGATTGATCAGACTCCTTGATGACAATTCCTTTGCCAGACTGAATCCTAGCTTGTACATTAACTTCTGTGTCATCAGCCGGCCTCTTTCCTTTCAGATCCTTCTTCTTGAGCTATTCAGCCTTGATCTTTTGCCTTTCAAAGTAATGATAAGGTTTTGGAAAATATTTGCTAGGCTTCACAGAGGTAGCAGGTATTTTCCCAGTTTTGAGGTCTCTTCTGAACTGGTATATGACATCTTGCCACTTCTGATATTTGCTCCATTCCTGTTCAGAATACCGCTTGCCTCTATCATGCTTATTCTCTTTAACAACTTACCAAGCAGTGAGAATAATATTCCTGGAGGTTGGACTCCATTGTTCAAAATCAAGTTTTAATTCTGCCTGTTCTCTGAACCTTTTTTAGATAGTTGAGCTTCTTTTTGAGCATCCCTAGCTCTTTGTGCTTCTTGCTCTCTTTGTAATGCAGCTTCAGACATTTCTACCTTTTCAATAATAACATTTTGTACTTCCTTTGGAGGACTATACATTTGTTGTACTGCATACTGAGTTTCTTCAAAATCTTGAGGTGGATAGATGACTTGGGCTACTTCCTGTTGAACCCCTTCAATGTAGCAGGTTGGATTCCGGATTCTGCAGTATTGTCATCATCACAAAGGGGTGGATAACCAAGAGTTGCTCTGATAGCATTAGTTATCCATTTAACATGATCTGAGCCTGCGTTGACTAATACTCTCTCCCCCTTTATGACTTCTCTTTCGATATGGTCTCTTAGATCATCCGTTTGAAATCTTATCTGATCAGCTAGATAATTTGTTCCTTATTTATAGTAGAATTTGAACTTCTGCAGCTGATCAGCAATTGCTTTTTGAGAGGCCTGGATAGCGGTGTGGACATTAGCTAAATCCGCTTTGATTTGGTTATCAAACGCAGTCTTTACTTTAACCATGCGTTCAGTGACAACAATTGCTTGTTTCTCGAGTTCTGTGACAATAACATTATGAGATTCTGTGAGATTGTCATTCATTCTGATTTGATTTTCCAGAACATAACCTTGTTTTACTGCAATGTCATCCATCTGAGTCTTGGCCTCCTGTTGTTGTTTGGCCAAGTAGATGACAACATGACCCCCCTTTTGGAAGCATTCTGTCATTTCCGTTTTGTGCAGATTGACTTCAAATCTGATGGATTTGATATCTTGGGCCAAGGTAGATTGCAGATTTTTGTTACTCTCATTCACATATTTTTCAAGAGCAACTCTTTGCTCATCCAATTTCAATTATAGTGTCACCAAAAGTGAGCTGAAGTCTATTACAGGAGCTGGACTTTGTGGTGCATTTTTCAAGGTTTTCTTATAGCTTGAGCTCCTCCACAAGTTTCTTCTTCTTTGCTCTGGAGGCATCTTCATCTGTAGAGGAATCATATGAACTATCTATGTCCACTGTGGTTTTTGGACTAGAAGCAATGATTGACAGCTCCCTCTCAGTTCTTGGCATCTCCCCCTCAGTTCTTGCTCCTTGTAAATCAGGAAATAATTCCTCTAATGTTACCTCCTTTTGCATTTGAACTGGTGGAATAACTTTCTCTTTCTCAGCAGATAGACCTCCTTCAAATACAAAAGTTTCTTCCATGGTAATTTCATGTTCAGGGACATTGTCTTGATTATTTTGATCAACATCATTCATATGCACGTCCAGTGCATCATTCTCAGTGCCTATAGCAACTTGATTTATATACTGTATTACCTCAAGTATAGATTGAGTGGCTGCTTCACTGTCCAATGTAGCTGTTTGGACATTTGGCTCTTGCACATTAGCTCCCCCTGAAGGTGATGACACTTGTTGAGCTGGAACTGGAAAAAGCTCATTAGCTCCACCTTGAAGAGGCTCATCCTGGACCTGATCCACTGGGATGTTGCTTGCAGGAATCTGCTTCCCCTGCACCTGACCATCAGTTACAGTTGCTAGAGTAGGTGATTTTCTAGTCCTTTCTGGTCCATCGTTATCAGAACTGAAAACAACTTCCTCTTCTGAACCACTGGAAGATTCAGCTGTCTGGTGTGGAGTTTTCTTCTTTTTCTGAACCAGTTTTAGGTGTTTCTGAGGTGTAGAGGCATCCTTGGTCAATACCCTATCCCATCTGGACAGTATTTTTAAGTCCATTCTCCTCATATGATTAATCTTAGAACCTGTAGTCTGATTCATCACCTCTGGAATATTCAAAGACAGATACAAGCTTAGTATTCTGCCCAGATTAGGTTTCTTGATACTTTCTTTGATCTTTTCAAAAACAACAACAGACCAGTTAGTTGTCACCTTGAATATAACTCTGATCATGAGATTGAACATATAGGCTGAAATCCTATCATGTCCTCCTGATTTGCACAGAATAACCTTGCCTATAATCTCAGACAGGAATTTGTCCTGAGAATTCATTCCCTTACTGTTCATTGAAGATCCAATCTTGGTAGTGTGATCCAGTCCACACCATTGGAGAGCATCTTTTGTCGTGGAAGATGCTATGTCATCTTCTTCCTTAATCCTGGGAAGCTGAATTGTCTTACTTAAACTCTTCTGTGTGAGTTTTACCTTAGTTCCTTGGACAGATGATTTAATTTTCATGCCCTTCGAATCCATTGATGCCGACGAGTAGAATTCAAGAACCTCCTTCTTCTATATCCTGGTAGGTTCTGAGACTAAGTACTCCAATCCATTATCGGTGATTAGGGTAATCACGGTTTGGATTTCTTGCGGGGCAGTCTCAAACGCATTGCGAACTAGTTCATATCCCTCGTTGATGTTCTCTTCCATTTTTGGCGCCATTAGGGATGCGAGAGAGAGAGATTGAGGAGAAGGAAGATGAAGGTCTTGTCGACACAAATGGTTTGGTCTCGAGAATTCTGAGAGCGTAGTCGACAAGGTCTTGTTTCCACCTATTTATACATCTCTAAACAAAGAAGGCCAAAAGGCGGGCGGAAATTTGCTTATTGTGTCGGCACAGTTGGGATTGTGTTGACACAGACTACTAAAGTCTCGACAGAGAATTTAAAGGTATTACAATACTATGTGTCGACACCAATTGCGATGTGTCGACACAGACAACCTTAAAAGTCTACAATAAATTCTGTGTGTCGACACAAACGACTGTATGTGTCGACACCAATATCTAAATGTCAGGAGAGCTATGTGTCAACACCAAATTCTGAGTGTCGACACAATCTTCTTGATGTATCAACAGAATTTTCCTTATGTGTCGACACTAACTACTAAGTGTCGACACAGATTTCTTTATGTGTTGACTCAGAATTAGTTAATCATATTTACCATTCTATTCCAAGTTTAGCATGTCTAATTCAATTTTAAAGTAATTAAATTTAGTTTCATCCGGTGGTTTGTTGAACATGTCAGCAATTTGACAATTAGTGTTGACAAATTCTAAACTTATGTTTTTTTTTCAACATGATCTCTAATGAAATGAAACCTGATTTCTATGTGCTTAGTTCTTCTATGTGAAACATGATTTCTAGCAATAGATATGACACTAGTAGAATCACAAAATAATGGAGTTCTACTTACCATGATATCATAGTCTTCAAGTTGATGTTGTATCCATAACAGCTGAGCACAGCAACTGCCTGCAGCTACATATTCTGACTCAGCAGTGGATATAGTCACACTTCTCTGCTTTTTGCTGCTACATGATACCAATCTTCCACCTAGGAACTGACATGTGCCAGTTGTGCTTTTCCTATCTTCTTTGCATCCTGCAAAGTCTGCATCTGAATAACCTGTTAGTAGAAAATCTCTATTCTTAGGGTACCAAAGGCCAAGATTTGGTGTTCTCTTAAGATATCTCAAAATTCTTTTGACAACAGTATAATGAGATTCTTTTGGGCAAGCTTGATACCTAACACAGACACATGTAACATACATGATGTCTGGTCTAGTAGCAGTTAAATAAAGAAGGGAGCCAATTATCCTTCTATACAAAGACTCATCTACAAGTTTTCCTGCATCATCTTTGCCTATAGGCATACTTGACCCCATTTGAGTTCTCATGGTGGAGGATGACTTCATGCCATATTTCTTAATTAACTCCTTGGTGAACTTAGACTGGGATATGAACAAGACATTATCAGTTTGTCTAACTTGGAGTCCCCAGAAGAATTTCAGCTCACTCATGCTGCTCATCTCAAACTTCCCTTGCATAAGTTTATCAAACTTTTTACAAAGGTTGTTTTTAGTTGATCCAAAGATAATGTCATCAATATATATCTGGACTAGGATGATCTTGCCTTTTGATTCCCTTTGGAATGAAGTTTTGTCTATTTTCCCCCTTGAGAATTTGTTCTCAATGAGGAAGGTAGACAGTGTTTCATACCAATCACTAGGGGCTTGTTTTAATCCATATACAGCTTTCTTAAGACTATAGACATAATTAGAATAAAGAGGATCTACAAAACCTGAGGGTTGTTCAACATAAAGTTCCTCTTTTAAGTCACCATTCAAAAATGCTGACTTTACCTCCATCTAGAATACCTTGAACCCTTGGTAAGCTGCATAGGCAAGGAACAACCTTATTGCTTCCAACCTTGCCACTGGGGCAAATGTCTGGTCAAAGTCTATTCCTTCTTCCTGCCTGTAGCCTTTTGCTACCAGTCTTGCTTTGTTCTTGACTATAATGCCATTTTCATCTAACTTGTTCCTGTAGATCCACTTAGTCCCTATGACATTGTGATTCTTTGGTTTATGAACAAACTTTCAGACTTTACATCTTCTGAATTGATTCAGCTCTTCCTGCATGACATCAATCCAGTTTGAGTCTTGTATGACCTCTTCAAATTTCTTGGGTTCTATCTGGGACAGGAAACTTGAGCAAAGAACTGTGTTCAAGTTCTTGCTTTTGGTCAGAACACCATGTCTTGGATCACCAATAATTTGGTGTGCTGGATGATCCCTTAGATGTCTTATTACTGGAGACAATCTATTCACAATTTGATTTCCTCCAATCTCCCCACCATGTTATACTTCATTGTATTCATCATTAGCTTGTGGGTCTTGTTCTTCCCCTGGACAGCATCCATAATTTTCCTCATCCTGTCTTGCAGGTTGGTCTTCACTAATGGTTAACATGTCCATCTTTTCCTTCAAACCTGTAGAGCTACAAGAAGTGCTAGACAGCTCACAGTTGATTAGCTTAGATTCATCAAAGACTACATGGACAGATTCTTCTACAGCTTGAGTAGTCAAGTTGTAGACCCTGTATGCCCTACTGCTGTTGCTGTACCCAACAAATATCCTTTCTTGTGATTTGACAACAAACTTATTTAAATAGTGCTTGCCATTATTAAGAACATAACACTTGCTACCAAAGATTATAAAGTAGGCTAAATTTGGTTTTCTGCCTTTCATAATCTCATAGGGTTTCTTCTTGTGTCTTTTGGTAATGGAAGCTCTGTTGAGAACATGACATGCAATGTTTACTGCCTTAGTTCAGAAATATTCTGGGAGAGAAGTATCACTTAGTAGTGTTCTACTAGCCTTAATAAGAGTCATATTCTTTCTTTCAGCAATCCCATTTTACTGGGGAGTTGTAGGTGAGGAGAACTCTTGATGAATCTCAAGTTCTTCACAAAACCTTGTCATGCATTCAGACTGAAATTCAGTCCCATGGTCACTTCTGATTTTGACCACTGAATTGTTAAGTTCATTCTAAATTTGCCTAACAAAATTGTGGAAGACAGTAAGGATTTCAGATTTCTGCCTCAGGAAGAAAACCCATGTAAATCTAGAATAATCATCCACAACCACAAATGTATAAGCTTTTCTACATAGACTATGAACTGATCCTAAATAGATCCATATGCAGGAGGTACAAACACCTCACTGAATCTTTGGTATTAAGACTGTGGAAGGTGGTCTTGGTCTGTTTGCCTTTTTGACAAGCTGAACAAATACCCTACTTGATGCACTTGACCTGATGACCAGTTCTCACTAACTTTTTACTAAAGAGTTGACCTATAGTCTTGTAGTTAAGATGAGCTAGCCTCTTGTGCCATTTGACACAATGAGAAGCTTTCTCATTTGCAACTAGGCAAACATGAGAATCTTTATTCTCACCCACAAAATTTAGACAATAGACATTTCCTTTTCTATAACCTAACAAGATGACCTCTTGATCACTTGTTCTTCTAATCTGACACCCATTCTTAATAAAAGAAGTGTCATAACCAAGATCACTTAATTGACTTATGCTTATTAAGTTATGTTTCAGACCTTTCACATAAGACACTTGGGTGATAGTAATAGAGCTATTGAAAATGTTACCAAACCCTTTGATGACCCCCTTTTCACCAAAGATCACTTTGGGTCCATTTTCTATGAGAGAGTAATCCTTCAGCATCCTTCTTGTTTCAGTCATGTGCCTGGAACATCCACTGTCCAAGTACCATATTGGGGTATGACCACTTGGACTCACTTGCATCAAATAAAATTACCTATCCTTAGAACCCCAATTGTTATTGGGTCCTAGGTTCAGGTTAGCTTGAAATTTGACATACTTGTCTGCAACCTTTCTGACAGGTAAGCTGACATTTTTCCTGACACTAGTGTTGTGCCAACAATAAATGATATAATGACCCACTTTGCCACAACACCAGCACTCATATCTGTTGTATCTTCTTTTAAGTACAGTCAAAACAACATAGCTGTCAGCAGTCCTTAATTCTGTAGGTACAGTGGTCCTTTTATTGAGTGCTGGGGCTGGTGCACCAAACACTGATGATTCCTGAAGAACATGGTGTGTTTGTTCATGTGCTGCCCTATTGACATTTGCACCCTTGCCATTCTAGTCACCATGCTTACAGTGACCATGTGTGATGTCATGGTCGTACCTGTTAGTAGGCTGCATCACTTTCCTGAAAGAAATACGGGGTTTGGAGGCTAGTGACTGAACTGGGGCTTTGCCTTTTCTTTTGAAATTAGCTGCCCTTGTTCTTCCCTTGAAGCCTAATCCTGTCTTACCCTTTTGGAGAATGAAGTTATCAATTAAAGGTAAGACTGACTTTGACTTTGAGAATTTATCCACAAGATCCTTCTCTCTTTGAAGTCTGACTTCCAGACTCTTGATGTGATCATTTTTGAAGGTAATTGTACCCATCTGAATAACAATTATGTTTTTCAGTTTGACAATTTCATTCAACTTCAAATCCAGCATTTTTGCTGAATCTGATGCAGCTAATTTAAGAGATGCAATTTCCTTAGCCTGTTTTTTGATAAGGATTCTGCTTCTCTTAAGAGTTTGCAACAGATCACCATACTCATCAATTAGTTGATGAACATCCCCTTCAGATTCAGAACCATACTTATCTCTTGATGCAGATGCTTCTGATTCTGATCCATTATAATAATCAGAAACTGAAGATAGGTTGTTTACCTTACTAGGATCAGGCTGATCCTGACACTGATCTTCCTCAGACAAAGCCATCAGCCATTTGCAATGATGATCTTCAATCCCATTTATAGAGTCCAGCATTTGCAAGAATTCAGATTCTACTGAATCCTCTTCTGTAGTGAACAATCCAATATAGGCTTCAGCTTCAGCCTCTTCTCCTGAACCTGATGATGAAGAGTCAGTCTAACTTTTCTGCTTCTTTGCAACCAAGGATCTCTCCCTCTTGCCCTTATTTTGATGCTTCTTCTTGTCATTAGATTTTTTTCTTTTATCAGGGCAGTCAACTACAACATGTCCAGACCTGTTGCAACAATAACAAATAATTTTAGAAGAAGTTATTTTGCTAGGTTTAGTGTCATACCTGTCTTTCTTAGAAGATTTCTTTTTCTGGTAATAGTCATCCTTAGATTGTGAGGAGGATGATTTGGTTCTCCACTGTTTTTTCTTCATGAATCTTTGGAATTGCCTTGTGAAGGCAGCAAAGTATTCATCAGAATTAGGGCTGTCTGATGTGTTGTTGTCAGAATTATCTGAGATAACTTCAGCAGCTTTCCTAGGAGTAGATGAAGACATCCTCCTGTCCTTCTTTGTGGCTTCAACCTTGAAAGCCACAGATTTCTCTTTGTACTCAGACCTATTGCTTTTCTCCTCCTCCTTTCTGGCCATAAGCTGCATCTCATATGATAGCAGTTTTCCAAATAGGGTTGGAGGAGAGGTGTCTGCAAGTCTGGCCACTTCCCTGATGACACATATCTTGGTATCCCAGTCCTTGGTTAGTGATCTGAGAAACTTATCATTGAGCTCATATGTGCTAAAGACTCTTCCATATGACATTAGCTCATTAACTATTCTGAAAAACTTCTTGTAGCACTCAGTTATGCTGTCTGTTTTGGTTTGTCTAAAACTTTCACATTCTTGATTTAGCATAGACTTTCTGTCCTCTCTTACTTCTTCTGATCCCTCCATGTAGACAATCAAAGTGTCCCACATCTCCTTGGAGGTTTTGCAATGAACCAAGTTTTGGAAAGTTGAGTCATCTATAACACTAACTATTATGTTCTGTGCTCTCTTATCCATAGTGGCTAAGATGATCTCATCCTTTGTCATTTCAGAGTAACTTTTTGGAGTCCTGAGGTTGGCATCAAGAACTGAGATGTTCATAGAAATGAATGATCCTTCTTTAACTGTGATGTAGATTCTTGAGTCAGAAGCTTCCATGAATAATCTGACTCTCTCTTTCCATATGCCAAAAATTTCCTTTCTACATATAAGTAGTTTTATGGATCCAAGTTCCTTGTAATTTTCTCCTGAACCCATTTTGTCTAACTGATAACTGTCTTGGAGATCAACTCAGACTGTTAAGTCTATTCTTGAGTAACCTGACTCTAATAGCACTTGAAAGAATTGATGTCAAGATATCCTAAACACCTAGAGGGGGGAGGGTGAATAAGTTCAATTGCTTTTTATTAAGGCAGATAATATATGTCACTAGTACACAACCTATGCAACAACTATCACAACACAGATCACAGCCAATCACAGCATACACACAGATTTATAGTGGTTCCCCAAGAGATGGGTACATCCACTTTCCCCCTTCGCCTATCTAGCAGTATACTAGATTCAACCTAACTCACTTCTTCCTTCTCAGATCCTCAGATCTTAGAACTCAGAACCCAAAATGGTTCCTACAGCTCAGACTTCAGAAAGTCCTACAACTCAGATTCTATCAGAGAATCCTACCTCAGAGTGAGTCCACACTCCTACCACTCAGGCAATCAAGCCCTACCTCAGCCTCTTACACCAGACTTACAACTCAGAGAAATCAATCTCCTACCTCAGGCACTCAGCCCTACCTCAGCCTTTATAAACTTATGCTTACAACTCAGATAAATAACTCTCTTACACTCAGATCTATAAATGATCTTACAGAAAAATTGATTATAAAAAAGATAAATCCTTCACCCAGGTAGAGAGAGAAAGTGGTGAAGGCTTCTTGATCAGTTCTTGATTGATCTGACTGCTTAAGATTCAACATGTCTTAGCTTCTTCAAAGATTCTTGAATCTGAACAAAGTAAGGTTGATCTTTTTATGAAGTTGGAGATGATTCTCAATCTAGCTTCCTTCTTCTATTCAGAATTTGATATGAAATCTTCTTTTCAGACTTGTTCAGAATCTGCCTTCTCTTGATGACTTGAAGATTTCAACTGTTAGTAAAATGTCAAGTCCTTTCTTCCTCGATCTCTATCTGTTTGATGATAGAACAGGTCTTTATATAGACCCTTCTGAGGTTACCGACTGATCCGGTTTATAACGGCCTTCTGACAGCTCTGACAGATGCAACAGCTTTGTTAGTTATGACAACTGTCAAGTCTTCAGTCTTGACACCTGATACCTCATTGTATTCTATCTCAGCAGAAAAACGTCGAGACAATACTTCATATGTGTCAACACAAATGAAACATGTGTCGACACAAATCTTGATGATGTCGACACAGCTCACATAATGTCGCCACACCCCTTCTTTACCTGCTTCGTCATAACTTCTGTGGAATGTGTCGACACAAATCCTGTGTGTCGACATAATAGCTTCTAGTCT
The DNA here is from genome assembly GCA_039583875.1 of Platanthera guangdongensis. Lineage (NCBI taxonomy): Eukaryota > Viridiplantae > Streptophyta > Magnoliopsida > Asparagales > Orchidaceae > Platanthera > Platanthera guangdongensis. The sequence continues at coordinate 113,575,716 of CM077148.1, read as the reverse complement.
CGACATAGTTGGTGCTGACAGAATCCTGATGTGTGTCGACACAAGTCCTGTGTGTCGACACAATTGCTGTTGACAGAATTTTTGTGTGTCGACACAAGTTCTGTGTGTCGACACAATTTGGCTCCTGGTGTCGACACATCTCCTTCTCAAGTGTCGACACTTGTACTTAGAAAGTTTTTTTGCATTTTCTTAACCTGCACATTAAAACTCAACATCCCATCAAATACACATTGATGAATATCATTGAGTTAAGTGAGACTTCTCCAAATCAGGTACACAGTTTCCAAAGTACCCAACAGTTAGTATGACAAGTCCTGCTCGTCTGAGGGCAACAATGAGAGGGTCTCTATGTTGAAGAGCTCTGCTTTTAGAAATGACAAGTATAAATCTTTGCCTAAGTTGGAGGAGAGGAGTTCAGGAGGTCGTTCAAAAGAGCTCGCTAGGGATGTCGTTGATCGAGATCAGAGGAGATTTCGCCGGAGATGCCGTCGATAGAGATCAGAGGTGATTTCGCCGGAGATGCCGTTGATAGATATCAGAGGAAAGGTCCGCCGGAGTGGAGTGTTGACCCGAGGCAAGGGAGCGGTGGCGGTCACTCGATTTGCTCCGTTGGGCTTGTAAGACCCCCCCCTCCCTTTTTTTTTCTTTTGAAACACCGGGGTCTTCGCCCCAGAACCTCCGCTTTGCAGTGACACCTTCGCACCCGGGAAGGTCATCACTACAAAACGCCGATCCTGCCGGCCTAATCGATCACAAATGTAGCAAAATAGTAAGAGACAAGTCCACAAAAATCACATAAATATAGTAAGTAATCTCCACGAAGGGAGTGTCCACAGATATAATCACATACTAAAAACATGGGCTTATGCCCTGTACATCAAGTGCTCACTACATATCTCTCCATGCGAAAGCAAAACTAATAAACTACTAGCGATTAGGACTCACAGTCCCTGCCGTCTGAACTCCTGAACTAGACTGCCCAATCTCCAAGCGTGCCGACCTCTGGGGCTGCTCCTCCATGCTGGGCTCCACGGTCCCCTAAAATGATGTGGTTCGAAAACCGTTAGTCTAAAAGACTAAGTCCTATCATCCCCCGCCCCTTCCCCCATGGCTCCTAGGCACCGAGCGGAGAGCAGGAAAGAAAATGACATGAAAGTGGAGAATAACAAATAGGCAGATGACGGCGGAACGTTACAGGGCTCCTGCAAGTTAAAAGTTGACGGCTTGATAGTGAAGAGGGAGGAAGGATTTCTAATATAATGTATAAAAGCATATTTATAATAATATATTAGGTTTAGGAGGAACCCTTCCCCAATTGCTTAAAACCTCGCAAATATTTTTACGAGACTTGAAATCTGTCTTGAACGGGCTCGTTACGACCGTCTCGTTGATACGCATCTTCCAGAACAATTCGAGGTCAATTCCGAGTTCATTTGCTCATTTTATGCTTCCCGTAGCGTTTTCGACACGATTTGACTTAGACATCAAAAACTATTCAAACGATGTAGGAATCATAAACGTGCGACACCGCTACACTTGTATTGTCATTATGAGTAACGAAACATATTGATTTCAATTCCAAGGGCGTTTCTCGATTTCACCGTTTTGGGTAAATACTTTACTTATAATTGTGTCGACACGTCAAATTATCTGATATTTACTGGAATTGTACGCGAACAGTTTCTTTGGGCTCGTGTAGACTTTACGAGTCTAACATAACCAACTGAAATCGAATATGATTTGTTTAATTTTCACTTTTTGGGTAAATACATTACTAAAAATTACGCCCACATGTCAAATTCTCTGATATTCATCAAAATTGAGCACAAACGATTCCGTTGGACTCGTATTGTCGTTATGAGTCTAACGATACCAGCTGAGGTTGATTCTGAGTCTGTCAGCTCAAAAAGTCCTATTTAAGGCAACACTTAGCTCGAGACGACTCATTTTGAACAACATCCTTAATTCTCATCTGAATGGTCAATGACAAGCAAGGTCTCACTGGACCGAATAGGCTCATCAAAAGAGGTCGATTGAACCAGCTGGGTTCCCTAGGAGGTTTAATTGGTCGGGTCTGGATTTTGGGATGTTACAAATAATTAAAACTTTTTATAAATCCCCCGATGCACTATGTTACCACTACCAACCTTTCTATCGCAACATAAATTCTATGAACCAATAAATTGCCAAACCTCTAACTCTTGTACAACTTGCATGGGCTGGATCTTCAAAACACTAGATTCCCACTGCAAGTTCCACAACCGGTGTTTTGCATCAACATGCCACCTGCCTTCCATGAGCCTCCAACATGTGTCATCTATGAACCTTATTTAGTTTACAATATCATTATTATATTTGCACAACCAATGTATCACCACTATTATTGTGGATTCATGAGAGCACAAGTTGAAAATATGAGTATCAAACATCTGTCTATTAACTGTATGCGAGATAAGGGGGATAAACTAACAAGGCTTTTATCGATGTTCTAGTGTATATATAAAATATCTTGAGTAGGATTTAATTGTCAACTTAATCACACCTTATAAAGACCTCCATACACCTTTTGATTCCACACGGTCTTAAGATTTCTCCACAAATTTACAATTTTGATCTTCTGTTTTTGAGAACTTAATAAACCAGGTTATAAATCCTTAGTGCTTTGAGTGCTCTGTTTTAGTAGCTTAATAATTTAACCTTAATTTGACACTTTTGAACCAATATCTCTTTGGTAAACAATCAAGCATAACTCTAACTCAAACAAATTTTGAAGCGTCTTTTAAAATTTGTCTTGTGCTCATCAGACCAATCATTGATCACTCGAGAGGTACTGTAACACTATCAAAAGGGTTTAAGTTTTCATTCAACTACACACTCAATCCAAATAATATTAAGGAGTGTAAAACCCTTATCAAAATAAGCAATTATGAACTCATTCCTTAAGTGCTTGTTCGACAAAAATGTAACTTTTATGAAACAACACTCTTGACATAATCTCAAGAAGTTAATATCACCAGGATGCTTGTTGTGTCTATAGTGCACTAACAACAATGTTCATACTTGTAAGAGAGTTAAACTATCGTGCAGAACAGAAGGTTTTGGTGGGCAAATAAAATTCTTAATAAAGTGAAAGGGTACATTTCATCAAGAATTTACAAGATTTCTTATTTCCCCAATAAAAAAAGAGGAACGCACCCAAAGATGTAAATGAGGTGAAAATTTTACTTTTCCTCTAGAGTGTACACAAGTTTGTAAGATACTTAACTCCCAGTAAAAAAAGTGGTACAAAGCTAGGGTCAAACGAAGTAACACATGAGTGACCACATACACTACTAATTTTTTTTTCTATTCTTATAATTCAGTGGTCATGTCAGTTAAGATTATCAAATTATAATTATCCCCCTCAGAACATAGGCACAATGAGGGGGGATCTTATCGCACAACAAGAAGCGAATAACAAAAGAGTAGAGGTATGAATGCCTCAACACTCTCAAGTTATTTTCTCCTAACGCTATGGACTGATGATGGTGCTAAGCGAATAACTATCACACCACAAATAAAGTACGCTATATGCTGCAATGGAAGGAGTACTAACGGACGATTAATAACCAAGTAGTAGATCATAAAAACATATGAGTATTATGAGAAGATGGAAAATAACACAACAATGGCACGATGACCTCATAGTCCAAGTACATAATCTATAGAAGTCCAGGGGCTTACAAGTAAACATGCTAAACTGGATAAACACTAATATACAAAATACTGTAAATCTATAATCCTACTAAACTAACAATATGACTTATGATGTTGCTAAGGGTAGCAACAATCCTCTGTAAGTCTTCTATCTCCATGTCAAGTACACACTAAGTTCAAGTCAAGTCCACGTCAAGTTCACGCCAAGTCCATGCTATAGCTCCTAAAGCACCTAAGGCTGTCAACTGATGATGAGGGTTAACAAATACTATACGTATATGCTAAATGATTCTGCCTCTCCCCCTGACCTTGGGCTCCTAATATGCTCAAGGGAGATAGTAAACGGTCTTGCATTAAGTGTCACAGTGCAATATATATAGATATAAATAGTATGAATAATATGAAACAATACGAAGAAATGCATATTTAAAGAAGTACAATATAATTTAGTGGTAAAAATTAACAGTAAGTAAATACATCATTGTTTCTATCCTAGTGGTGTCTACAACGCACACAGTATCTTATGCATGTTAACTAATATAAGTAAATAATGTCTATTTAAATAACAATCATATAAAGACGCCCATATGAGTTTATATTATTGAGATCTTGCACAACTTAAATTGCACCATTAACTACAAACACAACTATGATCTATCAACCTAACCAATGCAAAGCCAAGCAAGTCTATCCTTGTCAGAAGAATGTCATAACCCATAATAAACCTGACCCATCTGAGTCATACCCCCACACTATGTCGACATAGATTCATCATGCACAGTTCCGAGACGCTTGCTCCCGAATGTAATCGAGTAACAACTAGCGACTATGATTTTTTATTCGTGGGATAACTAGTCACATAGACACCACCGCCGTGGACAAACGGTGGGAGTTACATGTTGTTACGCATGTGCACGCGACTTATTATTATATCTTGTATGGTTATTTGTTGCTTTAGGGTTAATAAGACGCGAGCCCCTTTCCCTATATAAGGAGGTGGTATATGAGAGTTTGTTTTTCATATTTTGATCATTAAGGTTTGGATCTCTCAATTTGGAGAGAGACTTCTTGGAGGAATCAGCCTCCAGAAGTTGGGCACGAGTATACCTCGTGATTGTATTCATATTTTTTTCAATTAGTGCATGTATTTTCTCCTTCACGTAACATTGGTCCGATCTGCCGCACTGCCTGCACATCGCATCGTGTACCACCGATTTCACTGCTTCCATAAGGGCTCGCGCCTCTGCTGCTTGGTCTTCCGTTTTCCTGGACATCGCGATCCCTCCCTAGCCCGATCAAGTTGACATCAACGTCCGCCTTCTCCACCACGCGCGCACCCCCATCAACGCATCCCGCGTTTGATCGTGCTGCCAATTTCGTCTTTCATCGCCTAGATCACGCGTCCTGTCGTCGGTCCCTGCTAGCACCTCCATGAGCGCACGTCGACTCCAGTTGGTACCGCCCAAATCCCGTCGGATTTACCTACTGCAGCCCAGGTCGCGCATCCATACATCTCCGGTCTGCTTCTGTGTCGACTCCTCTCCTCTACAAGGCCGACTGTCTCCTTCACTGCTGCTCCCTTTGCTCTGCCGCTTCCTTTCCAGTGTCCGCACTTGCTCCTCCGTACAGGTGCCGCAGTCCGCTTCTTTCTCAGCAACGCAGATTGATTTATATGCCACGGGGCGAATGGAATCCCGCGTGGAAGCCCTTGAACACGCCCTCACCGCCATCAGCTCTCGTCTCGACGCCCATGCCGAGCAATTCCCGTTGATTATGACCATGCTCCACAACCTGCAATCCGGCCAGTCCTCCAGGCCTCTTGCTGTCTCTACTTTGGGATCCCCCAACACATTGGCCTCTGAAGATCCCGCATTGACGGGATTGCCTCCCCAGCTCCCACCTGGACATCCCCACATTCAACGGGACTGACCCACTTGGATCGATTGCCCGCGTCGAACAGTTTTTTAACATTCATCAGACTCCTCCGTTGCAGCAGGTCTCCAAAAAAATTATCGGCATGGAAGGATCCTCCCTCTATTGGGTCCACTGGCCCCGCCATTCCTCTCCTGGCCTCACTTGGACAACTCTCACGGAGACCCTCATTCAACGGTATGATCACCGCTACTCCGGCTCCATGATCGAGCGCCTTTACGGAGTCCGTTAGACCGGCTTTATTGACTTGTACATGGATGCATTCATCAAATTGGTCACCCATGTTTTAGGTCTTCCTCTCGACCATTACTTGGGCTACTTCATGCACGACTTACAACCCCATATCTGAGTCTGCCTCCGCACCCTTCAACCGGTAACTGTCACACAAGCCTGTCCAACTAAGAGTACAATCACTTACGGTGCAAGGGTTCGTGCTTCCGTTACAGGCAATCCTACTCGCCCACTCATGATTGTCTAGTGAAGGAGTTCCGGTTCCTCATGGGGGAGGACATGAACGAGATCAACACAGCTGACTTTGACGCTCTTATGATCACGAATGTACCGCCGGACGACGCTCCGAGTACCTCTACGGTTGCCCACCCGCGAGCTTATCTCTACTAGCTAGAGGGCGACACTTCGACCTTGGGGTCAAGGTCATTTTTCTCGCAGGGTGTATTGTTACGCACGTGCGCGCGACTTATTATTATATCTTGTACGGTTATTTGTTGCTCTAGGGTTAATGAGATGTGAACCCCCTCCCTATATAAGGAGGTGGTATGAGAGAGTTTGTTTTTCATCTTTTGATCATTAGGGTTTGGATCTCTCACTTTGGAGAGGGACTTCTTGGAGGAACTAGCCTCCAGAAATTGGGCACGAGTATACCTCATGATTTTATTCGTATTTTTTCAATTAGTGCAAGTGTTTTCTCCTTCCAGTAACACCTGTCCTTGTCACTTCTAGGGTATTTAACCAGTCATTCCTAGGCCTTACATACGGCTCTCTGAGCCCGCACTCATTCTTCGCCAAACTAGTGGCATAAACAAAAGGAACCGAAGTGTTGCTATTGTCGAGCTCAAAGTGGCAAACACCTAAACCAAAACAACTAGGCTAGGACGCATATTATCGTTCAACCATGACGCTATCCTTGAGTCTCTATCCTCACCCTCTAGATTGTGCCACCGGCAGGTCTAGTCAACCCTCCACTTTCGTTCACTTGCACTATTATTTCATACAAGCTGAGTACACTAGTTCATTATCAATTAGGGGAGGTGATTAACCAAATACTTTACCCTCTCAAGAGAACTAATCATCTCCACACCTGCCAATCCATAATCTTGTTATTCTTTATATATGTACAACAGATCTAAGTATGGTGGATCACATATTATTTCAATATAAATTCGATCTCATAAAACATTGAACTAAACTAACGAACTGTTTTGGTTATTTAGGGAGAGACTGATCCGCTAGACATGAAACCATTTATATACATCTTAATTAGATCCACTCAAGTTATTCAATCTAACTTCAATTGGTAATCACACTAATCATACTCCACTCTATTTCTGTCAGAGTCATCCTATGGATTCATAACATTGAGATTGCAATAAGCATTTTGTGCTAGATCCTGATTTCATCATAATCGTCTAAACCAACTAATTATCCCAAATCTAACTTCATTATATATTTTTTGGTTATCAGACTCACCTAAACACTTTAAGGGTTAATAACCCTAAATCTAAACAAGGATTTGAAACTAACCGCCTCATAAGCATCAATTGTTGGCAGAAACAATAATGTCCACAAAAGACATCACGTCCTTGATTAAATGTTTTTTGAAATCAACGATGTTTTCTTTGGTTCGACAATTTTACCTTAAATTTGAACTATGTAAACTATAGGCTTGATTTCGTCTGCACCGAAAGCTTCACCTTTAATTTCCATTGCGCAATTCTCCGTTGATTTTGTCACACGATACATCGTCAATTTTCGTTGCATGATTCGACTTTATTTTTCGTCACACGATATGATATTATTTTGACTGTGCTTTTCAATATTATTCTTTATCTCGCGACCGTCATTATTTTGATCACCCGATTTAACATTATTCTCTATCACGCGATTGCCGTTATTTCGTTGAAACGATTTAATATTATTTTCCTCTGCACGATTCAACATTATTTTACACCGCACGATTCATCGTTATTTTGGTCGTATGCTTCAATATTATTTAAGGTCAAGCGATCGTTGTTGCTTCGACCACGCGATTTAATATTTTTTTACGATCGGGCGATCGTCATTATTTCGATCTCCCGACTCAATATTATCTGCGATCATATATGTCGGTTAGGCATTTATTTCTCTTTCAAGAGTTCAACTGTCGTGATTATTCTCCTTTACCGGCACGGATGACTCAATGGTCACCGAAGATGGGTTCTTAGACCCTCTACAACGCTGAGAGGGGCTTGTGGAAACATGGTTGTTCTCACTGTTAGTGACTTGAACCCTAAGCGCCATTAATGACAAAAATCTCTAAACGCAAGAAACCTAGATCTTAGGTACATAGGGTGGAGGGAAGGTGATGCAGATCAACGACGACGATGACCCACGCACGTTTATTCCCGCCAAAAGCGGGCGTGATGTTCTGATCCCGTACTTTGAGGGCCCTTCCGGACGATCCGAGCCCGCTGATGCGTCCGGAAGGTCGACGCGAGTATTTTTCATATTTTGTTTTATTTTTTTCGGACAAGTATTGACGTTATTTTGGCACCCGGAAGATCGGACAATCTGAGCCATTGATTCCGGATGCCCTAGCTTTTATGTTCTATTTAAAGGAGCCATGATGAGGGTTTTGGGGACCGATTGCTTGAGTGATTCTTCAGCCGGTCTGGTTGGTGCGACGCCAACACCCCCAGGTGCGACGCCTAGGGTTTTTCTCCCGATACCAGCTGCCGTTCTCCCCACCCGCGCCTCCACCGATCCTCCTTCACCGCCGACGGGCCACCTCCTGCCAACCCCAACCCCAACCCCGGCGAGTCCTTCCCGGTCCTTTCCCAACCCCGTCGGCCTACCTCCCGCCCTCCTTCTGCATCGGTGGTCCTCCACCAGTCACCCATCCACCCCAACACCCACCTCCAGCCCTCCTCCACCTTGCCATGCCTTTCCCGGCCCTCTTCAACCACGTCGACCACCCACCAGCCTTCCCGCAACCCTGGCGGCCACTCCCAGCTCCCCTTCGGCCCGACAGCCCCACTCCAGCCCACCACCACTCCCTTCGACCACCGCCCAGTCCACCTGCAGCCTTGAGGAGCACCTACTCCCTCCACTTAGCCACAATAACCCACCGCCGTTGGTCACCAAAGACCCGGATCCATTCCTCTCCGCATTCGGCGCCCCCCGCCCGATTGGCTCTTCATATGGTTGTAAGTTGTAATTTGGATTTGAGTTTAAACATGGTTCGCCTTGCTTAGATTACTATTTGCTTTGTTTATCAATTAAGTGGTATTTGAATTACTTGATTTTGTGCTAACCTGCAGGGCAAACCCGCTTATCATTTAAATCTTTGCGCTCCCGATTCGTAATCACGCCCGTGTGTTTTTCTCTTTGCTCTAAATCGTTTTGTGGAGTTCTGCATAGGTTTAAAACTACCCATTTAATTCACTCTAATAATTGCTTGGACTCCGTGAAGCTCGTGCCGTGTTGGGTTTGCCTCATCTCAAAACCTGTGGTGCGTTTAGTTCCCAACACCCTAGCCTGCCCCTGCGTCAGATTGGTATCAGAGGAAAGGTTCACGCACGTCGCATGTTACGTAGTGGTAGGCCATTTAGACAAAACATGTCTGATCCGAACCTCACTGATGAGCGGGCCGACACTTCCAACTCCAATCCGGAATTGTCCCCCGCCGAATTTCAGCGCGTGATGTTGGACCGTTTCGATCAATTAGGCGTTCAACTCAATGAATTCGTGCGCGCCAGGACGCGTACGAAGGCCAGGGCGACCACGCCGTCCCCCGAAGGTACCCAGATCCCCCTGATTATGATCATGATCCCCCACGATGCCCCGGGCAGCCCCGATACGACTATGCCCGCCGTGACCTCTTTGACGGCTACCCCGAACACCGTGGAGGGACACCACCTAGAGAGGATGACATCATTCGCCGTATTCGTATCGAGGTTCCTACATTTGACGACCATCAAGATCCCGGAGCATTCAGTGACTGGCTTTGGGAGATGGAACACTATTTTGACTGGTACGACATGAGTGATGAGCGCAGAGTGAGATTTGCGCGTATGAAGTTAGTGGGATCTGCAATGAATTACTGGAATAATGTAGAGCGAGCCCTAGAGCGGGATGGCTATCGGCCCATCATTAGGTGGGAAGATATGAAGAGACGTTTGAATGAGAAATACCTCCCCGCGTCATATCGTGATCGATTGTTAGATCAGGTCTATGCGCTTCGACAGTGCACGATATCTGTAGCTGAATATATGACCAAGTTTGATGACTTGATGGTGAGGAGTGATCTTCGAGAGGAGAGCAGTGCCGCGACTTCCCGGTTTCGGTACGGCCTTCGGCCCGAGATTAGAAGGGAACTGATTCCCCACCGACGAGAGACAGTCGAGCAGATTTATGAGTTGGCCCTGGAGTACGAGCTCTACCTCCGAACTACCGGGCCCCGCCAGCAGGTCCCTAGGGCTGATGGTCCCACATTCAGGAGGACCACCCCTCCTCGCCCCCAGGCCCCTGTTCCTCCCCACATTCCTGAGGATGTGAAGGGGAAGGCTGTTATGACCGGGCCTCCTAGGCCCAGTGGTCCTCAGTGCTATAGATGTTCTAGATGAGGTCATTATGCCGCACAGTGTCCCATGCGGAACTTGTTGATTGAGGATGAGGAAGACGAAAGTGTAGAACCAGTGAGAAAGACTGAGGGCGATGTAGTAGCCATTGTTGAGGAAGACTGGGAGAGTGACGCTGAAAGATCTCTAGAGCTAAGGGTTATACGCCGCCTTTTGCATACCCCTCGTTCGGAGGATGATTGGCGACGTACCGCCATCTTCTATACTTATTTCCAGAGTGCAGGCGGCCCCTGCAAGCTTGCTATCGATGGGGTGAGCTGCGTGAATATTGTCGCCAAGAAGGCGCTCGAGCTGATGCAGATCACCCCCGAGCCGCACCCCCAGCCCTATCGTGTCCTATGGGTGGACAAGTCTGCTATCCAGGTCACCCAACGGTGTCTAGTGCCCTGCGATTAGCGTCCTTCGAAGATAAGGTCTGGTGTGACGTCATCCCGATGGACGTAGCCCATGTCCTCTTAGGTCGACCCTGGCTGTTTGATCGCGACGTGACATGCTTTAGGCGATCGAACACATGCGTATTTTATGATCGGGGCCGGAAGATCACCTTGACCCCGACCCAGCCCAAGGACTCATCCAAGGGCAAGGTCGATTCCTCCGTCAGTGCCGGGTCCTCCAGGCCCCTGCACCTTCTGAGGATGCCTGATTTCATGAGAGAGAGCCTAGACTTGGGGATCGTATTTGTTGTAGCGGCTACCTTGGCCCCTGACACTTCTAGTGGAGGTGTCGTTTCTACTGACCCTGATTTACAGCGGCTATTGAGAGACTTTACGGACATCACACCCGAGGAGCTTCCCGATGAGCTTCCCCCTCTGAGGGATATCCAGCACGCGATCGACCTTGTGCCTGGGGCATCTTTGCCCAACCTCCCACACTACCGTATGAGCCCGACCGAGCATGCCGAGCTGAAGCGGCAGGTTGATGAGTTACTTAGGAAGGGTTTTGTACGCGAGAGTTTGAGTCCGTGCGCGGTCCCAGCCCTTCTCACCCCGAAGAAGGACGGGAGTTGGCGCATGTGCGTTGACAGTAGAGCCATCAATAAGATCGCGGTGAAGTACCGTTTCCCGATTCCCCGTCTCGATGACTTGCTTGACGCCATGGCTGGTGCCCGTATTTTCACGAAAATCGTCCTGAGGAGCGGGTATCACCAGATTAGAGTTCGTGAGGGAGATGAATGGAAGACGGCCTTCAAGACGAAGGACGGCCTATTTGAGTGGTTGGTGATGCCCTTCAGATTGTCGAATGCCCCAAGTACGTTCATGCGGGTGATGACCCAGATCTTGCGGCCCTACGTGGGTAAGTTCCTAGTTGTGTAATTCGATGACATTTTTGTCTATAGCTAGGAGCGCACTGACCATCTACACCACGTCCGATTGGTGTTCGACACCCTCAGGAAGGAGCATTTGTTTATCAATATGAAGAAGTGCGATTTTCTGGCTGAGTCGGTCCACTTTCTTGGCTATATTATTTCTGCGTCGGGCATCTCCGTGGACCCCGACAAGGTGATAGCGATCCGTGAGTGGCCCGTCCCCACGACCATCCACGAGGCCAGGAGTTTCCATGGACTTGCCACTTTCTACAGGAGGTTTGTCCGAGGTTTTAGCACGCTTATGACCCCCTTTACGAGCTGTCTTCGTAAGGGAGACTTCGTGTGGACCACGGCCGCCACTAAGGCCTTCGAGGAGACCAAGGATCGTTTAGCTTCTGCCCCTGTTCTTCAATTGCCAGATTTTAGCCTAGCCTTTGAGGTTGCGTGTGATGCTTCAGGGCTTGGGATCGGAGGAGTACTTAGCCAGGAGGGCCATCCCATTGCATATTTCAGCGAGAAGCTGAACGAGGCCCGCCAGCGGTATTCCACATATGACCGTGAGTTTTATGCGATCGTCCAGACCTTGCGACATTAGCGGCATTATCTCCTGCACAAGGAGTTCGTGTTGTACTCGGACCATCATGCCTTACGATACCTGGAGTCCCAGTAGAAGCTTAGTCATATGCACACTAAGTGGGTAGAGTTTCTGCAGAGTTATCACTACGTTATCAAACACCGCGCGGGTGTTGAAAACAAGCCGGCGGATGCCTTTAGTCGCAGGATTAGCCTCCTGCAGGCGATGAGCACACATGTCACTGGTTTTGAGTGTCTCGTTGTAGAGTATGCTGAGTGTTCGGATTTTGGGGATATCTATAGGTCCCTCACCCGGGATCCACCAGACACTATTGAGGGGTTTACAGTTTCCGAGGGATACCTGTTCTTCGACACCCGACTCTGCATTCCCTCCACTTCTCTCCGTGACTTCTTGATCTGGGAGATGCATGCGGGAGGTGCTGCGGGCACTTTGGGCGAGACAAGACTATCGCCTTAGTTGAGGATCGTTTTTATTGGCCTTCACTGAAGAGAGACGTAGCGCGTGTGACGAGGCATTGTAAGACGTGCCAGATGGCAAATGGTTCACGCCAACCCAGCGGCCTGTATTCTCCTTTACCTATTCCTCACAGACCCTGGGTTGACATCAGCATGGACTTTGTTCTTGGGCTGCCCCGCACGCCCAAGAAACATGATTCCATTTATGTTGTCGTGGATCGCTTCTCGAAGATGGCCCACTTTATCCCCTGCCGCAAGACGACCGATGCCTCCTGGGTTGCCGCCCTATTCTTTAGGGAAGTCTTTAGATATCACGGATTACCTTCATCTATAGTGTCTGATCGCGATGTCCGGTTCATGAGCTATTTCTGGAAGACACTATGGATGAAGACTGTCACCACTCTGAAGTTCTCCACCGCCTACCACCCATAAACGGATGGACAGACTGAGGTGGTCAATCGGAGTTTAGGTTCCCTCCTACGTTGCCTTGTCGGTGAGCATGTGTGTACTTGGGACTTAGTGTTGCCCCTAACAGAGTTCGCGTATAACAGCTAAGTGAATAGGACTACTGGCCTTAGCCCATTCCACATCCTGTTAGGGTACGAACCCAGGAAGCCGGTTGACCTAATTCCCCTCCCACTTGAGTCCCGCCCTAGCGAGTCGGCCAAGTCCTTTACCCAGCATATGTATGAGCTTCATGAATCCATCCGAAACAAAATCGCAACAAGTAATGATAATTATAAAGCGTATGCGGATGTACACAGGCGGGAGAGGAGCTTTGAGATTGGCACACAGGTTTTGGTTCGTCTTCGTGCTGAGCGGTTCCCCTCCGGAACCGCAAAGAAACTAAATGCCAGGCGGGTGTGCCCTTATACGGTGGTACGAAAGATAGGGCCAAATGCTTATGAGATTGATATCCCAAGGCACATGGGGATCAACAGAGTATTCAATGTGGAAGACTTGACTCCATACTACGAGGAGCAAACTTATGAAGATCCTTTCGAACCCCTTCCCACGGAGCCACCACTTGAGCCACCACTTTCCCAGCTGTCACCTTTACCCTCTCAGTCCCAGCCTGGGGACCTGGCAGTACCACCGGCTGTGCCACCAGAGAGTTCATTAGAGAGTGAACCACCACCTGCAGAGACGGCTACGGGCCTGGAGACCATTGAGGGCATCTTAGCCCATGATTACATGACGACTGCCGACCTGAGCACATTGAGATACTTGGTCCACTGGAGGGGCCGTCCCAGCTTTGACGACGCTTGGATCGCCCCGGGAGAGCTAGAGAGACTCGCCCTCGAGCTACGGCGGGAGTATGATCGCCTCCATTCCTCAGAGATGAATGCTTCTAAGCCGGGGGGAGTTGATGGAGATCAACGACGACGATGGCCCACACACGTTTATTCCCGCCGAAAGCGGGCGTGATGTTCTGATCCCGTACTTTGAGGGCCCTTCCGGACGATCCGAGCCCGCGGATGCGTCCGGAAGGTCGACGCGAGTATTTTTCGTATTTTGTTTTATTTTATTCGGACAAGTATTGACGTTATTTTGGCACCCGGAAGATCGGACAATCTGAGCCATTGATTCCGGATGCCCTAGCTTTTATGTTCTATTTAAAGGAACCATGAGTAGGGTTTTGGGGACCGATTGCTTGAGTGATTCTTCAGCCGATCTGGTTGGTGCGACGCCAACACCCCCAGGTGCGACGCCTAGGGTTTTTCTCCCGATACCAGCTGCCTTTCGCCCCACCCGCGCCTCCGTCGATCCTCCTTCACCGCCGACGGGCCACCTCCTGCCAACCCCAACCCCGATGAGTCCTTCCCGGTCCTTTCCCAACCACGTCGGCCTACCTCCCGCCCTCCTTCTGCACCGGTGGTCCTCCACCAGTCACCCATCCACCCCGACGCCCACCTCCAGCCCTCCTCCACCTTGCCAAGCTTTTCCCGGCCCTCTTCAACCCCGTCGACCACCCACCAGCCTTCCCGCAACCCCGACAGCCACTCCCAGCTCCCCCTCGGCCCGACAACCCCACTCCAGCCCACCACCACTCCCTTCGACCCCCGCCCAGTCCACCTGCAGCCTTGAGGAGCACCTACTCCCTCCACTCAGCCACAATAACCCACCGCCGTTGGTCACCAAAGACCCGGATCCATTCCTCTCCGCATTCGGCGCCCCCGCCCGATTGGCTCTTCATATGGTTGTAAGTTGTAATTTGGATTTGAGTTTAAACATGGTTCGCCTTGCTTAGATTACTATTTGCTTTGTTTATCAATTAAGTGGTATTTGGATTACTTGATTTTTTGCTAACCTGCAGGGCAAACCCGCTTATCTTTTAAATCTTTGTGCTCCCGATTCGTAATCACGCCCGTGTGTTTTTCTCTTTGCTCTAAATCGTTTTGTGGAGTTCTGCATTGGTTTAAAAGTACCCATTTAATTCACTCTAATAATTGCTTAGACTCTGTGAAGCTCGTGCCGTGTTGGGTTTGCCTCATCTCAAAACCTGTAGTGCGTTTAGTTCCCAACACCCTAGCCTGCTCCTGCGTCAGAAGGAACTCACTGGGTGTCCATTCTTGTTACTCAAACACCGCAGATGTGGCATTTGCCCGTCGCTCCCGTCCATAGCCGGATCTCGAAATCTTATCGGTTTCTCCCTCTTTGTAGTAGGAAATTATGCGATCTTCATCCTCGTGCATACTCCTGAAGACGAATGGTGTTAGTACTATCAACCACTTTAACTGGTTGGTCGTCTACACTCTCATCATCATTTTCTACCAAAGGATGTCTTGGAATTTCATTGAGTTGTAGGAACAATATCATGTTATTGCCAATGTCTTTCACATCCACCTCATTCCTACCTTCATCATCATCTATTCTAGTCTCAAGTGAAATAAGCCTACCAAGGTACCGAATATTCGATCTGGTTGCATCACATATCTTTTCCATCTCAAGTGAAATGAGCCTACCAAGGTGTTGGTATGGTGACTCCTGCTCACCAGAGGGAAACAATGGGAGGGTCTTGGTGTTGAAGAGCTCAACTCTTAGTAATGACAATTATAGATAGTTGCCTAAGCTAGAGGGGAAGAGTTCGGGCTGTTGCCATTGAAGCGAAGGATGTAGGAGATTGGCGAGAGTGATGCTCGACTGCCATGGTTGAAGAGCTCTCGGTTTTGGAGGAGCAGGCGGTTGTTCGAAAGAGCTCGCCAGAGATGCAGTTCATAGAGATTAGAGGAGAGGCCGCCAGAGTGGAGCCCCGAATGGAGACGAGGGAGGAAGGGAGAGGAGGCGGTCACTCGATTTGGTCCGTTGGGTTGCTGGCCTGTTGCTAGGGAAAGGTTGACGGCTGGATAGTGAAGAGGGAGGAAGGATTTCTAACATAATTTTATAAAAGCATATTTAAAATGGTATATTAGGTTTAGGAGGAACCTTTCCCCATTCGCTTAAAACCTCGTAAATTTCTCCACGGACTTGAAATCTGTCTCGGGCAGTCTCCTTACGACCGTCTTGTTGCCACACATCCACCAGAACGTTCTGATGTCAATTTTGAGTTCATTTGCTCATTTTATACTTCCCGGAGCATTTGCGGCCATGTTTGACTTAGACGTCAAAAATTATTCAAGCGATGTAGGAATCATAAACGGGCGACTCCGTTGCACTCGTATTATCATTACAAGTCTAACAAAATTAACTGAGGTCAATTCCAATAGTGTTTACTCGATTTCACCGTTTTGGGTAAATACGTTATTTATAATTACGTCGCAACGTCAAATTCTCTGATATTCACCGAATTGAGCCCAGACAATTTTGTTGGACTCGTGTAAACTTTACGAGTCTAACGAAACCAATCTATGTAATTAAAGGAGTACAATGTACCGAGGCGTAAAGAGGTCCTGTAGCCTAAACGCAATGCGCCATAGGTACATGAGATGCAAAAATGAAAAAAAGACTAATTAATGTAATACAAAAAAACACAAAATACATCTACCACTATATAAACACACTAGAATTAATGCTTTTAGTATCATATGAATGATATATGATAGTAAAATTCAAGCTGTATGATGTTAGAATCTCACATAACTAAAAGAATTACTAGACTATTAGTTAAAGAAATTTATAACAATCCGTAAGAGTCCTAAAATGTAGATCCTCTATTGCAAAGAGCATTTGAAAAATGCAAGCAAAATACAAGCAACTGATAATATAAGAGATCTCATCATATGAAGAGAAATAATGTAAAACACTAAAGCTACCATAAAAAAATAATAAAAATGACACAACAAAGTAGCAAATGTTACCTGGTGTTATGCTACTAGAAGAGGAGATATGAGGTAGAGAGAAGAAATTAGGATTAGGGTGAGGAGGGAGAGAATACCTGGATATAATTCTTCATAACGCTCCAAGAGGTGTTCCGGGTATATATATACTCGGAACCAAGGGAGCCGGCCGGCCCCCAAATGGGCTGAACCGTGTGGTTCAGCCCCGCCGGTCCGAGGATTAGTGAATGGGGGCTGAACCGACTGGTTCAGCCCCGTTGCTCCCTGCCGCCTCCTTAGGTCGTCGAGCATATTTGTGCCCCGTGAACCGTAGCACGTTCGGGGGCGTAACATTCCCTTCACCAGCAAGCACCAACTTGTCCCCAAGGTGGATGTCGGGGAATGAGTCGCGGAATTCCAGCAGATCGACCCAGGTATTGTGTGAAGATGTCAATTTTTTTCATTTAACTAGTATCTCGGGCTGATATTCGGAACCATGTTGCTTCCACTTGATTATCAATATTTCTTTCGGTAATGGACGCAGCTCCCCCGCTATGGTAGCCTCGGGTAAAAGAGGGCTTGTCTGAACGACGTCACCCAGCTTCTTCTTGAGTTGGGACACATGAAAGGTCGGGTGTATACAAGAGCCTTCCGGAAGCACTAATGTGTATGCCACCGGTCCGACCCGTTGAGTAATGCGGAACGACCCATAGTATCGTGCTGCTCACTTTTGATTCGCCCGACGGGAGACGGAAAGCTGTCGGTAAGGTTGGAGTTTGAGGAATACCTCGTCTCCCACTGCGAATTCCCTCTCGGTCCGATGTTTGTTTGCCTGCACCTTCATCCTGTCCTGAGCTGCCCGAAGATTGTCACACAGGAGAGCTAGGGTGCGATCGCGATCACGCAATTATCGGTCGACCGACGGAAGAGCTGTGCTGTCGGGCTCATATAAGCCTAAAGAAGGCGGAGGGCGGCCATATACAACCTCAAACGGGGCAAGCATGCTAGCCGTATGATACGAGGTATTGTAACAGCACTCGACCCAGTGTAACCATCGGGTCCACGTACGGGGATCGTCCATCACGAAGCAGCGTAAGTATGTTTCCACCTCGCGATTGAGAACCTCAGTCTGGCCGTCCGACTGAGGATGATAGGCCGTGCTCAGGTGTAGTCGTGTTCCTTGTAGCCGAAAAAACTCCTTCCAGAAGTTGCTCACAAACACTGGGTCACGATCCGAGATGATAGTCCGAGGCACGCCGTGAAGGCGTACGATTTTGCGAGCAGAAAGATTGGCCACGATCTCTCCCGTGTAGGGGTGTCTCAGGGCCAGAAAGTGTGCGTATTTAGAGAGTTTGTCGTCCACAACCAAGATGACTGACTTGCTCTGAGATTTGGGTAATCCGTCAATGAAGTCCATGGAGACCGTTTCCCAAATATGGTGCAGAATTTCCAGCGGGGTAAGCAAACCAGCCGAAGAGATTGTTTGATATTTCTGTCGTTGGCACACCTATCACTGCTGCACAAACTGTTGAACGTCACAACATAAGCTTTTCCAGAAGACATTCGACTTCAAACTTTGGAGGGTCCGGAGCACACTGACGTGGCCTCCTGTCGGCGACGAATGAAACTCCTGCATCATAACTCTTGTAACATCCCGTTTCGCGCTAGGCCCCTCGCACGCGTTTCGAGTCAAGAGAATTGACTCAGGCTTGGGAAGCGTCGAGTGAGTCGACTGGACTCGATGAATAGAACAGATTTTTACTTAAAATAATTCTAGAATCTGAAGGCGTCGAGTGCGTTGAATGGACTCGACGCCACTCGACGAATTAAGATCAGGCATAAGGCGTTGAGTGGACTCAACACCACTCGATGAAATTGGACTTAGAGTATTTTCTGCATTCGGGGCGTCGAGTGCACTCGACGCCATTCGACGAATTATGCTGAGGCGTTGAGTGGACTCAACACCACTCAACGTATTTTACTTGGAATATTTTCGGGAAGTTGAGGCGTCGAGTGAAGTAAACGCGGCGTTGAGCGGTCTCAACGCAACTCAACGCTTTTAACTTAGATCCATTCTGGCTGCGGTTAGCATTAAGTGGAGTCAACGAGGTGTTGAGTTGTCTCAACGCCACCCAACGCTTTTAACTTAGATTTAATCCGGGATGCTGTTGACATTGAGTGGAGTCAACGCGACGTTGAGTGGTCTCTACGCCATTCAACCCTTTTAGCTTGGAGTTATTCTGGTGGCTGTTGTCGTTGAGTGAAGTCAATGCGGCGTTGAGTGGTCTCAACGCCACTCAACGCTTTTAATTTAGATATATTCAAACTGATGTTGGTGTTGAGTGGAGTCAACGCGACGTTGAACGGTCTCAACATCACTCAACGCTGTTCTGGCTGATGTTGGCATTGAGTGAAGTCAATGTGGCGTTGAGTGATCTCAACGCCACTCAACGCTTTTTACTTAGAGTTGTTCTGAGGCCTGTAGGCGTCGAGTGCGTTGAGTGCACTCGACACCACTCGACGATTCGTCGAGTGAAGGTTGCTTACCCAACGATATTTTATTCTTGAGGCCTGTTGGAGTCGAGTGTGTTCAGTGTACTCGACGCCACTCGACGATTCGTCGAATAAAGGAGGCACACTCAACGATTTTGACTTAGTGAATTTTTGGCTCAACCTACTTGCTGCCACATGCACGATCTTAACCGGAATTTCGTGATTGACGCCAAATAACTTAAATTGGACGCGTCTTTTCAAAAGGACATATTTAATGTAATAATAGGCGGTCCAATGTTAGGACGACGCGTGGCGGGGCAACCTAACCCTAATTCTCATTATAAAAGGAGACTTACGGAAACCCTAGCCGTCACTTCGTCATTTTAGCCGAGCAGTTATCCTTGCCGAACCCGACGGAGAAGGAGATTGCCAGAGTTGGATCTTCTGGAGGAAATTCTTCCCTTTCTCTTCCCCGTAAATAACAACACCAACAAGGAAAAAGATGCCGGCAAGGAGAGTGACGAGATCCATAGCCGAAAATGTGAGCAGTAGTACAAAACAAATGACAAAGTGCTAAACTATATCAGAGTAATCATCAATATATCAAAAGTAACTACAACAATTTATACTAGTAGTTCTACTATCAACAACAGTGTACAAGAATGAATAAACAACAGGAAGTAACTTGACTTATATGAATGCTCATACAGATATAAAAGTTAAGGATCGACTTAACACTAAAGTAACTCATCATATAAAAGTGCACATACAAATTTATATGATGAAAGTCTCATGCTGTGCAATGCAATGCAATATGATTTGAATGCAATGCGATGACTCACTCATGCTCACACACACGCACGCTGTTATGTCGACACAGAATTATAGTTCCCACTTTTCGAGCAGGTAGCTAACCTCTCAGGCAATTGTGTTGGGGAACGGAAAGAGCCTCGGGAATGAGCACCGAGGACACAGCCAATCCGCCCACTTGGCACGGAAGGAGCCCCGGGAATGAGCACCGAGGACCAAGCCCAACCGCCCAAAGTCTATCTATCAACTCCCGTCGGTGTGACGACTGGCGAGCCCGTAGACCTGCCACACTATCCTTAACCCAGGATTATGACACCGCGTGTCAACTCACACCGCATGCAATTTTACATGACCTTGCCATCAACAATCCAGTGCTCAACAACACCCAAGGGCTTCACATTGAGTCCCTTCTTATTATTCACGTCCCGTGCTCAACCACACGCAAGGGCTCCATACCGAGTCCCTTATCAACACATCATTCTAGTGCGACAAACACACATGCACTTCCAACCCTTCCACACTTCCCTACCACACAAGGGTTCATCATTTACACAGGTGGCAAGCCACCTTATACAACATACCAATCCCACACTGCTTCCCGTTGGGAGACACAACTCTAGGCAGTGGATTGTTATACACATTCCATTAATCATCCTATCACATGACCATGCATTAACCTCATTCAATTCCTTCTTAAAGTCAAACATTCACAATCAATTATGCTTCCACAAGAATATCATTTGTTCAATCAAACGTATCAATTTAGTTGTTCACTATCTTTCCCAACCCATTTGTTTGTCAACCTCCTTTAAACTGTTGGTACAATGGTGTTCCACCAAACCATTTGTTTATCATGATTACGTATAGGCTAAGTCTACCAAAACCTCAACCCAATTTACTTTCTTAAGGATCTATCCCATCAGCGCTTTGTTTATCACAAATATCCATTAAGTTCAACAAATCTCAATGTTAATTTACTATGACCTCTACCAAATTCAAACCCGGCTCAACATTAACCCGAGAACATGTACTTAAGACTTTACTGTACAACAACTTCGGCTGGACATTCCTGAGTCTACAGGACTCATATGAGAGCGTGTAACCATCCGTTGGAAAGGTCTTTTCACGGGCTATGACTTTCGTGTTTACTCGAAATCCCATATTTGGCCGTACGATACCCAAAAATGGCATTGAAATTTGCTGCGCAAAGTAAACAGAATTCTGCAGGCATCTTAAAGCAAGATGAACGACATCGGTTCATCTTCTTCCTTTAGAAATTTAATCAAAACTATACGCAGAACTTCCTCCTCCCTTATTCACCCTCAATAGACCATTTCTCTTCACGAAACCAAGTCCTATCTTCACAAAGAAGAGAGGAGATGTTGAAGACATCAAATATCTAGGGCACAAGCCCTAGCATAGTCTCTGCCTAGGAGATCTTCATCTCACAAGTCGAACTTTTTTGTGTTGACATTGTTGAAGCCAAAATTTGACTTCAACAAAAGTTCGAAAAATAGGGGCGTAGCCAACACCTACTCGTCCCAAGCTCTGACATCCGACTGGTAATAAAGGACTGGAAACCGACCCAAAGCCTCAGCAGGGAGGTCTCACCGCTTACCCGGAAGATCTCTGAGAGCTTCCCCTCCAAAGCCAAAAGCTGTGCTTGGAGCTCCTCAGAAAGCACAGAAAAATCCTCTTAAGTCCCGGGAAAAACCTGCTTCTGAAGAACCCCTACGAGTCTATTTATAGTTTTCTGAGTTTGAACTGCCAATAACCAAACTGAACCGTCCTGAAATTACCAAAATACCCCTGGTTGGGTCTACCAACAGCCAAACTCCGCTGTTCTGAAGAGTTATATGCAGACCACCGAGGGCAAAAGTGGAAAATTACCCGGGGTAGAAGAGAAATCCCCCATGGGTATTAAAATGTCAAAACGGCCCTTTCTCTGTATGACGAGTAGGGAAGCACCCAGCGGCGAGACGAGCCCTCCTGGCCGTCTCGCAGGCATCCTTCTCTATGGGGGCCGATCGCCGACATCTTTCGTTATGGGCCTACTCGCGTCTCAAAAGGGCGTCTCGCCCATTCCAGAGACCACCCGTCTCGCCACCTGCTAGTGGATCACATGGTCCCACTCGCCTATCAGTTCCTCTCTCCTGCTTCTATTGCTCGCACCTTGAGGGCCTCTCGCGAGCCCGGGGTTGTACAGACATCTCTCCTAGAAAATAACTACAGATCTAGCACCAAGGGAGATGGTAGGAAGCACACCTCGTTTCCGGCCATGGATCTCGTCACTCTCCTTGACACCATCTTTCTCCTTGTTGGTGTTGTTTTTTACGGGGAAGAGAAATGGAAGACTTTCATCCAGAAGATCCGACTCCGGCGATCTCCTTCTCCGTCCGGTTTGGCAAGGATAACTGCTCGGCAAAAATGGCGAAGTGAAGGCTATGGTTTCCGTAAGTCTCCTTTTATAATGAGAATTTGGGTTAGGTTAACCCGCCACGCGTCTTTCTTACATTGGACCGCCTATTATTACATTAAATACGCCCTTTTGAAAAGACGCGTCCAATTTAAGTCATTTGGCGCCAATCCCGAAATTCCAGTTCAGACCGTGTATGTGGCAACAAGCAGACTGAGCCAAAAAATCAACCAAGTCAAAATCGTTGAGTGTGCCTCCTTTACTCGACGAATCGTCGAGTGGCGTCGAGTGCACTCAACGCACTCGACGCCTACAGGCCTCAAGAATAAAAATCGTTGAGTAAGCAACCTTCAGTTGACAAATCGTCGAGTGACGTCGAGTGCACTCAACGCCTACAGGCCTTAGAACAACTCTAAATAAAAAGCGTTGAGTGGCGTTGAGTCCACTCACCGCCACATTGACTTCACTCAACGCCAACATCAGCCAGAATAGCGTTGAGTGGTGTTGAGACCACTCAACACCGCATTGACTGCACTCAACGCCAACATCAGTCAGAATAGATCTAAGTTAAAAGCGTTGACTGACATTGAGACCACTCAATGCCGCGTTGACTTCACTCAACGCCAACAACCACCAGAATAATTCCAAGCTAAAAGCGTTGAGTGGCGTTAAGACCACTCAATGCCATGTTGAATCCACTCAATGCTAACAACATCCAGCATTAAATCTAAGTTAAAAGCGTTGAGTGGCGTTGAGACCACTCAATGTCGCGTTGACTCCACTCAACGCCAACCGCAACCAGAATGGATCTAAGTTAAAAGCGTTGAGTCGCGTTGAGAACGCTCATCGTCGCGTTGATTTCACTAAACGCCTCAACTTACAGAAAATATTTGAAGTAAAATACGTTGAGTGGTGTTGAGTCTACTCAACGCCTCAACATAATTCGTCGAATGGCGTTGAGTGCACTCAACGCACCCAACGCCCCGAATCCAAAAAATATTGTAAGTCCAATTTCGTCGAGTGGTGCTGAGTACACTCAACGCCTCATCTTAATTCACCGATTAACGCACTCGACGCCTTCAGATTCTAGAATTATTCTATATAAAAATCTGTTCTATTTGTCGAGTCAAGTCGACTCACTCGACGCTTCCCGAGCCTGAGTCAATTCTCTTGACTCAAAACGCATGCGAGGGGCCTAGCGCGAAACAGGATGTTACAAATCCTATAAACAAAATAAAATATCTCGTCCCCGAAATCAGGCCAAGGCTGTGTGGGGGGGGGGGGGGATAAAACATGAACATATAATATGCTTGAAATTTTACCTTGGGAAAATAACTCCGGGTAGCGCTTCCCCATCAAGTCCACCAGCTCCCAAGTGTATTCTTCTTTCTCGTGATTAGACCATTGGACCTTTACCAATGATACACTTTTCCGCCGCATGCTCCTTGTCTCGGTGTCCACTATCCGCACCGGCTCTAGTCGGACGGATCTATTAGTTGCCACTGCTCCATCTGCAGTGGGGACATATTGGTCAGGTCATAGTAGTGCCTTCCGGAGCGACGACACATGGAAGGCGTCGTGCAAATTTTCCAATTTTTGTGGTAGCTCCAGCCGTTCGGCTAAAGGGCCAATTATCTCCACTATAACATAGGGCCCCACATATCTCCGGCTGAGCTTCTTCATATCACGCACTCGCGACACTCCATGCATTGGCCTGATTTTCAAGAATACCTTGTCACCCACTTGAAATTCTACCATCCGATGCTTCACATTATAGTACTTTGCTTGCCGACTTTGAGTCTCAAGAAAGCGGTCTCGTATCAATCTAACAAGCGCATCGGTGTCGTCAATGTACTCTATCCCCAAAACTTTTGGATCTTCATCCTGCACCCATGATAATGGAGTTCTACATCTTCTCCCATAAAGTGCTTCGTGGGGAGCCATCCCAATGCTAACTTGATGGCTATTGTTGTATGAAAATTCTACCAGTGATAGAAGCCTTTACCACGATTCCCCTCTATCCAATACACACAGTCTCAAAAGGTCTTCCATTGTCCCGATGGTCCTTTCAGACTGACCATCCGTCTGACCATCCGTTTCAGTCGCTTTACAATTTCCTTCACTTTGAGGTTTGTGTAGTTTGCTTTTACTCATTGCACCATTTGTATCTTGCTTCTGAGGTGTTATTCTTTTGAATGCCTCAGGATCAGAGCTGTAACAGGTTTAGCTGACCGTGTTGCGCTTCTGGTGCTGCTGATTACTGCTGCCGTTTGCTTCCACCTCTGAGCTTGAGGTAGTTGACTTTGTTTAGACTTGCCTGATTTTACTATGTGTTCGTGTCAGTTGTTGACGCTCATAGTCTTTGACTTTTCTGTGATAGACCACTTGCTACTTTTATTGCTGTTACTTTTTACCTGTTTGTACTTGCTCTCTGAGAAGGATTTATGTTAGGATGCATTTAGTTATTTTAAAATATACAAAACTGCATTCTGAAGTATCGACATGACATGACTTTCAACTACTAAATCTACTACTTTTAAGCGTTATAAAAGTTCTCTATATATATTAAATGTAGAAGTCACATCATCATTTTAAAATACTGGACCTTCACACTCATATAGGTTAACAAATGAACCAACTCAGTATTTTTCCGCCGCGTAAAACCTATATAGTTTCTCTCCTATGAACTAGTGATCCACCCGACCGAGTGACACAGTTATTAACTCTAATAACTTATATGCATTGTTTTTAACTTAATTTCATAAATCTTTTACATGAAGTAAATGTGAGGACGGGTTGCCTGAGCGTCTGCAGTTGTCCCCTGCACGGCGTGACATCACGACACGTATTTTCCCTACTCTGACGTACTTTTGAATACGGAGAAAATGCGGGTCGTGACAGTTGGTATCAGAGGGAGGTTTTGCAAGAGGGTTGGTTGATTTGACAAGCCAGTCGAACAACTTTCCCTTAAGCAAAACTCTAATCGTATCGTTTCATTGCATACACACACCGATATGTCATCAGTAGATATTGATGGAAGCACGAACACTACACTCATAGCATGATAAGAAGTATACATGACATATTATGTAGTATGTGATGCATAATATGTGTTTGTATATGGATCCACCATAGGTTGCAACATGTGACGGTTATGTAGTATGTGATACATAACCATCATCACATGGATGCTCATTAACGTGTTTACTTTTCTTCGTTACATATAATGTTATGTAGTATGAGATGCATAACATTATATGTGTACGCCGCTCATAATATGCACTAAGGCTTTTTTTTAGAATGCATAACACTGCATACATAACATACCATCGCATAAGCACACGTGCCAAGTTAAAGATCTGCATAATGACATATGTACACTTATGATTTAAGATGAAATATAAACATTTATGCATTCATATTATAGGCACAAGTTAGAAACATAACATCATTTTATGATTTCCCATAGCAAGGTAACAACAAGAGCAAGAATCTATTCGTTCCGGATCTGATCTGAGTCAGGGTATTCGAGTTTTCTAGCTTCAGTGTCGTAAGCTAGGTTCTTGATAAGTCGTTTGTTCGTATCGGTAAAATATGAAACCGAAACAGTTTGCTAAGGCAATATCTTCCCAGTTTGTGATGTCTTAGGCAAGGTTTGACTAAATATCCGATTATTCTGTAGAATGCCACCTAAACGCGTTGCGACGAGGTCGACTCCCCAGTCAGAGGGTGAGTCTTCTGGTGCCCAAAGCGAAGCGGTGATCGAAGCGCTGCGGCAAAGTAATGAGGCCCTGCCAAGGCAGATGGTGGACATGCAGTCTCAGATACAATCGTTGTTGGCGGTTGTTGCCGGGCAGCAGACTAGAGCGCAGGACCCTACTGTGTACCAAACTGTTCCTACTCCCCATGCTGCTCTAGTTCCCCCAGTCGCAATGCCGCCTTAGATGAACTTAATTTCTCACTTCCAGCGACTAGGACCTCCTTCGTACGATGGTAGAGCAGACTTTATGGCATTGGATGACTGGATCATTGCCATGGAAGAAATGTTTCCTACTCTGGTGTATCCTCCGATCAGAAGGTGATGATTGCGGCGTATCAGCTCGAGGGGCTTGCGAAGGGTTGGTGGATAAGAGAAAAAGAGAACTTTTCTGATGGGTGCTCGTGGGAATCATTCAACAGTATGTTACTGAAGAAGTTCTTACCATCGGTCGAGCGAGACCGTCGAATGAACAACTTTTTACAGCTGAAGCAGAGACAACTCACTGTTAGTGAGTACGAGGTCGAGTTTAGCAAGCTCAGTCGTTTCGCTCCAGATCTGGTAGCATCCGAAGAAGACAGAGTAAAGCGTTTCCTGGGTGGTCTGAGATATGACATCCAGCAGTTGGCTAGCGTATACAAGTCTGAGACCTTTGCAAAAGTAGTCGAAGCTGCCTTAAAGGTTGAGGCGATAGAAAATGCGAAGAATCGGAGATTGCATGCGAAGAAGGACAAGAGGAAATCTGACGATGGAGGAAGTGCTAGGGCATCTGACCCTACAACGAAGAAGGATAGAGGAGAAGCATGTATCTTCTGTGGTAAGCCAGGACACCCTTTTGATAAGTGCTTTAAGAGACTGGATGCGCAGAAGCTGTCTCAGGTACACACGATCCAGGATGCTCCAAAGGGAGGTCCTGTCTGTTCTTATTGCTAGAGGAGTGGGCATGATGTGGCCCGTTGTTGCAAGAAGGCTGCAGCCTGTTTTCTCTGCGGCCAGAAAGAGCACATGAAGGCTAATTGTCTGCAGAGCCAGCCTGCGCTGCATGCAATTCTGTTGCAGACTCTACCGCCGCCCCCGCCTCTCGTGGACAAGGGAAAAGGAAAGTTGAATGTGCTGACTAAGGAAGAAGCCCAATCCTCGACTCAAGTGATCTCAGGTTAGTCTGACTAGGCTAGTAATCTCTTTTAGTAGATTTATAGTTTCCGCATTTTAGTTGCGCGCGCTATGTGTTTAGGTGAATTTAAGGTGAAGAATAAGTGTGAGCGCGTTTTGTTCGATTCGGGTGCTACTCACTCCTTTGTGGCGAGGAGTTTTGTAAACCGACATCGCTGGGCTCTCGACCAGTTAGACACCTCCATAAATGTCAAATTTCCTTCAGGAGAGTTGGTGAGGTCAAGTCAGGGTATCTAAAAATGCCCCATCTCCCTAGGTGGTTTTCTAGCATTTGCGGATCTGAAGGTGCTAGATTTGGTAGACTTCGACATGATTTTGTGCATGGACTGACTGTCCAGCTATGATGTCGTCATTCAGTGCAAGCACAAGCGCTTGGATTTTAAAGGTGACAATGACCAGCCCATGAGTGTGTATGGTTTGCCGCATCAGGAATCTCCGATCATTTTTGCGGTACGTGCTCGCAAATTTCTAGAGTCTGGCTGTGATTCTTTTCTTGTCTCCGTTTCTATTCTGGGAGCTGCACCGGTTGAACCTCGGGTTGAGGACGTTTTTATGCTGCGTGAGTTTCCGGATGTCTTTCCTGTTAGTCTTCCTGGACTTCCTCCTGAGAGAGAGGTAGAGTTTGTTATAGACCTCGAGCCAGACACTCGCCCTATTGCAAAGGCACCGTACCGCATGGCGCCGCGTGAATTAGAGGAGCTGCGTACTCAACTGGAGGAGTTATTGCAGTGCGGTTTTATTAGACCAAGTTCTTTCCCCTGGGGTGCACCAGTGCTTTTCGTGAAGAAAAAAGGATGGATCGATAATGCTATGCATTGACTATCGAGAGCTAAACAAGGTAACCATTAAAAATAAATATCCGTTGCCTAGGATCGATGACTTGTTCGATCAGTTGCGAGGTAGCTCCGTGTTCTCAAAGATTGACCTCTGTTCAGGTTACCATCAGTTAAGAATCTGAGAGTCAGACATTCCGCGAACCGCTTTTCGTTCTCGCCATGGTCACTTTGAATTCTAGTGATGTCTTTTGGGTTAACGAACACACCGTCAGCTTTCATGGACATGATGAACAGGGTGTTCAAGGATTTCCTGGATAAGTTTGTGGTGGTATTCATTGACGTTGTCCTAGTATATTCCAGAAATGCAGATGAGCACGCCTTGCACTTGCGCTTGGTCTTGTCTACTCTGAGGGAGCACAAGCTGTATGTGAAGCTTAACAAGTGCGAGTTTTGGTTGTCTCAGTTGTCATTCCTAGGACACATTGTAAGTAAGGATGGTATCTCAGTGGATCCCGCGAAGATAGCCGCAGTCTTGGATTGGAAGAGACCTACATCGCCTAAGGAGATAAGGAGCTTCTTAGGGTTGACAGGTTACTATAGAAGATTTGTGGAAGGATTCTCTGTTCTCTCTGCGCCATTGACCAGGCTTACACAAAAAGCGCAGCTTTTGTTTGGAGTGATGCCTATGAGGAAGCTTTTCAAGAGCTCAAGAGGAGATTGTGTTCTGCTCCAGTATTGACATTGCCGGTGGAAGGAGTAAAGTATGTTGTTTATGTGGACGCCTCGCGAGTTGGACTCGGTTGCGTGTTGATGCAGGACGGCAAAGTGATTGCGTATGGATCGAGACAATTGAAGGTGCATGAAAAGAATTACCCTACACACGACCTGGAATTTGCTGCCGTCATTTATGCCTTGAAGTTGTGGAGACATCTTCTGTATGGAGCGCCGTGCAAAATTTATTCGGACCACAAAAGTTTGAAATATGTCTTCACTTAGAAGGAATTGAATTTGCGCCAGCGTCGATGGTTAGAGTATGTTGTGGACTACGAAGTCGATATCCTTTATCATCCCGGCAAGGCTAATGTAGTGGCAGATGCGTTGAGTCAGAAGCCCACACATATCTTTAACCTCTCGGTGCAACCCCTTATTGAAGAGTTTTTGCTTATGGACATAACCGTAGGGAATAACGCTTCGCCGAGTAGCTTAGAGGTGGTTGAGCCATCGTGGATTACTCTCACTAGGCTACATCAGAAAGACAATCCTGATTTACAGCACCTCCGCAGTAGGACTGAGAAAGGGGAATTACCTGACTTTTCAATTGACAACGTGGGTACCCTAAAGTACCGCGATAGATACTGTATTCCCGCTGTTGGGGACATTCCGATCAAGAATATGCAGTGAAGCGCATGGTGCCAGTGTTGCTTATCATCCTGGTTCCACGAAAATGTACAGAGATTTAAAGCAGATTGTTTGGTGGTCAGGTATGAAGAACGACATTGCAAGATTTGTATCTGAATGTTATACCTGCCAACGTGTCAAGGCTGATCACAGAAAGCCGGGTGGTAAGTTAACGCCTTTAGATATACCGAGTTGGAAATGAGAGAGTTTATCCATGGATTTCATAACCGGTTTGCCGAGATCTCCCCGAGGGCATGGTGCAGTGTGGGTTATCGTGGACAGACTAACCAAGTGTGCCCACTTTGTGCCTTTCAAGATTTATTATTCCATGAAAAAGATAGCTGAGCTTTATCTGGACAAAGTTATCAGACTGAATAGTGTACCTACAAGTATTGTGTCAGACCGAGACTCCCGATTCATGTCTCGTTTCTGGCAGAGCTTGCAAGAAGCTCTAGGTACCGACCTTAAGTATTCTACTGCATATCATCCTCAGACAAATGGTCAGACGGAAAGAGTAAATCAGAGCTTGGAGGATATGATTAGATGCTATATTCTGGATCATGGTGGGGCTTGAGATAAACGCTTCGGATTGATGAAGTTCGCTTACAATAACAGTTATCAGAAGAGTTTGCAGATGACGCCCTTTGAAGCTTTATATGGAAGGCATTGTCGAACTCCCCTGTTTTGGGCAGAAGTTGGTGAGAAGCCTTTGATCGGTCCGGAAGCACTGGAGGATATGAGAATTTCAGTGATGCATATTCGTGAAAAGCTGAGGTTGGCTCAGGAACGATATGAAAAGTATGGTAATCAGCGCAGAGTTGATCTGGAGTTTGCAATTGGGGATATGGTGTTTCTGAAGGTCTCTCTGATGTCAGGTGTTAAAAGATTTGGAAGGAACCATAAGCTAGATCCCAGGTATGTGAGACCTTTTCAGATTCTAGAGCGTATTGGAGTTTCTGCCTATAAACTGGAATTGTCTGATTCTTTCCCTGGTGTTCACGACGTGTTTCACGTGAGCCAGTTGTGAAAGTGTGTTTGTAGTGATCGACATGTTCTTGACGCAGTGCTCCAGTTTCAGCCTAATCTCTCGTATGTCGAGGAGCCTGTCCGTATTATAGAGACGCAAGATCGTGTGTTACGAAAGAAAATAATTCCGATGGTTAAGGTTCTCTGGCGAAATCAGGATGCTAGAGGTGCAACTTGGGAATTGGAATCCGCAATGAGAGAATCTCATCCTCAGCTGTTCTCCTAGTCTTCCCCGGTTAGTATTCTTGTTTAATGAATTCTTCTGTCGTGTCTCTCCCTCTGCCCTCTTGTTTCGTTTCTTGTTCCAAGTTTCGGGACGAAACTTCCCTTTTGGTGGGGTGACTGTAACGCCCCTGATTTTCTGGCAATTATTTAATTCTCTTATTGACGTCATAATGACGTAAGCGGCGTTACGTTGTCATGGAATTGACGGCGCGTCACCGTTAGTGCGTTTTCGCGTCTATTCGATCGAGTCGGCCAAATTCGCGAATCCTTGCCGAAAATGAAAAATTTCACATTGGGAAATTAAATTGATTAATTTTTGACATGCTCGTCAAGTTTCGTCGCGATCCGAGCGATATTCGAGGCTCGACGAATTTTCGAAGTTTTGTATAATTTATGTTCGGCGTAAGCTTTGAGAATTGATATCCCAAGAACGGCTTATCGGATTTTGGTTTTGACTTCGCCATTGTGTTCGTAGCGTCTGTGTTCGCATACGGTGTGAGTTTCGTTCAATTCGGCGCGCGTTTGAGCCTCCGTTTTGATCTCGCGTTTCCTTGTTCAAAAATTATAAAATATGAATATTTTAATATTAAAGTACTATTCAAAAATGAAAAGTACTATTCATTTGTATAGTTTGATCAAAAGAGTAGATTTGCAAAAAAATGTTTTATGCAATTTTTACTGGAGTAGAGCTTCTGCAACACTCGTGTATCTTTCCTGTTCCTACTCGAGTAAACCCTCTGCACTCGTGTATCTTTCCTTTTCCTACTCGAGTAAACCTTCTGCTCTCGTGTATCTTTCCTGTTCATGGAAATTTTTTTTACTCGAGTGATTTCCCAGCCTACTCGAGTCATGTTCTTACCTACTCGAGTAATCTGTAGCCTTTCTCGAGTTGTCCGTTGCAGTTTGTGTTTGAGTGCCGTTTTGCGAGTCAAAACGATGTCATATGGAAAAATAGTTAACATGAAATTTGTTCGTCTGGACGAGATCTACAACTTTCATGGTGGGCACTTTTCAATTTGAAGTCATCCTAAAACTCTATTTCGTCCTCCGCGCACTCACTCGTAGATCGCCAGTTTTAGACAAGAAATTATATATATATATATAAATCTTATACTTAGGATAGTTATAAACAAAACAGAAAAAACTTTTTCTTCTTCTTCTTCTCTTGGCCGAACCAGAGAGAGACAGTGACGAAGAACTCTAAGTCGTGAATCTTTCGGTGGCCGCCGGCGGAGCTCCGGTGCTCGAAATTTCCAACCGTTCGTAGATCTGGAAAGCTCTCATCGAGAGCTACGCCATCGTGATACTTTTTCCCCATTTCTTGAGTTTTCTCGTAAGGGTTTTTCGGCCCTAACCTCTATTTCGGCCATTTTCGTTTAGATTTCGACTCCTAACGTCTTCTTTTGCCCCGATCTGCGACGTGGGGTGATTCAGAGGATTTTTCCGGTAAAATCGAGGCAAGTGATGTTCTTGCCCTCTATCTTGCTCCCTTCCTCTTTATTTTGCCAGATTTTCGTTGAGTTGTCATGTTATTATTTCGTTGAAACTTATCTCTAAAATTCATTAGAACTTGTCTATAAATTTCTAGTCAAATTATTGAACCTTTACTCCCAATTCTCATCCTGTAGATTTGGTAATCAAATTTTGTTGCCTAGCCACCTTACTTATTAAGTCATGTTGATCGTTGCGACGCCTTGTGCGTCTCATTGTATTGTTTATACTACACTTGACTTGACCCTTGAAATGTCCTTATGCAGTCCATATTGTTGTTGACCGTGAGTCCGTGATGGATAAAAAGAAACTCTGCTTGTATAATTATGTAACTAAAGAAACACAGATGAACTGTGCGCGTTGGGGTTTCTCCCTCGGCATAGTGCCTTATGCTTGAGTCTGTGCGCGTTGTGGACCTTTTTCCCCGGTACAGTACTCTTTATGGTTGAGCTGATCAGTCTCATAATTTTTTTATTGATGAATAACAAGAATATTAATGAAAGATGAAAGTTTGAACTTCTGATCTTGGTGCTTTATGTGATTAACCATTCTTGCTCGGCTAGTTTTACTGTTGCTTATTTTTACTCTGCTGACCATTTTGTTGCAGTCGATTTACAATTTCCTTTACTTTGAGGTTTGTGTAGTTTGCCTTTACTCTTTGCACCATTTTTATCTTGCTTCTGAGGTGTTCTTCTTTTGAATGCCTCAGGATCAGAGCTGTAGCAGGTTTAGCTGACCGTGTTGTGCTTCTACTGCTGCTGGTTACTGCTGCCATTTGCTTCCACCTCTGAGCTTGAGGTAGTTGACTTTGTTTAGACTTGCCTGATTTTACAATGGGTTCGTGTCAGTTGTTGACGCTCATAGTCTTTGACTTTTCTGTGATAGACCACTTGCCACTTTTATTGCTGTTACTTTTTACCTGTTTGTACTTGCTCTCTGGGAAGGATTTATGTTAGAATGCATTTAGTTATTTTAAAATACACAAAACTGCATTCTGGAGTATCGACATGGCATGACTTTCAACTACTAAATCTACTACTTTTAAGCGTTATAAAAGTTCTCTATATATATTAAATGTAGAAGTCACATCATCATTTTATGATACTGGACCTTCACACTCATATAGGTTAACAAATAAACCAACTCAGTATTTTTCCGCCGCGTAAAACCTATATAGTTTCTCTCCTATGGACTAGTGATCCACCCGACCGAGGGACACAGTTATTAACTCTAATAACTTATATGCATTGTTTTTAACTTAATTTCATAAATCTTTTACATGAAGTAAATGTGAGGACGGGTTGCCTGAGCGTCTGCAGTTGTCCCCTGCACGACGTGACATCACGACACGTATTTTCCCTACTCTGACGTATTTTTGAATACGGAGAAAATGCGGGTCGTGACAACTGCTCTTCTGACGATGAGTCTGAACTTATGGCTCAATACAAAGTGTTAATCAAGGCTTACGACAAATGTCGAAAAGTTGTGAAAATTCAGGCCGAGGAGATTAAATCTCTCATGGCTGAAGAGAACTATTTGAGAGAGGAAGTCGCAAAGACGGACTCACTCAGAGAGAATTTCAATGCTGCAATTGAAGAATATAATAGAGATCTCAAGCACCTAGATCTGAAGGAGAAAATCATCCAGGAATTGGAAGAATAACTTATAGCTGAAAAGAAACTTGTTGAAAGTTTCTCCAAGTTCAAGATAGTCCTTCCGTTTGTTGCCGAGTTCTCTACTCAGGCCAAAGGTGCTGGCTTATGCCATGTGGATGCGCCTAGTAAACCTTCTAGGAGAAATAAGACTCAACGAAAAAATAAGGCCACCAAGAAAGCTTTGGCCAAGGAGAAGGGGAAAGCTCCTCAAAATCAAACTTCATTTAAAAAGGTTATCTTTCCAACTAAAGAGTTTGATCTTGATTCCTCCTACGGTCACTTTGCTAGGTCTACTTATGTAGAGCCCAAGTCTCGGTACCAAGGATGGACCCGTCCTCGGAACTTTGGTGAAAGTGTCTTCAAGGCAACTTATGAGGAGATCACTCTTCAGAGCTATGACCCTTATAGTCATGGTCACAACATCATGAAAACTCCAAAAGTAAAACCCGTTGTGGAAAAGCCTCTTAAGGAGAAGAAATCATGTGAGTGTCATCACCACGAAGCTTCTACCTCCAAGCCTGCTGCCCCTGCTAGACCACACTCTTAAAAGATCAAGAAGGAGAACTTTAGGCAAAAATATAACAGGTTTGACTGTTGGTGCTGCGGCAAAGTTGGTCACTTTCCTATAGATTGCCGGTTTAACCCCAAGTATTATGTAACTACTCAAGTTAATAATGCGAGAAAGACCACTCACAAGGTTAACACACGTAGGGGAAGTATGCTAACTAGAGACCAATGAGCCAAATGAGTTTGGGTTCCTAAGGCAAACTGATTTGTGTATGCAAGTATGTCCAAAGGCCACCAAAAATTCTATTTGGTATTTGGACAGTGGATGCTCTCGGCATATGATCGGGACTAGAAGCCTACTACAGAATTATTCTCCAGTCATGAACGGGCCAAAGATCATCTTTGAAGGTTCTGACAGAGGAATTACTAAAGGCTACAGTATGATTACTAATGATAGTGTATCCTTCTCAGATGTGGCTTATGTTGAAGGATTAGAACACAATCTTATAAGCATAAGACAGCTCTGTGATAAAGGATACATAGTAGAATTTCATGCAGACAAGTGCTTGATAAAATCGGTAGATAATTTGGAAACGATTCTATCAGACACTATAGTAGGAATATATTTTGTTTAAATTTTATTTGCATAGACTCTTCTACGTCAGTGTGCTTTTTAGGAAAAGATAGTGCGTCTCTTTGTGAACAATGACATATGAGATTAGCACATATAAATTTCAAAACTATTAATACATTATTCTCTCTTAATTTTGTACGTGATGCCCCAAATGTCAAGTGCGTTAAAGATAGATCTTGTCACACATGTATAAAAGGCAAGCAAACAAGGACTACCTTTAAAAGCATCATCGACAAAGACTCTAATAGGTGTTTACACCTACTTCATATGGACTTGTTCGGTCCACTACAAGTTAGAAGTTTGGGAGGTAAGGATTATACATTGGTTATTGTTGATGATTACTCTCACTTTGCATGAGTGTTCTTTCTAAAACACAAGTCAGATATTTTTGATATCTTTACTAATTTTGTCAGGCAGGTTTAGAATGAATACAACTGTTCCCTAGTCAAAATCAGAAGTGACATTGAAACAGAGTTCAAGTCTGGGGCCATGACAGAATTCTGTGAAAACCTAGGTTTCTTTCACTAGTTTTCCTCTCCTCGTACTACTCAATAGAACAAAGTAGCTGAGAGAAGGAATAGAACACTCATAGAGGCCTGCAGAACCACGTTGAGTGATGGCTCACTACCAGAATATTTCTGGGCTGAAGCCGCCAACACTACATGTCACGTGCAAAATCGAGCACTCATAAAAAAGAACCATAATAAGACACCTTACGAACTACTAAAGTGCAGAAAACCGACTATTTCATATTTTAGAATCTTTGGTAGCAAATGATTCATCCTTAACAATGGTAGGTGTCACACCACTAAATTTAGTCAAAAAAGCTTTGAAGGTATTTTCGTAGCCTATAGTAGCCATAGTAAGACATATAAGATTTTTAATAAGAAAACCCTGGTTGTAGAAGAATCTATTCACGTTGTATTTGATGAGACGAACTTGCTACAAGACAGCTCTTCTAGTGTGTTTATTGAAGATGCAAGTTCAAGCATAAAATAATTAAACCTGGATGAGCCAACTGAAGAAAAATGTCAAAAGTTCATCAAGATCACCACTCCAACCCCAATTGGAGAGGTTGATGACCATGATAAAGATATCATTCAAGTTGATGAAGTCACTCCAGTTGTTGAAGAAGCTCCACATGCAAGGACTCTAGAGCTCAGACATTTGAAGGAACACCCAATGGATCAAATCATAGGAGATCCCCGAGATGGTGTCAGAACTCGTAGAGGTACAACTAATGAAAATTTATATTTTAGTTTTCTCTCACAGGTTGAACCGAATAAGTTTGAGGAAGCAAACTCAGACGCATCTTGGATAATGACAATGAAAGAAGAATTGAGAGGTTGATGACCATGATAAAGATATCATTCAAGTTGATGAAGTCACTCCAGTTGTTGAAGAAGCTCCACATGCAAGGACTCTAGAGCTCAGACATTTGAAGGAACACCCAATGAATCAAATCATAGGAGATCCCCGAGATGGTGTCAGAACTCGTAGAGGTACAACTAATGAAAATTTATATTTTAGTTTTCTCTCACAGGTTGAACCGAATAAGTTTGAGGAAGCAAACTCAGACGCATCTTGGATAATGACAATGAAAGAAGAATTGAATCAATTCAAGCGTTGCCAAGTCTGAAAGCTTGTTCCAAGACCCAAAGGTAAGAACGTTATCGGAACAAAGTGGGTCTACAGGAACAAGATGGACGATGATGAGACAATTATAAAGAACAAGGCCAGACTCGTCGCCAAGGGATACAGACAAGAAAAAAGAATCGACTTCGATCAGACGTATGCACTAGTGGCAAGGCTGGAGGCAATCAGGTTGTTCCTAGCATATGCAACACTTAAGGGCTTCACTGTCTATCAGATGGACGTGAGCTCAGCCTTCCTTAATGGTGACATAAACGAAGAGGTGTATGTGGAACAACCTCCGAACAACCTCCAGGTTTCGTTGATTCTAACTATTCTTAGCATGCTTATCTTTTGTTTAAAGCTTTATTTGGTTTGAAACAAACTTCTCGAGCTTGGTATGAGACGCTGTCTAATTTTCTTCTTGAGAACAAGTTCACAAGAGGAAAGATAGATAAGACATTATTTCTTAGGGAAATAAAAGACAAAGTTTTCCAAACTTTTGCTAGTACAAATCTATGTCGATGACATCATATTTGACTCTACTGACAACAACCTCTGAAAAAAGTTTTCCAAACTTATGCAAGGAAAGTTCGAAATGAGCAGTATGAGAGAGCTGAAGTATTTCTTAAGACTTCAGGTGACACAATCTGAAGATGCAATTTTCATCTTTCAAACGAAATTCACCAAGGAGTTAATTAAGAAATTCGGAATGAAAAACGCAACCTTTATAAGCACTCCAATGGGTTCAACTATGTCTCTAGACAAGGATGAGAAAGAAACATTTCGATGAAATCAAGTACAAAAGCATAATTGGATCATTGCTCTATCTTACTGCTAGTATGCCGGACATAATGTTTTCAACGTGTGTGTGTGCTAGATTTCAAGTGAACTCTAAGAAATCTCACTACGCTGCTGCAATACGGATTTTAAGATATCTTAAAGGTACACCAAATCATGGCTTATGGTACCCAAAAAGTAATGATAGAGAACTGATTGATTTTTTAGATGCAGATTTTGCAGGAAGCAAAGTTGATAGAAAAAACACTTCCGAGACTTGCCAATTCCTTGGAAGGAGGCTCATTTCATGGAGCAACAAAAAACAAAATTGTGTCGTAATCTCAACGGCCGAGTCAGAATACATTTCTGCCGGCAGTTGTTGTGCACAATTGTTATGGATAAAGAATCAACTTGAAGATTACAACTTGAAGAAAAGGACATTCCTCTGTTCTGCGACACCTCCAGTGCAATTGCAATAGCCAACAACCCAATCTCTCACAGCCGGACAAAACATATAGAGCTGCGGTATCACTTCATCCGGGAGCATGTGGAGCATGGAGACATCAATCTCCAATATGTTCCAACTGACAGACAGATTGCAGATATATTCACGAACCCGCTGGACGAGGCCAATTTCTCGTTTTTCAAAACAGAACTTGACATGCTCAAAAAAAAGAATGAAGAAACAAGTCTCAAGCAAGTTCCAGATCGGGTTATACTTCAAAATCCAAGAAAATTCAAAGTATGGACTTCATTTCTCGAGTACATCACTTGTACTCGAGAACAAAAACTTACTTCTCGAAAATAAAAATTCTACTCGAGAACTTGACAAGTTCTACTCGAGAACAAGAAGAATTCTACTCGAGTGCTAATCTTCTTCTTCTCGAGAACAATAATCCACTCGAGAAATCAGATTGGAAATTTCTCTTCAACTTCAAATTTTTTATATTGGCACCCGGACACTTCACCGCCATACTCCAGGTATTTTTAACATTATTTATGTCATTTATCATCAAGATTAAAGGAAAATATAAATATATTTATGTCTAAGAATTTTCTATTCCCGATATCAAAATCCCTCTCGAGAAAAACTCTTCAACTTCTCCATCTCCGCCTAACTGCCTCCAACAAGCCTACTTCTCCATTCGTCGGCCAGCCAACATCACTTTCTCCAAATCAGTGGCATCTTCATCCATGTTAGGAATCAACAGCGAACTCATCTCAACAGGAATCAGCGAAATTTCTGATGATTTCAGGAATGTTCTCATTTTACTCGACACCGCCAGATTATCTTTCATTCTTGAACATCCCTGCAAAGTACTCCTTTCAGATGTCGAAGAATTTTTCCAACATGCCAAGATCAAGCGCAATGGAAAAGTACTGAAATCAAGGGTTCGAGACATCAAGGTAAAGATGACTTCCAACTCTGTTTCAAAATTCCTGCAACTACCAGTGATCGATGAAGAAGACGACCTAGTAGAGACTGATTATGAAAGGGCTTACAGTTTCTGTGGCCTTCCCCAGTCAACTCACACAGTTCGCAGACAGTTTATGAATGCTGAGAGTAAATTGCTGGTAGATATCCTTGGAAAAGTAATTCTCTGCCGCACAAGCTCTATAAGCTACATCACACCAGAGTTATTCGATATAATGACTGCTGTGATATGCAGGAAGAAATTTCAGTGGGGCGTGATGATCTTTGATAAAATTAAGGCAAGTATCAAGAGCCCTAATTATGGTAGAATCCTATCTCTATACCTAAACCAGATGATGCTAGATGTCTTCCTTATGAATAAGGGTATGACCATTCACCATATGAAGAAAGTCTCCATCTCCTCCATCCAAAGATGGGAGATTAAGCTCCAGAAAACTGACCAAGCACCAAAGAGGAATGAAGATGAAGTTAGGACTCCATCTCCTCCTTCTTATCAAATAACTGATCCAGTTATTGAGGGGGAGCCTGCTCCATCTGTCCAAGATCAGTCCTCTCAAACTCCAACTCCTGCCCCAGTTTCTACAGAAATCCCTGCCCAAGTTACTCCACCTGCTGCCATTCATACAGTTTAAGAAGATGATATCTCTTCTCCTGCCGCTGCTAATACTATTTTAGATGATAGTTCAACTCCATCTGCTGCTGCCACAGCCACTTTGCTTCATACATACAATTCAGATTTTCTTGCCGAAGATCTACCAGATGCAAAAAACCTGACTGATGCTCAGGTTTATGAACATATCTTGTCTGCAGATGATGATATCAACAGGATGTTGGAGGAACTCTCTTCTAAAGAGCCTCTATTCAATGTACCTGAAGAACATCCCTCTCCTCCAGCAAAGTCTCCAGAACATCCAGAACATCCCTCTTCTCCAGTAAAGTCTCCTCAAGAAAAATCCCCAGAACCTGAAAAATTTCCTGAACCTGAACCAGAAAAATCTGCACTTGAAGATGTACATGATGAAGAAGTTGTTTCTATTCCTGATTCTGAAGATGAAACACGTGCTGTAGATGCTGACCCCCTCTTCCCAGTCTCCATTTCAACATTCCCACCTTCCTGGGTGGTGAGGCCGAAGATGAGTTAACCATTGCAAGAAGAAAACAAATTTCTACCTCTACTGTACAAATTGAAGAGAGTTCCATAGAAAGCCCCAGCTCAACCTCCTCAAACTGAAGTATTTTCTGAAGGTAATATCTGGAGCAAGATTGAAGCAATGCTAGCAGAACAAAGAAATTATTTTGATATTTCTATTAAAGCTGTAACTGATAAAGTAACTGTCCTGAAAAAATAGATGAGCAGAGGATTTGCTGAAATCCAACATAATACTGATGAATTTAAAAGACTTTTACAAATTAGAGGAAAAGCAATAGATCACACTATCACCAGCATTGGTACAGTAATAGAACATTCAGTTACTCTTGCAAATAATCAAATTCAATTAGAAAAGAAAGCTCAAGAACGTAAATTCAAGACTTGTGAAGAAGTTGAGCAGTTCAAAGAGGAAGTCATTAACACCCTATCTGTAGAAGTCAGAAAGGGGGAGGATTTAGTGAAAGAACAACTTGAGAAGAAAGTTAAGATAATGAAAGATCAATGAGATGATCAAATGAAAGAGATCCAAGCATCAGTGCTCAAAGAAGTTAAAAGTACAAAGCTTTACAAATATGATACTGCAATTTGGATGCATAATCAACTTTTCCCTGATCTATCAATAGACCCTTCTGCATCCCCTCCTGCATGCCTGGATGCGAATAGACCAACATTCTCTCCACCTCTTGAATATTTTGAAGGACCACCTCCTGAAATATATGAGCAAGTATGAGAATCTGAACAAGCAAATGTGCCCCCTCAAGTATCTCTTATGATTCAGAAAGCTAAAAGAAGAAAATATGATGATGGTGTCTCTGCTAGCAGATCAACTCCCTATCTTGAAGCTGAAAGAAGAAGAGCTTAAGAATTTTCTGAAGTATGGAGTCCAACCTCCAAAACCCTGATTCTTGAAACTCCTAAACTTGTTGTTGATTTTAATGAAGACAGGAACATTCATTATAACTTCTATGAATGAGATTTATATGAGAAATCTCTTATCAAGAGGAGATTGTATGACAGAGAGTTTGGAAAGAATAATCTCAAGGCTCCACCCAGACTTCCCAAATATTTTTCTAAACCTTACAATTATCAAAAAAGACAACAAGAGAAGGAGGAAAGACAACAACAACAGCAGAACTAGAAGAATTTGCAGATGATCAGAAAATTCATTTTTGAGATCTTGTGGAATTGAACTTTTTCTTGGACAATATCTATTATCATAAACCTTTAGTTTTGATGATATGATTTTTGTATATCACAACATTTCTTCTATTTATCATGATTTTTGGTTTCTTTATTTGTTTATCTTGATATAATTCACCTTAGTGTAAAAGGTTTTGACTTCTACAAATAGGGGGAGATTGCTGGGTATTGCATCCACAATAACCCAGATTTGTATGAAGTCACCCTTGAACTAAGATAAATTAAATTTGTATTTGATGTCCTTTCTATTTAAGTGTTTGCAGGATATATTTGCCAAGTGTAGACCAATATCAGTCTACAATGAGTCACTAAACACAGGACATACAATGTAATCACTCATTGTATGATCCATGATGTTGACTCATGTGTAGCATCTCTATTGGGACACACTTCTTTTTCAATCACTAAAGCCATGTGACAAAGGATGGTTGCTGAATTTATTGAAGAAAATAAGTTTTCAGACTTTCAGAAAAATTGTTAAGTCTTTTTCTCGAGTAGGATCTTTTGTACTCGAGTAGAATTTAAGTTTATACTCGAGTAAGATCTGTCATGTATTCGAGTTGCAGAACCAGTTCTCGAGAAAGCTTAGTGCTGTTCTCGAGAAAGCCATGTGTACTAGAGTAGTCCATGACTCTCCTTCTCGAGTTACCTCATTTCCAGCCAAAATATTTTTCTAAGTTTTTTTCTCGAGAAGCCACATGTTATTTCTCGAGAAGGTCAGTATTACTTCTCGAGAACCAGAAGTCATTTCTCGAGTAATAGATTCTCTTCTCGAGTAACAAGTTTGTTTTCTCGTGATGCATTATTCCTCTCGAGTAACAGAATAATTTTCTCGAGAACAGAAGTTCATTTTTCTCGAGTACTTCTCTTTCTCGAGATACCTATATTCCACCTGTACATTTTTACCAAGTCTTTTTCTCGAGAAACAAAAGATTTTTCTCGAGAAGGCCATGTATAGTTCTCGAGAACCAAAAACCTTTTCTCGAGACCTTGAATACTCTTCTCGAGAGTCAGAACTCTTTCTCGGGATGCTTCCTTGTTCTCGAGTACCAGGATACTTTTTCTCGAGAACAAAAGTTCATTCTTCTCGAGTACTTACTTTCATTCTCGAGATAGCAGAATTCCACCTCCACATTTTTCCTAAGTACTTTTCTCGAGAATCTCATAATTCTTCTCTAGAAACAAAAAACATCCTCTCGAGTACACTTATTCCTCTCGAGAAATGCAGTTCAGTTTTCTGAATTTTTCTTAAGTCCTGACAGACGTAATTTCAAATATGATTAGCACTTGATTGGTACACGTGTCGTGCATTTAATGTGATTATGACCGTTAGGCAAGTCCTATAAAAGGTCTTATCATAATCGACCAATCCTAAGAAGAAAAATCTATGTATTCTGAATCGCAAATTCTCTTTCTAAATCGGGAGCCGCCGCTGTTCATCGCCTTCATCGCCGATCTGCTTTCGATCCAGAGATTCAGAATAAG
Organism: Platanthera guangdongensis; assembly: GCA_039583875.1. Lineage (NCBI taxonomy): Eukaryota > Viridiplantae > Streptophyta > Magnoliopsida > Asparagales > Orchidaceae > Platanthera > Platanthera guangdongensis. The sequence goes on along the minus strand of CM077148.1, from coordinate 113,532,577 downwards.
AGATTCAACAGATCAAGATTTTCTACATCGACAGATTCTTTCCTTGATCGTGCTGAGTCCAGAGTTTTCAGATTCAGAGATTTAGCCTTGTCTTCTTCGATGTATTTCTGACAGAGCTTCAACGTTTAAGAAGGAAGAAGGGTTGAAAATTCAGATTTGGAATAATACTGTTTGTATATTTTTCTCTGTAAATCATTTTGTTCTTGTAGGACATTCTTCTCCGAGTTGTAGGAGTTTTGTTCTTCGAGATTTTTATAGGAAGTTTCTCTTCCGAGTATAGATCCTGTTTTGAGGGATCGAGTTGTAGGACCTTTGTTCCGAGTGGTAGGATTGTTTTCAATCCGAGAATAGTGGAGTAGCTGAGTCTAGTGCGTTGATAGATCGGTGAGGTGAAAAGTGGATGTACCCAAGATTGGGGAACCACTATAATTCTTGGTGTCGTCTGTGTATTCTTGTTTATTTTCTGTGCATCGCTCGCTCAAATTTTTATTCCGGAAAAAGACGCAGAACTCACTTATTCACCCCCTCTAGGTGATTTAGGTTGACAACTTAAACATTTTCAAATGTGCACCAAGAGCACAACCCAAACTGGCCTACCGATGGGGCACAAAATGGGCCTCGGGAATGAGCACCGAGGACACAACCAATCCGTCCACCTGGCACAGAAGGAGACCCGAGAATGAGCACCGAGGACCAAGCCCAACCGCTCAAAGTCTATCTGTCAACTCCTGTCGGTGTGACGACTAGGATTATGACATCGCGTGTCTACTCACACCGCATGTAATTTCACATGGCCTTGCCATTGACAATCCGGTGCTCAACAACACCCAAAGGCTCAACACCGAGTCCCTTTTTATTATTCACGTCCCGTGTCAACTGCACGCAAGGGCTCCACGCCGAGTCCATTATCAACACATCATTCTAGTGCGGCAAACACACACGCACTTCAAACCCTTCCACACTTCCCTACCACACAAGGGTTCATCATTTACACAGGTGGCAGGCCATCTTATACAACATACCAATCCCACACTGCTTCCCGTATGGACAGACAACTTTAGGCAGTGGACTATTATACACATTTCATTAATTATTCTATCACATGGCCATGCATTAACCTCATCAAATTCCTTCTTAAAGTCAAGCATTCACAATCAATTATGCTTCCACAAGAATATCATTTGTTCAATCAAACGTATCAATTTAGTTGTTCACTAGCTTACCCAAACCATTTGTTTGTCAACCTCCTTCAAACCATTGATACAATCGTGTTCCACCAAACCATTTGTTTATTATGATTACGTATAGGCTAAGTCTACCAAAATCTCAACCCTATTTACTTTCTTAAGGATCTATCCCATCAGCCCTTTGTTTATCACAAATATCCATAAAGTAAGTTCAACAAATCTCAATGTTAATTTACTATGACCTCTCTACCAAATTCAAACCCGGCTCAACATTAACCCGAGAACATGTGCTTAAGACTTGACTGTACAGCAACTTCGACCGGACATTCCCGAGTCTACAGGACTCCTATGAGAGCGTGTAACCATCCGTTGGAAAGGTCTTTCCAAGGGCTACGACTTTCGTGTTTAATCGAAAGCCCATATCTGGCCGTAACATACCCAAAAACGGCCTTGAAGTTCGCTTCGCACAAAAAACAGATTTCTGCACGCATCTTAAAGCAAGATGAACGATATCGGTTCATCTTCTTCCTTTAGGCATTTAATCACAACTATATGCAGAACTTGCTCCTCCCTTATTCACCCTCAATAGACCATTTCTCTTCACGAAACCAAGTCCTATCTTCACAAAGAAGAGAGGAGAGGTTGAAGACATCAAATATCTAGGGCACAAGCCCTAACATGGTCTCTACCTAGGAGATCTTCATCTCATAAGTCAAACTATTTTGAGTCGACATCTGTTGAATTCTGTGAAGTGAAAGTGGGTGAATGGAAGGCTTGAGAAACCTATCCGCGCGGACTACGCGGACAGGGTTGGCGTGCTGCTAGGTCGGCAGGGATGTTGCAGGCGGTTTGCTCTGTGGCGGCCTGGGCGATCTGTTCGCGCGGACTACGCGGACAGCAGCGGCGGTCTGACAGACCAGTGTATGCTCAGCAGGCGGTTTACTCCCAGGAAGTAACCGGGCGGATAGGAATGTTATCCGCGGAGTCCGGCTTGATGCGGACTGAAGAACTGGAGCTCGGCAGACCGGTTTGGCAGATGCCTTGGTCTTGCTCTAGTGAAGCGGCAGCAGGAAGCTGCGGAGACCGCCGGTCAGCGCGGACAGAAACTGGAGGTCGCCCGGTATGGCGGGCTAGATCCAGTGTCCGCCAGTAAGTGCGGACTGGCCCTTGTGGCCAGCGGACTGGACTTGGTGGAAATTGAACCAAGTCCAGGTTGGCTCAGTCCGGGGAGATCGCGCAGTGGAGCGCGGGCTGGTTTCTCAGTCCGTCAAGCGTAGTAGAAGTGCTGTGCCTTGTTTGCTAGCTTGGGGAAATGCGGACTGAAGAATTGCTTGTGCAGGAGCGTGCGGACTGGAGCCGGAGTCCGCTGAGTCCGGTTTAGCCTTGTGACGAGGTTATGGACTCAGGAGTTGCGGACTGGAGTCTGCTGTTAGCGGACTGGATTGGCGTGTCCGCTGAGTCCGGAGGTGCCTTGGCAATGAGGTAATGGACTTGGGATATACGGACGGAAGCCGGGTGTTCGCTGAGTCCGGCAGGTGCCTTGATGGCGAGGCTGCGGGCTCGGGTTTTGCGGGCTGGTGCCTTGTCCGCAGAATGGCGGACACGGCTGTTGTGGAGTCCGGCTGTGGTGGTCCTGGCTTGGTCTCTGGCGGCAAGGCGGGCTGGATATTGGAGTCCGGCCTTGGAGAAGCTGGGGCGGACTGGCTATCTGCACAGGAGCGGCGAACTGGAAGGTGTGTCCGCGGGCTGGCGGACACACTTGTTCTAGCTGCGGGTTGTGGCGGTGATCCTATCGGCTAGGGCGGTGACCATACTCATCGTCGTGCCTATAAATAGGACCCATGTCACATCAGGAACAAGGAACCTAGACCGAAGTAAGTGAACAGTATTTGAGCTCGCGTAAGTTGCTGCGGTCTGGAATTTGTGTCCGCGCGGATTGAGAGTTGACCCGGTTGTGCTGTGCAGGTTGTGCGGATAGCGCTGGAAAGCCAAGACTTGACTCTGATTGCGGTCAGGGACAGTGCGGACTCTGCGGTTAAGCAACAGGCGGTAAACAGCAGGTCGCGGATAGCGACCAGGCGGTCTTCTCTTTGGCGACTTGGTTCGGGGTTCAGGAAGTCGCCTGCTTCAGGCGGACTGTTCCATTCGGTGACGCAGCTTGTGCGGTCTGGCGGCGTGCAGACCGGCGGTGAAGAGCTAAGCATTGGAATGAGGGGTGAGTCCGCGCGGCTTGGGTTGCGGTCTGGCGACCTGGCGGACTGAGCGGACTCCACAGCAGTAGGTCGGCGGCTTGTTGATTGAGTCCGCGCGGCTTGTTTTTTGTTCTTGTCTTTGTAACTGTCTCTGCTCTCCCGGTGTTGGTTTTTGGTGAAGCATGTCTCGCCATGTATGTCTCGCCTTGTAAAGAAGTTTGCTCTTGATCAATAAAGAAGCTTGTGCTGCATGTGTTGCTGGTTATTACTGCTTTGTTGAGATAACCCCTGCTAACTCCACGATCCGGGAAAACTTTCAACATTATAAGTGGGCGTATTCTCCTTCGGTTTGTTGAGTTTTCAGCAGGGTATCCAAGGGGGCGTCTGCGGTTTGTTGAATTTTAACATGGTATCAGAGGGAGGTTGTTGGAGTGGTCAAGCAGTGCTCAATGGAAGTAGTTGCTCGTATGTAGAGGAAACCAGTGGTAGAACCATGGCAGTGGAGGATGCAAGTTGTCTTGGTATTGATCTTCTTACAGAGGCGAACTGTGAACGGTGGAAGTCCTGTATGAAGAGCTTTCTTCTTGGCGAGGACCTTTGGGAGGTTGTATGCGGAGCAGGAAGACAAGAGGATACTGCTGTCAATGCTGAGGCGATGAGAGCTTGGAAGGAGGCAAATGCGAAAGCGGAGTCTATTCTCAAGCAGGTGATCTCATCGGAGCTCTTGGACCACATCAGTGGATGTCGGTCAGCTGCGGAGGTCTGGACTTCCCTTGATGGGTTGTTCAGGAAGAAGGTGAAGGAGGTTGCTGCTGATGATGGTCCCTCTACTTCGTATCAGGAAGAAAGGAGTGCTTCTCCTAGGCGTGATAGGAAGAGGAAGGAAGGACCACGGTGCTATAAATGCAAGCAGCAAGGTCATCTTCGGAAGGAGTGCAAGGTTGTCTTGCTCTCGGCGAACGTAGCTCATGTAGGGAGGAAGGAGAAGAACGTGGTTGGGATATCAACTAGTTCTGGAGTTGATCGGAGGAATGCCAGTGATAGTGCTGCTATCTGGCATGAAAGACTGGGGCATGTAGGGATGGACAAGCTGAAAGCAATGGCGGAAAGAAGACTCGTAAGAGGCTTGCCTAGATTGTCATCCTATGGCGATGGTCGGGGGTGTGCGGGATGTCAGGAAAGTGGAGCCTATCGCTTCATGGTCGACAAAGCACAATCCAGATGTAATGCACCATTGGCGGTTGTCCATTGTGCTCTGGTGGGACCGACCGTCACGGCTAGTCTTGGAGGCAGCAGGTTCATGCTGATATTGGTTGATGACTATTCTGGGTATACTTGGGTATACTTTATGAAGAAGAAGTCCAACATGGTACGTTTGTTTGTGGAGTTCAAGAAGCTTGTGGAAGGCCAGCTTGGCCGGAGGATCAAGGTGTTGAGGACAAGTTTCGGTGGTGAGTCTGGCTCAACCGAGTTCTCACGCTTTTGCAGGAAGCAAGGGATCCGGATGGAGCTTTCTTGTGGACATACTTCACAACAGGGTAGTATTGCAGCTCGGATGATCCGTTGGTTAACGGAGACCTGCAAGTGTTGGCTTCAGAGTAAAGGCGTTCCGAAGGCTCTTTGGGCGGAGAGAATAGCCTGTGCTGCTCATGTCATCAACCGGATGGCTCTTAGTCCGATCATAATGAAGACTCCTTATGAGCTGATGTTCGGAGTGAAGCCCTCAGTGAAGCACCTTCGGGTGTTTGGATCTACCTGCTATTTACACTCTCCGGGTCCTCTCAAGACAAAGCTAGTCTTTGTTGGGTATGATGAGCAGAGAATAAGATGGAGGTGTATGGATCCTGCGACGAAGAAACTCATAGTGTCGAGAGACTTTGTTTTTGATGAGTTGACGCCGTATTGGGGTAGCTCTTATGTGGAGCTAGAGATAAGCAGGTCAGATGGTGGGCTGAAGGAGGCTGCTGCTAAGGAAGTGGAGTTGCCTGAGTCACCAGGTGCTCCAGGTTGTTCTAGCTCCGGGGCAAAGGCGTCAGAGTCGGGAAGAAGGGGGAGCGATGCTCCAGGACCTTCTGGCTCGAAGGCGGAGGCTTCCGGTTCAGGAAGCAAGGGGAGCGATGTTCCAGGCAGTTCTTGTTCAAGAGGGGAGTCTTCTGGTTCAGGTAGCAGGGGGAGCGTTGCTCCAGATGCTTTTGGTTCCAGTAAGGAGGCGTCTTGTTCAGGGAGCAAAGGGAGCATTGTTCCGGGTTTGCCCGGGAACGGAGCTGGTTCAAAAGCAGCGGAGGTGGTTAGCCATGATCAGGTTCTTCGGAGATCGAAGAGGATCAGTAAGCCACCAGCTCGATATTGTGAAGGGAACACGGCGGACTTGGTCCCGTGTTTCCTTGTTAGCCCTCAGGTCGAGCAAGGTACTTCTGGCTGTGATGACCCCACTAGAATCAAGGAGGTGGTTGACACCAAGTTTGAAGAGGTGACTTCTCTCAGAGGCAACGAGACTTGGACTTCAGTGTCCAAGGAAGTTGGTGATACTCCTGTGATGCAAGAGTGGAGGTTGAAGCTGAAGAAGACAGAGGGAAGCATGACTCCTTTTTGGAGATGCTGGAGGGCTCCCTCATGGTCCATGATATGCGGGGCGAGGACTATGTCTTGGACATCTCTTCGTAGATGCTATCGGAGGGACCAGGTGCAAGGTTACGGGAGCTGCTGGAGTTATTCACCACTTCTCACTTCAAGGGGGAGTGTTGAATTCTGTGAAGTGAAAGTGGGTGAATGGAAGGCTTGGGAAACCTATCCGCGCGGACTACGCGGACAGGGTTGGCGGACTGCTAGGTCGGCAGGGATGTTGCAGGCGGTTTGCTCTGTGGCGGCCTGGGCGATCTGTTCGCGCGGACTACGCGGACAGCAGCGGCGGTCTGACAGGCCAGTGTATGCTCAGCAGACGGTTTACTCCCAGGAAGTAACCGGGCGGATAGGAATGTTATCCGCGGAGTCCGGCTTGATGCGGACTGAAGAACTGGAGCTCGGCAGACCGGTTTGGCAGATGCCTTGGTCTTGCTCTAGTGAAGCGGCAGCAGGAAGCCGCGGAGACCGCCGGTCAGCGCGGACAGAAACTGGAGGTCGCCCGGTATGGCGGGCTAGATCCAGTGTCCGCCAGTAAGTGCGGACTGGCCCTTGTGGCCAGCGGACTGGACTTGGTGGGAATTGAACCAAGTCCAGGTTGGCTCAGTCCGGGGAGATCGCGCAGTGGAGCGCGGGCTGGTTTCTCAGTCCGTCAAGCGTAGTAGAAGTGCTGTGCCTTGTTTGCTAGCTTGGGGAAATGCGGACTGGAGAATTGCTTGTGCAGGAGCGTGCGGACTGGAGCCGGAGTCCGCTGAGTCCGGTTTAGCCTTGTGACGAGGTTATGGACTCAGGAGTTGCGGACTGGAGTCTGCTGTTAGCGGACTGGATTGGCGTGTCCGCTGAGTCCGGAGGTGCCTTGGCAATGAGGTAATGGACTTGGGATATACGGACGGAAGCCGGGTGTTCGCCGAGTCCGGCAGGTGCCTTGATGGCGAGGCTGCGGGCTCGGGTTTTGCGGGCTGGTGCCTTGTCCGCAGAATGGCGGACACGGCTGTTGTGGAGTCCGGCTGTGGTGGTCCTGGCTTGGTCTCTGGCGGCAAGGCGGGCTGGATATTGGAGTCCGGCCTTGGAGAAGCTGGGGCGGACTGGCTATCTGCACAGGAGCGGCGAACTGGAAGGTGTGTCCGCGGGCTGGCGGACACACTTGTTCTAGCTGCGGGTTGTGGCGGTGATCCTATCGGGTAGGGCGGTGACCATACTCATCGTCGTGCCTATAAATAGGACCCATGTCACATCAGGAACAAGGAACCTAGACCGAAGTAAGTGAACAGTATTTGAGCTCGCGTAAGTTGCTGCGGTCTGGACTTTGTGTCCGCGCGGATTGAGAGTTGACCCGGTTGTGCTGTGCAGGTTGTGCGGATAGCGCTGGAAAGCCAGGACTTGGCTCTGATTGCGGTCAGGGACAGTGCGGACTCTGCGGTTAAGCAACAGGCGGTAAACAGCAGGTCGCGGATAGCGACCAGACGGTCTTCTCTTTGGCGACTTGGTTCGGGGTTCAGGAAGTCGCCTGCTTCAGGCGGACTGTTCCATTCGGTGACGCAGCTTGTGCGGTCTGGCGGCGTGCAGACCGGCGGTGAAGAGCTAAGCATTGGAATGAGGGGTGAGTCCGCGCGGCTTGGGTTGCGGTCTGGCGACCTGGCGGACTGAGCGGACTCCACAGCAGTAGGTCGGCGGCTTGTTGATTGAGTCCGCGCGGCTTGTTTTTTGTTCTTGTCTTTGTAACTGTCTCTGCTCTCCCGGTGTTGGTTTTTGGTGAAGCATGTCTCGCCATGTATGTCTCGCCTTGTAAAGAAGTTTGCTCTTGATCAATAAAGAAGCTTGTGCTGCATGTGTTGCTGGTTATTACTGCTTTGTTGAGATAACCCCTGCTAACTCCACGATCCGGGAAAACTTTCAACATTATAAGTGGGCGTATTCTCCTTCGGTTTGTTGAGTTTTCAGCAGGGTATCCAAGGGGGCGTCTGCGGTTTGTTGAATTTTAACAACATCTTTCCTAGAAAATAACTACAGATCTAGCACCAAGGGAGCGGGTAGGAAACACACCTCGTTTCCGACGTTTCCGGCCATGAATCTCGTCACTCTCTTTGACGGCATCTTTCTCCTTGTTCGTGTTGTTATTTACGGGGAAGAGAAACAGAAGACTTTCCTCCAGAAGATCCAACTCCGGCGATCTCCTTCTTCGTCGGGTTCGACAAGGATAACTGCTCGGCAAAAATGGCGAAGTGACAGCTACGGTTTCCGTAAGTCTCCTTTTATAATGAGAATTAGGGTTACGTTGCCCCGCCACACATTGTCCTAACATTGGACCGCCTATTATTACATTAAATATGTCCTTTTGAAAAGACGCGTCCAATTTAAGTCATTTGACGCCAATCCCGAAATTCCGGTTCAGTCTGTGCATTTGGCAGCAAGCAGACTGAGCCAAAAAATCTAGTAAGTCAAAATCGTTGAGTGTGCCTCCTTTACTCGACGAATCGTCGAGTGCCGTCGAGTGCACTCAATGCACTCGACGCCTACAACCCTCAAGAATAAAAATCGTTGAGTAAGCAACCTTCACTCGATGAATCGTCGAGTGGCGTCCAGTGCACTCAATGCACTCGACGCCTACATGCCTCAGAACAACTATAAGTAAAAAGCGTTGAGTGGCGTTGAGAGCACTCAACGCCACATTGACTTCACGACAACGCCAACATTAGCAAGAATTACGTTGAGTGGTGTTGAGACCACTCAATGCCAACATCAGTCCGAATAGATCTAAGTTAAAAGAGTCGAGTGGCGTTAAGACCACTCAACGCTGCGTTGACTTTACTCAACGCCAACAACCACCAGAATAATTCCAAGCTAAAAGCGTTGAGTGGCGTTGAAACCACTCAACGCCGCGCTGAATCCACTCAATGCCAACAACATCTAAGTAAAATACGTTGTGTGGTGTTGAGTCCACTCAACGCCTCAGCATAATTCGTCGAATGGCGTCGAGTGCAGTCAACGCACTCGACGCCCCGAATCCAGAAACTATTTTAAGTCCAATTTCATCGAGTGGTGTTGAGTCCACCCAGCGGCTCGTCTTAATTCGCCGAGTGGCGTCGAGTGCATTCAATGCACCCGACGCCTTCAGATTCTAGAATTATTCGTCGAGTGGCACAAATAAACGATCCAGGTACAGGATAAGGCTGTCCTGGGCTGTCCAGTGTGGCGGGAGGCATCCCTCCTGAATGCACTATAACAGCTCGGTCAGGGCCGGTGTGTCGAGGATCTCCTGACGGAGGCGGGGCAGAACAAAAGACAACGACGTGGAGACGGCAAAGAAAAGTGCGCCGGAAGTGTCACGATGGGAGAGAGCGTTGGCTGCCCGATTCAATTGCCCCGCATGGAATTCCACCCGAAAATCGTAGCCCAAAAGCCGGCTCACCCAATGCTGTTGCGGAACTGTCATCAAGCGTTGCTCCAATAAGTACTTGAGATTGAAATGGTCGGTACGGATGACGAATGCCCGACCCCACAAATAGTGTCACCAGTGGTGAACGGCCTTAGCCAGGCCAATGAGCTCCTGCTCGTATGTCGAGAGCTTCCGATGGTGGGGAGCTGTCGTACGGCTGAAATAAACGATCAGATGTCTATCTTGTTGTAGGACCGCCCCACACCCGTGTTCGGAGGCGTCACACTCCACCTGAAAATCCCTCTCGAAATCCGGAAGCTGGAGGACCGGGGCCGAGACCAAAGCCTGCTGCAAGGCCCAAAAAGCCGTTGTGGCAGCGTCATCCCAAACAAAGCACTGGCGGCGCATGAGAGAGAGTAAGGGAGCAGCGATCACAGTATACCCTTGGATGAAGCGGCGGTAGTAGCCCGCCAAGCCGAGGAACCCGCAGAGTTCCCGCTGAGTCTGCGGGAGGGGCCAGTCGAGGACTCCTTGAATCTTGACTGGATCGGTGGAGACGCCCGAATGGTTGATTATGTGGCCCAGGTATGCCACCCTGTCCATGCCGAAGGAGCATTTGGCCTGCTTGAGAAAGAGCTGATGAGAGCGGACCGGTTGGAGGACGGTGCAGAGGTGATCCAGATGGGCTTCCCCCAGGTCTTGTTGTATACCAAAATATCATAAAAAACAAGTACACGTCGACGAAGGAGAGAGTGAAATACCTCATTCATGAGGGCCTGAAATGTCGATGGGACATTCATGAGGCCGAAGGGCATCACGATGAACTCAAAATGCCCTTGGTGTGTGCGGAACGCCTTCTTCTCCACATCTGCCGGGAACATATGGACTTGAGGGTAGCCCGAGCAAAGGTCGAGCTTTGAAAAGAAGCGGGCCCCATGCAACTCGTCCAACAACACTTCGACCACTGGTATGGGAAACTTGTCCTTCACCATGACCACGTTTAAGGCGCGGTAGTCAACACAGAAGCACCATGAATCATCCTTTTTGTGAATCAAAAGGACCGGGGAGGAGAACGGGGAAACACTGTGACGGATGATGCCCGGACGAATCATGTCGGTACACTGTCTCTCTATCTCATCCTTCTACCGGAAGGGATAGTGGAAGGATGGGCGACCACTGGGGGTGTATTCGGAAGAAGGCAGATGAGGTGATCATGGCGGCGTGAGGGAAGAAGCCCGGTTGGTGGAACCATAGTGTCGCTAAACTCGTCGAGAAGGGATGAGAGATCATGCTGCACTATGGGCTCCAGCTGTAGTGCAAAAACGCGGCTCAAATTTGCGGTCAGACGGCCCTAGAAAACCGTTGGGTAAGGGCCCGGGCCCCAAGACATCGTCATGCTCTCCAAATACCACAAAATGGGGCCGAGGGTGCGTAGCCTATGCGTTCTCAGAACCACATCTAATCCTCGTAAGGCGATAATGAAGAAGTCCATGATGGGAACGGCTCGACAAACCCCAATACACGCCATGGCTGACCATTAGGCACGACCACGCTCAAACGACTGCGGCTGGTGATAGGAAGCTGGAGCCGCTGGGCAGCTAGATCACTGAAGAAACTGTGTACTGCCAGTGTCCATGAGGGCTAAGAGACGATGGCCCGCCACAGTGATGGGCATCTGTAGTATGTCAGAATTGTGAGGGCTCGACATACCATTGATGGTGATTGTCGGGTCCCCTTGCCCGTCATCCCCAAGTTCCTCGTCCGATGGATCATCAACCTCAAGCCAAAAAAAGTGTTTACAACGGTGGCCTTTCCCATATGCCTCATCATAGTTGAAGCAAAGCCACTTCGCGCGTCGTTCCTCCATCTCCTTGTTCGACAGACGCCAGATGGTGGAGGGCCGCTCCCTCTCCTTGGGGCTGTGTATGCTGCCGCTCACGAGTGGGTTGGCCTGGCCGGAACCCCGAAAAGAGTTGTCACTGGTACGACGCCGCATATATTGTCGGTCCAAGAGAATGCGCTTCTCGCAGATGTGAGCCAAGCTCATCGCTGTGGTGAGATCTGTTGGATTATGAAATTCCACATCTATGCGCAGCTGCTCATGGAGGCCCGCGGTGAAGAAGGCTGCCCGGTGTGCTGGGGGAACGGGCGGGGCGCGGGCGAGGAGTAGCTGGAATTGCTCCAAGTAGTCATCAATGGTACCGATTTGCTTGAGCGAGATTACGTCGCCAATAGGATTGCTGCGATGTGGAGGCCCAAAGCGGAGAGTGCACTGACCATTGAAGTCATCCCACGTGAGGTCGGGCTTCTCCCGATGAAGGTGTGAGAACCAAAATTGGGCCGAGCCCATGGGGTGGAAGGAGGCCACGCCGAGCCAATCCTCCCATGGGGTACGCTGCGCGCCGAAGAACTGCTCCCAACCCTGCAACCATGTTAAGGGATCTTCGCGGCCATCAAAGATCTGGAAATCAAGCTTGACATAATAGGGCACGGTGGAGTGGTCGGAGCAGCCGTGATAATCTGACGGCTGAAGCTCGGTCTGGAGGCCGAGAACGGATGGGGAAGAGTCCGCAGTGGGGCGGGGCGGCGGCGGAATGCCATCCGGGCGGATGGCGGCGAGGTGGGATTGGTGGTTGTCCGCCATCATTGCCTTGAAGGACTCCAATATTTGACCTAAGGTAGGAATGACTCCATTTCCGTCGTCCATGGTGGAAGAAGCCCGCATAGGAAGAGATGAAGGTGGCAGAAGCAACCCCGCGGAAGCCGCGAGGAGGGATGTTCCGGCAAGGGAATGACCGAGAAGAATAGGCCGGGAGAAGCTGTGGCCGGACTGCGAGAGGTGCAGCGGAAGCCGCTGTAGGGCGTGTTCAGGCCTGAACGGGGTAGACTGGTGTGGGGTAGAAGCGTGAGTGGGCTGGACGGAGGGTGACGGCGCGGAAAAGGACGGATCGGCCTCTGCGAGAGCGGAAATCGCCGGATCTGGGGTGGCGGCCGCGGGGAGAAAGGTGTCCTCTGATACCAAGTTGTTGCGAGCCCGTGATTGAGAGCGCGTGTCTCAGGAAAAGAGGAGTGAAATCCTCAAGGTAGGAGGAGGAGACCGACTTGGATATCCGGGGATTTATGGTGGCTGCGGTGCGGCTGGCGTGCGGTGCGGTTGTCGGCTAGGGTTGCGTCGGGAGTTTCACGAGAAAGAGAGAGAGAGAGAGAGAGAGAGAGATTTCACTAATAATTTCCTTGTTACTTCCCCATAACCGGACTCTCCCGATTAAAGTGGGAGATAAAAATTCAGCAAAGTACTCAAAAAGCTCCCTCACGTGGCTTAACGAAAAGTGAGTATTGAAATTACTGAAAACATAAAATTTCGAATACAAAATATTAAGATAAATTATGTGTACTCCACTTGAGGCTCGCGGCGCTTGTACGTACGCCCCCAACGTGAATCCGTAGCAATCTCTTCTGAAAATTTGCTTTGGATTACACTGTCTAGCCTCTAATTTGCTTTACCAAACAAGCCTTAAGCATTTATCATTTTTCTAGAAAATTTCTTCATAAATTTGATACCCAGAATCCTGCTGTTGTCTTTTCTTTAGGCCCTCCCACAGGAGTTGTCTAAAAATACCAGGCTTCGAACTTTGGATATTGGAAACAACCAAATTGAGAAGTTGCATGAAATAAAGGCAAGTATTGTTCAATTGCCTTTTGTTTTTTGGACCTATTGCTGCATTTTTGGTACTCTTATAGAAAAATTTTGCTCTTTCTAACCTACTTCTGTTATCATACTCTGTCGTAATATTAGGACCCCGAAGTTTTCTACTTGCACTAATGAAATGCTGAAATCACAGGTCCTTTCTTCTTTGCACAACCTTAAAAGCCTAAATTTACTAGGAAATCCCATCGCAGAGAACGATAAATTCTTAAAGAAGGTATTATTTCATGAACTTGTTCTCTCGGTGATTACCCTTCCCAGTTTCCACAAATGAATCCTATATTTACTCAAATTATGTGCCAGGTGAGAAGATTGGTCCCTAATGTTCAGATATTCAATGCCAAACGCACAGAGAGCAGTAATACCTCTTTGAAGGTTTCAGAAAAACCATCATCGCATCCTTCAAAAGCTAATTCATCTCTTGAAATTTCTTCCGGTGTTGAAAATATCAAAAAGAGAAAGAAGGGAGACTTCAAACGAGAGGATACTATTACTGATATTGAATTTGATGGGAAGAATAAGAGTTTAGATTCTGGAGCTGATGTCTCTGGTAATGCTTCCAAGGTCACAACAAAAAAGAAGAAATCAAAATCTAAAACAGAGCTCCTTGAGAAGAGTAATAGTGGTTATATGGAAGAAAATATTAGTCCCAAAGCTGAGCAGAAACCAAAGAGTAAGAGTTCTGTAGTTGGAGAAGATGGCATGCTAATGGATATTGACGATCCAACAAGACCCTTTGCGGATCTTATATTTTCTCAGAAGACTGTTGATGACTCCGAAAGGGAAGAAGGCAGAGTACATGATGCTAGATTTGATGGCATTGTTATCGAACATCGTAAGAAGTCGGAAAAGAGATCCAAGAACAGGGATTCTGGTCTCTCAGCAATGTTTTTCTCGAAACACGAAATTGGGATGGGAGGGTTATCAACATGGGATACTTAGGGTCCATTTGGCGCGGAATTTTTGCTCCGGAGAGTTTGGTCAAAATGCCGTCATAAAATGTGTCATGACAATGATCATTACCGCAATCAAGAGAAAAAGATTAATTTTGATCATAAAAGTGGATGAAATTTCTTAGGTGATGTTAGACGTTCCTGAACCACTGTTCGTAACCACCGTGTTCATGACTGCCGTCGCCGTGCCAAACCAACCCTTATTTTCCAGCTCAAAGTTAAAAGCTTTAAACCAATATATATTATGAAGGCTAATTTCTTCTTTACTCCTTTGTGGGCATTGCTGGCAGCACACATTTTGTAATGTGTATCTATGTTACAAAGTATCTCTTTGTATTTATTATAAGTGATATTGTATGGGCCCCTGTCCTCCATGTGGAAGTAGTGTCCTGACGTGATGGCGCTCTCGCATGAGAGAACCGTGTGCACGACAAAATTTTTGTGATGAACGAAGCAATGCACACCGGGGTTTGCGAGTGGTCAGAGCGCCGTCCCGCCGGGCACTATGACACCTCTATCTCCCCCCTCTCTTCTCCCATCTCTCTCCTCCCTCACCTGCCAGCCAACGATGCATTTTTTGATTTTTAATACCGGGCAGGGGTATTTTGGGGAAGGCATAATATTGTGTGGGCGGGCAACATGGAGTACTGTAGTCATGTGCGTGTGAGAGAAAGAGGGAGACGAGGACGAATGGCGGTGCATGCCACTGCTATTTTGCTCGAATTACCCTTGGTCCTCCCAGTCGTACATTGTTATTTGGATCATTGGGTACTGGCTGTCATTATTTTACTTTTCTCTATCTCCTCCCAAACCCTTCCTGTGGCTTCACTGCTCTTGGATTGTAAAGAAGTTGAATGCGATTGCTGGTTATTCATTGTTTCATCGAGCTATGCCCTTGTTAGGATGGTTTTGGGAGGTTTCTAAAGAGATCTTCATTTTTCTCATTTCGGCTCTGTTTGGGTGGACTTATTTTCACCGGTCAAGCGGATACAATCGCATGAACTGCATCATAATTAAAGTTCGGTTCATACGGTCGTAACCGTTTGACCGGAAATAAGTCCTTTCAAAGAGTGCCTTAGGCTCTGTTTGGGACAACATATGATGATGAATAAGTTGTTAATTGAAAATTGATGTTTGCATAGAGATTTTATAAAAGCAATGTTGAATAAGCAGTCGAATATTTAAATAATTTGTTCATAAGTGTTTTTTTAAAATTTCATTCATAAGGTTCTGTTCGTTTGAACGCTTTTTTTCGGCCTGCTCGTGATTTTTTTGCCTGCGCGTGATATTTTCGCCTGACCGTGTTATTTTCGCCCGATTGCAAATTTTTTTTGCCCGGTTGTGATTTTTTTCTCCCGACTTCGAATTTTTTCCCCAGAGCGATATTTTTCGCTCTGGCGCGATTTTTTTTTCGCCCGGGCGGAATTTTTTCGGTCGGAGTTGTTTCTCCCGGACGTGTTTATTTTCGCCCGAACTTGTTTTTGGCCCGGTCGCGGATTTTTACGCCCGTGCGGTTCTTTTTGCTCGACGTCGTTTTTTTCGCCCGGACGAGATTTTTTTTGTCCGGCCGCGAATTTTTTATGCGAACATGTTTTTTTCGCCTGTGCGCGTTTTTTTTCACGGTTGCGGTTTTTTGCACGGGCACGTTTTTTTTCGCTCGCGTGTGATTTTATTCGCCCGCTCACATTTTTTCTTCCGGGCAAGATTTTTCACCCGGGCCCGTTTTTTTCTCCCGGGCGCGTTTTTTTCGCCCGAGCGTGATTTTTTCGCAGCGGCTTAATTTTTTCAACTGAGCACGATTTTTTCGAACGGATTCTTTTTTTTCTCCTGTGCACGATTTTCTCTCCCCACTGTAATTTTTTCTAGCAGACAATTTTTTCTCCCGTGTGCGATTTTTCACCTGAGAAAAAAAACTCCAGGGCAAGAAAATCATGTCTGCGTGAAAAAATCACGCCGCGGGGAAAAAAAATCGCGCCCGAGCAAAAAAATTGTGCCCGGTGGAAAAAAAAACACCCGGGCGAAAAATCACACCCGGGCGAAAAAATCACGCCAGGACGAAAAAATCACGCACGAAGGAAAACAATCCCGTCCGGGTGAAAAAATTGGGCCCGGGCGAAAAAATCGCGTCGGGAAAAAATCGCGCCCGGGCGGAAAATTCGCGCCCGAGCGGAAAAATCGTGTCCGGGCGGAAAAATTGTGTCCGAGCTTAAAAATCGCGCCCGGTGGAAAAATCATACCTGAGCGAAAAAAATCACGCTCGGTCGAAAAATCACGCCGGGGCGAAAAAATCGATCAGACAAAAAATCCCGCACAGACCAAAAATATCGCGCCGGGTCGCAAAAAACAATCCCGGGCGAAAAATACGCCCTTGCGAAAAAATCACGCCTGGGCGAAAAAAATCGCTCCCGGGCGACAAGATCACGCACGGGCAAAAATTTCGCGCCCGGGCGAAAAATCGCGCCCGAGCAAAAAAATTCGCTCCCGGTCAAAAAACCGCGCCCAGTCGAAAAAACCGCGGCCTAGTGAAAAAATTTCGCCTGGTCTAAAAATTCGCGCTCGGGTGAGTAATTCTCTTGCGAACGAGAAATTAACGTCCGGGCGAAAATCTCACGCACGAGTGAAAAAATCACGTCAGGATAGAGAAAACGCACCTGGGTAAAAAAAATCACGCATATGGTTTATTTAAGAGATAAGTGCTTATGAGAAGTCATATGCTGGATATGAATAACTTATGAAAAATCAATTTATTATTAATTTTAAAATAAGTAATTTTTATTTTAAATTTCAATAATATTGTTGCATAAATTTCATTTAAAATGTGTTTTATCTTGTATACAGTTTGTACTTAAATGCAATAGGTTTGATTTTTGTACAGGCTTTAGCCTTATGAGGTCCCATGCCGTAAGGAAAATTTTTCGGTCCGCCGATTGGACCGTGAAAACGGTTCGCGCATAAATACCGTGGGTCCCTCCTCCTTGCCTCCTTTCCTGAAAAAGTTTCATCGCAAAATTTCAGCCAGACGTCATTTTTTTTTGCCGAAGCTCCTTTTTCCACGCTAGATTTTCCGTGGGTTTCTTCTTCATTGTGCGGGGCTTGCCTGAAGACATTTCCCTTCGCCGAGAAGCTCCAAAGGCCCGGTGGCCATCCTCGCAATGTTCCCCCAGCGAGGATAATTCGGCCAACGTTCCAGTTAGCGCGGAACAGTTATCTGCCTCCACAAGTACTGCAGAGTAACTTCTGTCATCCTTGGAGATCCCGTCATCATCTTCCCCTTTTATCTCAGAACAGTTGACACAATCCCGCTACCATGGAGGAAGCTGAAGAAACTTTGGACAACATTCCAGTTAAGGTAATAAAGAAAAAAACCTTTCATTGTCTGTTTTTTATTGTTGTATTTGTGATTCGGCTGTAGGTCTCATAGTTTAATTTTTCAGTCCTTATTGTATTGTTTTTTTTGGTTGGGATTCACCCGGTCGGAATTTATTAATCTGTAAGAAAACTGGATATTTCTCCGGTCGGATTTCATGTGGATTGATTGTTATTTCTCCGGTCGAATTTCATGTGAATTGTTATTTCTCCGGTCGGATTTCATGTGAATTGTTATTTCTCAGACCAGATTTCATGTGAATTGTTATGTTGCATAGTTTTAAGGTGTAAGAGTCACTGGACACATCTGATTTTTTTTTCACAGGAGGAGATTGACGTTGTTGTCTTCCCGACCGAGCATTCTGATGCGGAAGCCTACAATATGTACAGGGAGTATGCCCGAAAAATTGGATTTAGTGACGCAAATAACATATTGTACACTGGACACATACTCAGGATTGTTAAGGGGAGGCAGTTTGTATGCGCAAAAGCAGGTTATAAACGAGTGAATGACGAGAAGGATGTCCAAAAAAAATTCCGCAAACTTGATACTCGTACAAGGTGCTTGACTTGCTTGCATTTTGCTGCTGATAAAGAGGGCAAGAATTGAGAGGTGGTGAAATTCGTAGAGAAGCACAATCACCCCCTCGCTCAAGAGAATGACAGTCATTTGTTGAGATCTCATCGGGATATATCCGAAGTTCAGGGAAGTCTTCTCAAGAGCATGACCGGTGTTGGGATCAAAACAATTCAAGCATACAACTTCATGCCTGATGAGGTGGTGGAAAACGAAAATGTAGGTTTTTGTAAAACAGATGCTTACAATTATGTTCAACGGGAACGGAGAGCACTTATAGAAAGCGGTGATGCCACGAGTTTGCTGAAAATATTTAAGGAAAGGCAAAGAGAAGATATCATGTTCTCGTACGATGTCCAATCAGACGAGTTAGGATGTTTGACTAGGTTTTGCTGGATGGATGGCCATAACAAAATTGATTATGATTTATTTGGTGATGTTATTATATTTGACACCACGTATCGGTTGAATAAATATAATCTTGCTTGTGCTCCTTTTATTGGGATAAACCATCACTGGCAAAATGTCTTTATCGGCGGGGCCTTCGTTGCAGAGGAAACAATCGAGTCATTCTGTTGGGTTTTTGATACATTTTTGAGGTTTGGACGGGGTAAACAACCAGACATTATTTATACAGACCAGGATCAGGCGATGGTCGTTGCAATTGCGAGAGTTTTCACTTAGCACTCGACACCGCCTTTGTCAGTGGCATATTTCAAAGAAAGCTCCGTCAAAGGTTCCAACATTCAATACCGATAAGAGTGTTAGAGGTTCATTCTATCATTGCATGAGCAATTGCGAACGATGAGGCCGAGTTTGATTTTCATTAGAGTGAGATGATTTCAAGAGGCAATTTGAAGGACAATAAATGGCTTTATGATTTGCATAAAATTAAAAATAGATGGTCCACCGCGTTTAATAAAGATATTCTAGACCTTGACATTCTGTCTACTCAGAGAAGTGAATCTGCGAAAAAATGTTTTACATGGGTGCGCAAAACCAACAAGTTCCCTTGTTGAGTGTTATATCAGGATGGAGAAGATGGTTTTTTCGTGGCGTAGATCCGAACACGATGAAGATTTCAAGTGCAAGCATGGAAACATCACTTTAAGATATAATAATTGCCCTTTATTAAAGCAAGTAGCGAAAGTGTACACAAGAAAAATATTCTCCGTTTTCGAACATATTTTTATGGATGGAGTTGTTAGCATGTGCATAAGTGAAACAGTTACATCCAAGGATGGTCATATTATATATGTCACTATACATTGTGATGCAACCGCGGACGACGAAGCAATGAGTGGTTAAAATTAACCCTAACACATTAGATGTTATGTGCTCATGCAAGAGTTTTGAAACAAGGGGATTGTTGTGCAAACACATTTTAAGTGTATACAAAGCCAAGAATGTGAAAGAAATAAGTTCTTCTTACCTACTAAGGAGATTCACACTAGCTGCCAAAAAAGAATTATGCCTTTCGAAAAGCACTTCCTTGAAAGAGGTCCAACCCAACTTGGTGTTTAGAAATCATCTTTTACGGTTCACTTACGACCTAGCCCAAATAGTCGGTACATGTCATCCGGCTCAGCAACATGTCTTGGCTGCCTTAACCGATTTGCGGAGGAGCACGGAAGATATTGTAGACAACGAACAGTGTGGTCAAAAAGGATTTAACAAAGAAAATTTTCATAGTAATAGCACGTTAAAGGATCCAAAAGGAGTATATCCCAAAGGTGTGTTGAATGCTCGATTAAAGAGTTTTTTCGAAGGACCAGCAAAGAAGCAAAGTAAGTTTGCATTTCTATATTTGTTTTGAAAATTTACCTTCCATATGCTTGCAAAAATCTTTAACGTAAGGTGCAAATTTTGTAGGGAAGAAAAGGACCCTAAATCTACGACTGAACAAGGAGCTTAAGAACCAAAGGAGTTCAACTTTCTTGGAAGTGACAACTTCGACAAAACCACTGGCATTGTTTCCCAGCCTTTGTTTAGAGAAGAAATTGAGGCGGTGTCTATGTCCAAATCTTATAATTTTTGTGGTGTCCCTGATGTGCTTCTTTGATAAATATACATACATTATGCTACTGTGTAATTGTGAATCGACACATCACGTATATATGATGGCACAGTAACAAGATTTATAAAACAATATTGTTATCCTGCACAGAACAGGAAAGGACAGGGGAAAAAAGAAACGCATGTAAACTGTGTCCTACTTAATTGAGCACAATAGCTTAATCATTTCCACTGCAATTTCGGCACTGAATCTTGATATGTTCTTATGCCTGCCTTTAAATGTTGACCAAGATACTGCCTTTGTGCTGGCTATCGCCTCCATATACTTTAACACAAAAACACCACAATCGTCGCCTCCTTCCTGCGTTGGTGCTTCCCCTACCTTTTTAATCTCCCAATTATGTACCTCTGATGGTAATGGGCTGCCTGTATCCTGCTGCAAGCTTGAAATCTGTGAAAAAAAACATTAGTAAAAATATTAGCAACACACAAACATAATTGCACACAACATACCATTGATTGCAATGTCGATTGAGGCATTTTTTTGGGCATGAAGTCATAATAGTACCAAATCTCCTCTTTAAGATTGCAAGTTAACAATGCCCAATGGCTTGGGTAGTGCACTGACATCAAAATGATATCCACGGCTTGGACACTTGTAGTAGTAATATGGTTTAGTAAACTCTCGTACCCGACACCGCAACTCTTGAAGTACTGCATCAATTTAATTTCTTAACAAGACATCTCTACAAACAAACATTATAGTAAATGTAGACAATGTTTTAAATATTGGATGTCAGACACATATCAGATTGTGTTTTTAAATGTCGGCTGTCGGAAGTCGGAGACATGTCGAAGATATTTTAAAATATCGGATTTCCATATATTATAAATAAAATTTTTATTTAATGTATATTAACTAGACCTGCCCAAAAGGCCCGATCGGGCCGGCCCGGACCGGGCCTGATCGGGCCCGGGCTTTTGCAAACCGGGCCGAGCCCGGGCCCTTTCTTTATCGGGCTCGGGCCGGGCCCGGACTTTGACCCCGGGAAGGGGCCCGAGCTGGCCCCCCGGGCCGGGCCCTCTTAAGAAAAAACTACTTAAAAAAATTAAAAAATTGAAATAAAAATTAGAATAAAAAATTTTATTAATATTGAAAATTTAAAAACAAAATTACACTTTTAAAAAATAAAAGTAAAAAAAAAATGAAACTTATTATTTTAAATGATAATAAAAAAAATTACATTTTTACAAATTCAGGTTGTCCATCTCCTCTTCAATTTCCTCGGAGCTCTCCTCCAACGCTGAAATGTGTTGCTTCCTATTTGTAGCATCCAAATAATCCTTGTAGCAGATGCATAGTTCGAGTGATTTTTCATTTAGTCGGCTCCTCCGCGTGTTCAAAATCCTGCCACTAAGAGAAAAAGTGGACTCCGAAGCTACTGTACTAGCTTGAATTGTTAGTAAATCACGGGCCATATAGGCCAAAATAGGATAGGTATTAGCTTTACCTTTCCACCACTTTAAGATATCGAAGTTTTCGATCTCTTCCGTATTCATAAAATCACGAAATTGTGTTTTCGTATACAGTCCTAATTCGTTTAAACTACTCGATGTGCGTGCTTTTTTTTCCAGGAAGCTAATTCTAAAATTTTATTTATAAAAGAATCTTTTGTCCTAGGTTGTGTTATTTCTTCTCGGGGTCATGAGCCATATAAGTTGTCGTAATAATTAAAACATTCGGTAAAAATAGAATTAAATTTAGTAGTACTAACGTCGTCAACGTCATCGAAACTTATATTTATGTCTAAGTTAACGTTAATTTCATCTATTAAATTTTCTACGCCGTCTACATCGAATAACGGGTTTAAAGCGGCGGCGCATGAAAATGGAGGAGGCATTTCTCTATAATATTTTAAAAATTTTTCTTCTATTACTTCAATTAAAGGAAGTCATCCGGAGTGTTGATTAAAATAGTTAAGTTTTTGTGCGATATTTACAAAATTTTCAACTACTAACGAGCTAGTGGGATAATACACACCAGATAAAAAAACAGTCGCCCTATAAAACATTTTAATAAATCCATATAATGAAATAGTATGTCCCAATCGTTATCAGTTAAATTATGATTATTTGTCATAGTGTAATATTACATAAGAAGTGTTTTTTGTTGAAACGCTATTTTTAACATTTTATATGTGGAGTTCCATCTTACAGGCATATCAAATTGAGGTTTCAAATATTTTTGACCTTGTGCGATCGCAAATTTTTGAAAATCTTGACTTCGCTGTTTGGGACAATAAATAAATCTAAGCATATTACGAATTTTCTCAACATATGGTTCCATAGCTTCTAAACTATCCCGTACTACTAAGTTTAAAACGTGGCACACACATCGAGTGTGAAAAAACGCACCGTTGAGCATTGGTTTTAATTCACGTTTTAACCACTCTACTGCGGTGTTGTTATTACTAGCGTTATCAAAAGAAATACTCATTATTTTATCTTTTATTTTAAATTCACGCAAACATTTAATAATTATCGAATATATAGCCTTACCCGTGTGCGGAAATTCAAAACCTTCAAAACGTATTACGCGCTTACTTAAATCCCATGAAACGGGATCGATCCAATGAGCCGTTATATAAATGTAAGATAACCCTACCCTTACGCTACTACTCCAAACATCGCTCGTTAAACTCACACGTCCCTCAAAAGTTTCAAAAAATTTTATTAAATCTTGTTTTGCGTCAAAATATAATTTAAGTGCGTCGCGTCTAATAGTGGATCTACTTACCTGTTGATATTTGGGCTGAAGCCCTTCGTGTATATACTCCGTCGTCTCATCGTTGTCGTAGTGACTGAATGACAACCCACGTCTCATGACGTTTTTCACCTGTAGGTCTCGCTGTCTTGCTTGATCGTACGTCCAAATTTGTCCTGATGCTGATATTTGTCCCTGACTGGACTCGGGAGCTTGCTTTGCAAAACAGGACTTAACGTGTCTCGCTAGTGTTGAGTTGCCGGTAAGAGTTAGCAACTTTGAGCACAACTTGCACCGCAACTTGAATTCGTCGCCGACTTTAACCTTGTCGAAATGCTCCCAGACGGGCGCCCTTCGATTATGCTCCACCACTTCGGCCGTGCTTTGAGTCGACGATGCCGTCGTTGAGGAGGACGATGCCATACAGCGAGAGAGAGTAAGAGAGGGAGAGAGTAAGTGAGAGAGAGAGTGGAAGAGAGAGAGAGAGAAAGTGAGTAAAAGAGAGAGAGAGAGTTAGAGAGCGAGTGGAAGAGAGAGAGAGAGAGGGGATCAGGTAGAGCGGGGGGGGGGGGGGGGGGGGGTTTATAAAAAAAAATTAAATAAAAAAATTTTATTTTTTTTTAATATGGCCTAGGGCCTAGGCTTTTGCCTAGGCCCTAGGCCAAAGTACTATAGCGAGCAGGGCTGCAGCAGCCCTGCTGGCTGCAGTTCCAACGGCTCTAAGAGCCGTTGGATTTCCAACGGCTCTTAGAGCCGTTGGCAGCAGGTCCGGGCCGGCCTGCGGGCCCTGTCCGGGCTTCGTCCGGGCCCGGGTCCGGGCCTAGGCCGGCCCGATTTTCGGGCTTTGCTCGGCCCGGGCCGGGCATCGGGTCGGGCTAGCCCCCAAAACCAGGGCCCTGTAAGGGCCCTGAGCCCGGCCTCGGCCCGGGCCGGGCTTTTTCCGGGCCGGGCCGAAATAGGCTTTCGCCGGGCCGGGCTCGGGCCGCCCCACTGGGCCCGGGCTCGGGCCGGCCCACTGGGCCCGGGCCTTTTGGACAGGCCTAATACTAACTATAATTATATATTATAAAAATAGAAAAATAATATACTAAATAGATAAAAATGAGTCATTTATATTATGAAATAAATTTAAATAGTATCTAAGAAAAAATATTATTAACAAATACAAAATAATACATTGTAAAATATATTTAATACTATACACTAATTTTATTTTGATAACAATAAGTTTATTGCAAATTAAAAAGATTTAAAAGTTAAAAATACTTAATTTATTATAAGTTTTTTTCAAACTTATAAATTTATATTAAAAATATGAAACAATCACCTAATAAATGTATTAAATATTTTTCTATTTTTGATAATATGAAATTAAAAATTTGTGAAACAATTGTACAAAATTGATTGTAAGAATAAAACGTTAGAAAATTGAAATAATAAGTTTAATCGATTTAAACATACATAATATAGTATTCATATGTGATTTAAATATATGATATTTATCTTCAAATATAACATAAAAGAAAATAGCGGGGGATATATTTAAAAGTTGTGTCGGCTGATATATCGGAAAAGATCGGACATGTCGGCCGATATTTTACAAAAGGATATAATCTATTATTTTGAGAAAAACATATCATTTTCCGCTAAAAAATGACATGTCGGGAGACATGTCGGACATGTCGGAGGACATTTAAGACAATGAATGTAAAATAAGTGCAGTATAACATGTATAAAAATTACCGCATAATTTGGAGACACGTATAAAAATTTATTCCATGCATCCGGGCATTTGCTCCGTCGAATGTTCAGCACAACAGCATATGCATCTATATGGCTATCCATTAGCCAACCTTGGCGCAATAAATCCTCAAAAGCCGCTCTATTCATTGATGTGTTGCTGCATTCAAATAAACATTCGCTACAAAATATATAGAGAAAAAATGAGTCACAATCTAAATAGATGATCATATGCTACCGTCTAACACAAAATACCTCTTGTCATAGGGACTCAGTGTTGAGTCTAGGAGTTCTCTGGCTGCTGGAGTCAAAAATATACGCCCCGAGAAATCAATTTCTTCTTTGGATTTCCCAATCGCTTTGGAAGCTTGACGTTTTTTTTTGTGGCTTTTCGAATCGGGGGTGGATTCACTAACACAAATTGTTTCCTTGTTTGATTTTGTTTGTGTAGCCGGGACTAATGTGTCGGTAGGTGACGATGGTGTGGGGGCAGCAGCTTTGGGAACATGCACTTGAGACATCGTGTTAATCATGGAAATAAGAGAATCATATTTCTCTTGGAATTTGGTGCTCAATCCACGGATCTCAGCAAGAATCCTTCCCTCCGATTGTGCAATCTCCCTTTTAATATACTTTTTCAAAGTCCTCTTTTTTTTTCTTCTCCTCCTCCCTTCTAATCTTCTCCTTCATTATCCTAGACTTCTCTCTGTCCAACATCTCCTCTGACCCTTCCTTTGTTTTTCCAACTTTTTGATTCTTTTGAGGCCTTAATTTTAGTACCTCCTCAAAGTCAGATTCTGATTCATCAAGCCCATCCTCCGAACTTAAGTAAACCAAACACGGCTTTACCTACACATGAGATGTATTATGAAAAACTAGCTTTAGTCGGACAAGACAACATCAAACCACAAGTGACAAAAATGACCAAACTCGTGTCTTCGAAAACAAAAGGCTCGGGAGATTCTCACAAAACTTTTGAGTAAAACTGGCTTTTGCGGCCCACCGGCACAAACACGGCTGTGCCAACACATCCATTGGCTCCTGGATGTTGGTATGTTCGAAAAACCATACCTACAGGATTGCTAATTTTGTTTTTTAAAAAAATAACAATGGTTCCACAACAATAACACTATAAAACCAACAAAATGCATACCACAAGTATAATTGAGCACCATTCGAGGTAACCTAGACTGGCCGACTGTTTTTGGGAGGAGCTGAGTGCATGCAGCTCATCAAATTGTTGGTGCAGAAATGCGTGGTCAGCCTTGTGCCAGTTATATCTCCTAAATTGTTCTAATCCACCAAAATTTTCCAGGCACAAGGGAATTCTTAGAGATTTTAACGGAAATAAAAAACGACATAGTATGTATTTAACTAAAGCATCAACCCTTTGCTTTTCAACTACATCCGAATCATCCTCAAGGTTGGCTAGTTCATTTATATGGTTCACAAGCACGGACTGTGTGACATTAGATAGTGATAATCTTCTGAAATTGAAATCTTGACCCCTATTGGGTAGACCAAGTATAACCGCCACCTCTTTCACTGTCAGTTTAACATAATATTGCCCTAGCAGAAAGACAGATTTATCTGGCCTGTATAATAGAATGAGTTGGTACAGTAGGGGAATGTTTTGGGGTAGGTCGGGCAAATTGAAAAAATGCATCAGTGAGGCATTGATCAGCATCTGCCTTGAGTCATCAGAAATTACATCAAACAATGACTCTGCTTGTTTCTTGAAGGTCGATATTGCGCATCTATTATTAAGAAATGTGCCGGCTGGATGACCTTCCATCTACACGTAAAAATAATTCAAAGATGTGATCCGGGAGTGATCCGACCGGATTTCAAATACATCATATATAAAAAAATGCAGTGGTGACCATACGGCCTACATCCGACCGGATCATCAAGATTTTATGGTAAAAAAATTAAACATAAACAGCTGTGACGACATTCCAAACAGTATAGAAATGAGGAGAAATGAGGTTGCAAACATTAAAAACATTGTGAAATTACGGGCAAACAATATAAAAATTCTTAAATCACAAGTCATTTAAGATTTTCTGTGAGCACATTCCAAACAATACAAAAACATATCCAAACGGCGGACCTATAATCCAAACAGCGACTGCAAATTTCGAATTCGTTCACTTTCATCATACCTGATGCTTTAGGGTTTGTCGGGAAGGCGTAAGTTGAAAGTCCACCTAGTGTCAGCTATGTGCACCTATGGGGGGGGGGGGAATAGGTGACGAGTAGTGCTTTTGCGGAATTTACGAGAGTACCTGCACAAAAAAAATAAAGAGCACATCACACAGAAAACACAGCAAATTTATAGTGGTTCCCCGACTTGGGTACATCCACTTTCCCCCTTCAACCTATCTCCCCAACAAGGGACGACTCGGTCACTTCTCCAACGAGATTGAAATCCAATCCCTGCACTAACGGAAGGAGCCCTTCCACACGTGAGAGTCAACACTCCCACAAACCGGGTTGCACCCAACCCTTACAACACGGAACAAAAGTTCCTTTACAACGAAATTAAATATACAGTGTACGCGTGATACAAACTTCTTTTGGAGACTACGGTGTTCCTCTTGTTCGACGACGTGTTCTTGAAGTCGATGAAGAGTCTACAACCTTGGTCTCTCTTGGAGAGGATCTCCCGGAACCGGCGGCGGCAATCCGAGCGGCGGCTTGGTTCGGAATCGGCGGCAACGAAGGTGCGCTGCTGCAGTACTTTGAGATCCAAACTTCGTTGCGAAGCAAGCTCGGTCTACCAACGGTCACACGAGGATCGGTCGTCTCGATCGATTCGGATGGGAAGTTTTTCCCGATCAACAAATCGAGAGACAAAGGATCTCTGGATAGACGCGTGAGACTCAAGCCTTGCTAAGCTTCTGTCGCCGGAGATCGGGAAGAAGAACGATCAGCAGCGGCGACGGACTTGCGCGAGCGGCGGCGGAGGCGGCGGAGAGATTTCGCGATATTAGGGTTTCCGCTCGCTCGGCTTCTTTCTGTGTCAGTATTCCGTTCAAAATACCTGTATATAAATACTGTAGAAGTTTTCCAATATGACCGTTTGTGGGACCCACAAAAGAAATCCCCAAATCCAGGTCCAGAAATTTAACAGCGGCAGAATCCGGTTCAGGAATTTCCAGAAAAATGCCAAGTCAAAATCGGTGAGAATCGAAAGTGATTCTCGCCGAGTCGCCGAGAATCAAAGGTGATTCTCGACGATTCGGCGAGAATCAAAGATGATTCTCGTCGAATTTGCCTTGGTTGCACGCACTGCTTTAAGCCAGGTCGAGACGGCGAGAATCAACCAGTGATTCTCGTCGATTCGACGAGAATCACTAGTGATTCTAGCCGAATCGGCGAGAATCACTAAGTGATTCTCGTCGATTCTTACTTAGACGTAGAGGTGCTTGCTTAGAAGGTGCTGGATCGAGTTCGGCGAGAATCAACTTCTGATTCTCGACGAATCGGCGAGAATCCCAAGTGATTCTCGCCGAATCGGCGAGAATCACTTGGTGATTCTCGTCGATTCTAACTTAGACGAATTTTCGTCTTTCCACCCATGAGATGCTCCTTGACCCATCCTTGCTCCTTGTCTGCTCCTGCATATTTACAGCCCTGTGCTTGAAAATAAGTGCACTCCAATAGAGAGAGTACACGTAGGCCAACACACTGATCTGCTCAACGAGGGATTACGTCGTGCAGACCCGTGTATATTGACCTACTGCACCCTGACATTGGTGTGCACTTAGCGTGGAAAAACTGCAAGCACAACTAGAAGGATTTTATCAAATACATAGTCTATTGACCTTAGCTTGTCCAGGGGCTTCTTCAAATCAGGTACATTGTGGATACAATACCCAACAATCTCCCCCTATTTGAAGAAGCCTAAACCCTACAAGCTAAGGTGAATAGAGCAAATGAGAATGAAAGCCATAAACTGAAAAGAGAGTTGAGTGAGTTATCCATTACCAATACCAATTTCTTGGGAGCAAGCTTGGAGCCACCTTAGCCTTAGCCGAGAGGGTAGTCTCCCCCTTTTCGGCTTCTACAAATCGGGGTCTGTAGCGTTTTACCCTTTGCTCCCCCTCAGTTCTTGCACGGGTCTGGAGCCTCTGTAGTCTTCATTCCTCATAATTGAGCATCCCCAATTCAGTTTTGAAAAGATTGAACTTGGCCTCGTCTAGGGGCTTTGTGAATATATCAGCAATCTGCTTGTCCGTGGGGACATAACAGAGAGAGATATCTTTGTTTTCCACGTGCTCCCGAATGAAGTGGTAGCGTACTTCGATATGCTTCGTTCTGCTGTGCGACACCGGATTGTTGGCAATGGCAATTGCACTTGAGGAGTCGCAGTACATGAGTACTTCCTTGAACTGAAGGTCGTAGTCGGCTAGCTGGTTTCTGATCCATAGAAGTTGTGCGTAACAGCTTCCTGCCGAGATATACTCTGACTCTGCTGTGGAGGTTGCAACACAATTCTGTTTCTTGCTGTTCCATGAGATAAGCCTCCTGCCAAGGAATTGACACGTCCCGGAGGTGCTTTTCCTGTCATCCCTGCTCCCTGCAAAATCAGCATCTGAAAAGCCTATTAGCTCGACATCATTGTTTCTCGGGTACCACAAGCCAAGATTAGGAGTACCTTTAAGGTATCTCAGAATTCGCTTTGCAGCGACATAGTGAGATTCCTTAGTGTTCACCTGATATCGGGCACAGACACATGTGGAGAACATAATATCCGGTCGACTGGCAGTAAGGTAGAGCAGGGATCCAATGATGCTTCTGTATTTGGTTTCATCGAAAGGTTTACCTTTCTCATCCTTATCCAGAGACATGGTGGATCCCATTGGAGTCCTCATAGAGGTTGCACTCTCCATACCGAATTTCTTAAGGAGTTCATTTGTGAACTTCGTCTGAGAGATGAAGATTCCATCCTCAGACTGTTTCACTTGAAGTCCTAAGAAATACTTGAGCTCTCCCATACTGCTCATTTCAAACTTTCCTTGCATAAGTTTAGAAAACTTTTTGCAAAGATTGTTGTCCGTTGAGCCGAATATTATGTCATCGACATAGATTTGCACCAGCAAAATCTTGCCTTTGACTTCCCTGAGAAACAATGTTTTATCTATTTTACCTCTGGAGAACTTGTTCTCAAGAAGAAAACTAGATAAAGTCTCATACCAAGCTCGTGGAGCTTGTTTCAACCCATATAAGGCCTTATTAAGAAAATAAACGTGATTGAGATAAGTAGGATCGACAAAACCTGGGGGTTGAGCGACGTATACTTCCTCTTTCAGGTCTCCGTTCAGGAATGCCGATTTCACATCCATTTGATAGACTGTGAATCCTTTGTGTGAAGCATACGCCAGGAACAACCTGATTGCCTCGAGCCTTGCTACTGGTGCGAAGGTCTGGTCGAAGTCAATCCCTTCCTCCTGTCTGTAGCCTTGAGCCACCAGCCTGGCCTTGTTCTTTACGATGATACCATGTTCATCCAGCTTGTTTCTGAAGATCCACTTCGTGCCAATCACATTCTGCTTGTATGGTCTGGGAACCAGCGTCCAAACCTTGCAACGTTCGAATTGATGTAGTTCCTCTTGCATGGCCAGAATCCATGCAGCATCCTTGTTCGCCTCGTCGAACTTCTTTGGCTCAACCTGTGACAGGAAGCTAAGGTGAAATACTTCGTTAACTGTACCTCTTCGAGTTCTGACACCAACACGAGGATCCCCGATGATCTGATCTCTAGGATGATCTCTCACGTGCCGGAGCTCTAGAAGTCTGGCGTCTGGAGCTTCAACTACTTCTTGGGCTTCTCTTTCTTCTAAGAGATTTGTTCCATCTTGATCTTCAACATTTTCAGATGACGTGGAGGTGGAAACTTTGACGTACTTGGGAGCGTCATCTTTAGGGGTCTCATCCAGACTCAGCTGTTCAAATCTAGCACCTACATCTTCAAGAATAATACTGGAAGAATTGCTGTTAAACAAACTTCCTTCATCAAATACAACATTTATTGATTCTTCTATCACTAGGGTTTTCTTATTGAAGACCCTATATGCCCGACTATGGGAACTATAGCCCATGAATATGCCTTCGAAGCATTTTTCACCGAATTTAGTACGCGGGTACTTCCCATTATTCAGTACATAGCATCGGCAACCAAAAATCCTCAAGTAGGACATGGTTGGTTTCCTGCCTTTCAGTAGCTCGTAGGGCGTCTTACGATGATGCTTGTTGATCAACGCTCGGTTTTGTACATGACATGCCGTATTGACACCCTCTGCCCAGAAGTATTCCGGGAGAGAAGCATCTTTCAACATTGTCGTGCAGGCTTCAATGAGAGTTCTATTTCTCCTCTCCGCAACTCCATTTTGCTGAGGAGTGCGCGGGGAGGAAAACTCATGAAAGATACCTTGTTCTTCACAAAATTCTGTCATTGCACCAGATTCGAATTCTGTTCCATGTTCACTTCTGATTTTGACCACGGAGCAGTTAAATTCGTTTTAAACCTGCTTGACAAAATTAGTGAAGATGTCAAACGTATCTGACTTTCGTTTCAAAAAGAACACCCATGTAAACCAAGAATGATCATCAACTATCACTAGCGTATAGGACTTGCCTCCCAAGCTATGAACTTGCATTGGACCAAACAAGTCCATATGCAAAAGGTAAAGACATCGGGAGGAGTCTTTGTCAGCGATGCTCTTAAAGGTAGCCCGAGTCTGTTTGCCCATCTGGCATGCAGGACATGGGCTATCTTTGATGCACTTGATACTGGGAGCATCCCTTACCAAGTCCTTAGAAAATAGCATACTAATTGTCTTGAAATTAATATGTGCCAATCTCTTGTGCCATTGTTCACAAAGAGATGCACTGCCTGTTGCCACAAGGAATATGGGGGTAGATGAATCTAAACTGAGAAAATCTAAACAAAAGATATTTCTGCTCCTAATGCCTGATAATACCGTTTCAGAAGAGGTACGTGAAATTATCAGACATTTATCCTTGCAGAACTTAACGTCATAACCTTTATCACATAACTGACTTACACTGATCAGGTTATGGTTTAACCCTTCAACATAAGCCACGTCGGTGATAGAGATTATACCGTTGGAAATCATACCATAACCTCTGGTGACTCCTCGATCTGACCCTCCAAAGATGACTTTGGGTCCATTCTCGACTGGAGTGTAATCACGCAGCAGGCTTCTTGTCCCGGTCATATGCCGGGAGCATCCACTGTCCAAATACCAGATCGGCGTTTTGGTGGCCTTTGGACATTCCTGCAAAACAAAATTAATTTGCCTTAGGAACCCAATCGAACTTGGGTCCTAGATTCCTGGTTAGCACACTCCCCCTCGGTTGGTTAACCCTACGAGTGGTCGGTCTCGCATTGCTAACATGGGGAGTCTCGTAGTTCCTTGGATTAAACCAACAATCTACGGCAAAGTGACCGACTTTGCCACAGCACCAACAGTCAAATCTGTTGTACCTCTTCCTAGGCTCCTGCCTTACCCTGGGAACGGTGGGTACTGCTGGGGCCTTGGATCTGGAGGTGGAGGCCTCATGGTGACAACAGTCGCATGACTTTGTCACCTTCTGTATAACAGGCTTGGCTTTTGGTGCCTGCTTTCCATTATGGCCGCTAGAGAACGGACCATAATTTCCTATGTGGATTTCCTCATAAGGTGCCTTGAAGGCACTCTCACCGAAGTTCCGGGGAAAGTTCCAACCGTCATACCGGCTCTTTGGCTTTGCAACCGAGGGCCGGAAATGATGCCTAAATGTTGACTCAAAGTCGTGTTGGTTGCAAGGAAAGCCAGGCTTTCTGAACGCAACAGGACTAAGAGGAGCCTTACCCTTTTCATCAGCAGAGGCCTTCTTGGCGGCCTTATTCTTCCTCTGATTCTTGTTTCTCCTAGATGAAGAACCAGATACCCCTTTATACCCCAAGCCAGCTCCTTTTGCCTGAGCAGAGAAGGTATCAACGACTGGAAGAACTGTTTTTGGCATGGAGAAGCTCTTGACGATCTTCCTTTCTGCCGCAAGTAGTTCTTCCAACTTGTCGACTTCCTCCTGCTTTAGATCAAGGAGCTTCAAAGACTCTGAATGCTTGGAAGTCAGGTCAAGGTGTTCCTGTCGGAGAGAAATCAGGCTAGTGACCTCTTCCCTTAGGGATACACACTCACCCATAAGGAATTTTACTTCCTTCTTCTCAGCCTTCAGTCTCTTTCGGCACTCATCGAAAGTGTTGAGCAGAAGCTCATACTTCTCGAGGAGCTCAGCTTCACGGGCTGAAGGGCCATCCTCAGGTTCATCATCCTGAGACTCAGGATCAGAGTCGGAGTCGGAGAGAGGGGTGTGAGCTTTTACCTTCCCAGTAAATGGGGGACATTCTCCTTCCGAGTCGGAGCGATCCACCAGCCCGAAGTAGGCTTCCTCATCATCACTGGAGTCTGAGGAATCAGACTCACTTAGTGTCTTTGGCCTTCTTGCGATGTAGCTCCGCTCCTTCTTCTTATCTCTAGAGGATTTGAGCTCCTCTCCTTTCCCTTTTTCTCTTTTGCTTTGATGGCAGTCGGCCACGACGTGTCCTGGCTTATTGCATCCAAAGCAAATAATATCAGAAGAACGATGTTTGTTAGGTTTAGATGCATACCTGTTAGAAGAATAATTTTTCTTCTGATGCCTGGAGGAGGAGCTGTCTTTCTTTCTTTGATTCCTCATCTTGAGGAACTTCTTGAACTCTCGGGTGATGAGGGAGAAGTCCTCCTCCGACAGCTCTGAGCCGGAGGAGCATGGTTCAGAGTCCTCCTCCTCTTCCTTACTCCTCGCACGGTATGACATCGCACTCTTGCCCTTTCTGGAGTAACTGGCTTTTAGGGCCACAGTCTTTTCTTTTGCAGCAGTCTTCTCTGCTTCTTCCTCTGCCTTCCTGGTGTTGAGCTGAAGTTCATAGGACATCAGCTTCCCAAACAGGATTTGTGGATCAGTTTCTGCCAGTCAGCCAAATTCTCTGATGGCGCAGATCTTTGTGTCCCATTCCTTAGTAAGGGACCTAAAGAATTTGTCATTGAGTTCACCATTGGTGAACACTCTTCCGTAGCCCTTGAGGGCGTTGACAATCTTCAGGAAGTTCTCGTATGTGACTCCGATTTTTTCCTTAGGCCCTTGCCTGAAGGCCTCATATTTTTTGTTCAGGAGGGATCTCCGATCATCCCTCACTTCATCCGTGCCCTCCATTAGGATGATCATGCACTGCCAGATCTCCTGAGCAGTCCTGCAGTTGCTGAAATTTTGCATCATGGAATCATCAACTGCGCTCACCAGAATGTTTCTTGCCTTCTTGTCCAGTCCTACGAGCACCATCTCGTCTTTGTCCATTTCAGAAAGTGTCTTCGGCACCTTCTTGGTGGGATCGATGGTGGAGGCCTTGGTGGGGACATAGGGTCCCTCCTCCACGATC
Organism: Platanthera guangdongensis; assembly: GCA_039583875.1. Lineage (NCBI taxonomy): Eukaryota > Viridiplantae > Streptophyta > Magnoliopsida > Asparagales > Orchidaceae > Platanthera > Platanthera guangdongensis. Next base: position 113,498,591 of record CM077148.1, on the reverse strand, counting down.
ATGAAGAGTCGAGGATCGACTGCTTCCATGTAAAACCTGATTCTTTCCTTCCAGATCGGAAAGTTTAGCCTGATGCATACTGGGATCTTGCCGGAGAACTTGAGCCCGTCCATAGTAGATATTTGTCTTCTTCTTGACACTAGGGGCAGGATTCAACTCAAGGTGTTGACCTTTTTGATGAGTAACCTCCCTCTGATACCACCTGAAAGTCCACCTAGTGTCAGCTATGTGCACCTATGGGGGGGGGGGGGAATAGGTGACGAGTAGTGCTTTTGCGGAATTTACGAGAGTACCTGCACAATAAAAATAAAGAGCACAACACACAGAAAACACAACAAATTTATAGTGGTTCCCCGACTTGGGTACATCCACTTTCCCCCTTCGACCTATCTCCCCAACAAGGGACGACTCGGTCACTTCTCCAACGAGATTGAAATCTAATCCCTGCACTAACGGAAGGAGCCCTTCCACACGTGAGAGTCAACACTCCCACAAACCGGGTTGCACCCAACCCTTACAACACGGAACAAAAGTTCCTTTACAACGAAATTAAATATAGAGTGTACGCGTGATACAAACTTCTTTTGGAGACTACGGTGTTCCTCTTGTTCGACGACGTGTTCTTGAAGTCGATGAAGAGTCTACAACCTTGGTCTCTCTTGGAGAGGATCTCCCGGAACCGGCGGCGGCAATCCGAGCGGCGGCTTGGTTCGGAATCGGCAGCAACGAAGGTGCGCTGCTGCAGTACTTTGAGATCCAAACTTCGTTGCGAAGCAAGCTCGGTCTACCAACGGTCACACGAGGATCGGTCGTCTCGATCGATTCGGATGGGAAGTTTTTCCCGATCAACAAATCGAGAGACAAAGGATCTCTGGATAGACGCGTGAGACTCAAGCCTTGCTAAGCTTCTGTCGCCGGAGATCGGGAAGAAGAACGATCAGCAGCGGCGACGGACTTGCGCGAGCGGCGACGGAGGCGGCGGAGAGATTTCGCGATATTAGGGTTTCCGCTCGCTCGGCTTCTTTCTGTGTCAGTATTTCGTTCAAAATACCTGTATATAAATACTGTAGAAGTTTTCCAATATGACCGTTTGTGGGACCCACAAAAGAAATCCCCAAATCCCGGTCCAGAAATTTAACAGCGGCAGAATCCGGTTCAGGAATTTCCAGAAAAATGCCAAGTCAAAATCGGTGAGAATCGAAAGTGATTCTCGCCGAGTCGCCGAGAATCAAAGGTGATTCTCGACGATTCGGCGAGAATCAAAGATGATTCTCGTCGAATTTGCCTTGGTTGCACGCACTGCTTTAAGCCAGGTCGAGACGACGAGAATCAACCAGTGATTCTCGTCGATTCGACGAGAATCACTAGTGATTCTCGCCGAATCGGCGAGAATCACTAAGTGATTCTCGTCGATTCTTACTTAGACGCAGAGGTGCTTGCTTAGAAGGTGCTGGATCGAGTTCGGCGAGAATCAACTTCTGATTCTCGACGAATCGGCGAGAATCCCAAGTGATTCTCGCCGAATCGGCGAGAATCACTTGGTGATTCTCGTCGATTCTAACTTAGACGAATTTTCGTCTTTCCACCCATGAGATGCTCCTTGACCCATCCTTGCTCCTTGTCTGCTCCTGCATATTTACAGCCCTGTGCTTGAAAATAAGTGCACTCCAATAGAGAGAGTACACGTAGGCCAACACACTGATCTGCTCAACGAGGGATTACGTCGTGCAGACCCGTGTATATTGACCTACTGCACCCTGACATTGGTGTGCACTTAGCGTGGAAAAACTGCAAGCACAACTAGAAGGATTTTATCAAATACATAGTCTATTGACCTTAGCTTGTCCAGGGGCTTCTTCAAATCAGGTACATTGTGGATACAATACCCAACATAAGTATACTCCAGCAAACCTATAATCCAAACGGCGACTGGAAAAGCGGGCGATAGGAGAATCCAAGTCTCCGACGATGCGTTACTTCGTGGGCGATACGTTCACACTAAACCACTGGCACCAAACGTCCTTGCCGGCGACGAATAAAGCGGCCGAAAGGAGAATCTCTGCTCCGGCGATGCGTTACTTCGTGGAATTTTCTCCGCTTTAGGGCAAGGAATTTCGGGGACGACGGTTTGCTGGAGTTTGAATTTCAAAAAGGAGAGGAATGAGGTGGGTCCCGAAAATTAAGCGGTATTTATGAGCGGGCCGTTTTCACGGTCCAAACGGCGGACCGAAAAATTTTCCCTACGGCGAGAAGAATGTGCTAGAGATCAGAGCCCTTTCCTATAGGAGAAGTTTTTAGGTCAGAACTTCTGATGGTAGTTGCCGTCCAATGGTAGTTGTAGTCCGAGACCAATATAAATCCTTAAAATGCTAGTGGGGCTCATGCATTTCGGAATTTTGACATACATTTTTGTGCGGGACCCATGCATTTTAGGTTCCTCATTGGTCATCCAAATGATAGTTGCTGTCAGGAATATGAGGAAAAAAATTAATCTTCCTATAGGGTCTTCTGCCCTTTTGTTTGAGATCGAAGTCCTTATGGGGAGGAAGAAGGGTAGAAATTTTATGGGCGATTATATTGGCAGCCCAGCTTTTGATATTGGCAGCCCAGCAAAATAATAAAAAACATATATAATATGACCGTTAATAGCAACCCAAAATACGAAATACATGTCTTTTGAAAATAGGTATACTATATGACATTTTTAGAAAAAATGTTCAACATGAAAGTTGTAGATCTCGACGAGATCTATAACTTTCATGTTGAACACCTTTTCTAAAAATGTCATGTAGTAGGCCTATTTTCAAAGGCGCGGAACCCGGGCGGAACTCGCATAGTTCCGCCCGGGTTCTGCGCCTTTTGAAAATAGGCCTACTACATGACATTTTTAGAAAACGTGTTCAACATGAAAGTTGTAGATCTCGACGAGATCTACAACTTTCACGTTGAACACTTTTTCTAAAAAATGTCTATTTAAAAATTTATTTTTTGGGCTGATAGTATCCATTGTGCTGCCAATAGCCATATTTAAGGCTGCCATTATCTTTGAGCTGTCAATATTCATATAGGGGCTGCCAATATAAACACCTAATTTTATTTATAATTTTTTTGATGAATTGCTACTTGCTAGTAGTCAATTAATTTTTAAATAATTATTTTTAAATTTTATGATTTGATAGTAACAATAATTTTTAAAGGAATGCATTTTTTTTAATATCGGGCCGCAGGGCTATTTTGGGGAAGGCATAATCTTGTGTGGGCGGTTCACACATGAGTTCTCTAGAAGTAGCTATCCTTATGTTAAGGGCTTGTTTTGGAGGATTTTTTTAGTCCTTTTCTGTTTTCTGAAAAATGCTATCACATCAAAAATATTATTTGGATTGTCTATTTGTGATAAAAGCTATCACGAAAAACTCTGTTTTCTCCACTCTTTGAAAAGTCATTATTTGTCACATACTTTTAATCCTTTTCTGAAAACACTTTCTCATCTCAAAACGTGTAGCTCTTAAAAAAATCTCTAAATTGATTTTTTTGTCCAGACGTGATTTTTTTCCAGGCCCATTTTTTTCACCCGGGTGCATTTTTTTTGTCAAGACGTGTTTTTTTTGCCCGACAACAAAATTTATGCCCGGGCTGGCATTCTTCGCCCAGGTGCGGGGTTTTTCGCCCGAGCGCGTTTTTTACGCGCGGGTGTGGTTTTTTTGGTCGGGCATAATTTTTTTTGCCCGTGCACTTTTTTTTCGCCTTGAATGAATTTTTTCGTCCGACCGCTATTTTTTCGTACATGCGCGATTTTTTCGCCCGGGAAGATTTTTTTCGCTCGACCACATTTTTTTTCGCACGGACGTGTTTTTTTGGCTGGGGAGCAATTTTTTCGCGCGGGCGGGAGCTGTTTTTTGCCCGGACACTATTTTTCACGTGAGAGCAAATTTTTCCCCCATGCTCAAATTTTTGCCCAAGAGCGATATTTTTCATCGGAGCTCGTTTTTTTCGTCCGGGAGCGGTTTTTTCCCCGGGCGCGATTTTTTGGCCCGAGTGTGAATTTTTGGCCCAATCGCTGTTATTTTGTTAGAGTGCGAATTTTTTGCCCGTAAACGATTTTTTCATCGGAGCGCGTTTTTTTTGCTCGGATGCGTTTTTTTCGCCTTAGCGCGATTTAGTCGCCTGTGCGTGAATTTTTTGCCCGGAGGCGAATTTTTCACTCCATCATGAATTTTCCGCCTCAACGTGATATTTTCTCTCGTTTGTGATTTTGTTGCTCGACCATGCATTTTTTTTGACCAGACACTATTTTTTCGCTCGAACGGATTTTTGCGCTTTCGAGCAAAAATATCGCGTCTGTGAGAAAATATCGTGTACGTGCGAAAAATTCACGTCAGTGCAAAAAATTCGCTGCCGGGTGAAAAATTCGCGCCCGTTCGAAATATTCGCACCCGTCCGAAAAATTCGCACCCGCCAGAAAAATTCGCGCCCGGCCGAAAAATTTGCGCCCGATCGAAAAATGCGTGCCCGGGCGAAAATATAGCGGCCGGCCAAAAAATTGGCGCACGGGCGAAAATATCGCGCCCGAGCGAAAATATCGCTCTCGGGCAAAAAATTCGCTGTCGGGCGAAAATCCGTGCCCGAGAGAAAAAACCGCACTCGAGTGAAAAAACAGCACTCGGGTGAAAAATTCGCGCCATAGCGAAAAAAACGTGACCGCGCCAAAAAATGGCACCTTCCCCGTGCATGCATTTTTGGTCGGGTGCACATTTTTCCCCGGACACTCTTTTCCCCCCTGATCCGCATTTTTAATAAAAAAAGTTAATGCTACGTAGATTTGCTAAACAATTTATAAAATTATTCTCTTTTATGAAAATCTCTGTAAAATGAGTTTACCCAAATAAATCTCTTTTTCAATATACATTTTTCAAAACACATCTTCTTACGTTCGTTTTATCACCGCTTCTTTTTCTTTCGAAAAAAAACTCTCCTAAACGGGCCTAAATAATTAGATAGATATGCATTCTGTTTTTTTTCGGGGATTGAGGCATGTTTTAATTTCCGCATCTTCTGTGTTAGAATCGTTTAGAGGTGGAATGCAATCATGTATGCTGTGAAGGAAATCACAATATAATAAAGATTCAATTTTTTATTTACTGTAAAATAGCGGTGGGCCGTTGTTTTGTGCTCCTCAAGGTAGCTGCTTGTGACAACTCACCATCTACTGGCCTATTTGTGATAGTTTTTTGTCACATCTGACAAGTTTGTAGAGAATTGTGTGAACTATGAAAATGCTGTACATAGAGAGTACATGAGAAGCATATAAATATTTTAGGATTCTCTCATGAGAATTAATTTGGGAACGATTGCTGCCTCCTCCGCGATTCTTTCTACCGCCCGATTGCTGCCTCTCCCGTGGCTTTCTCCCGATACTTTTAGGTTAGAATGAATGATGATTGCGGGGTTCCCTCTGTGCAAGCCTATGTATATAAGAAAACTGAACCGGTTTAGACCGGTCCGGTTTGGGGGGCATCAAAAAATAACAGACATATATAAGGAGGACCTCTTATTTTTAAGCCTCCAAGCAAAACTCTTGAGTTTATTCTGACTCATCTTAGTGCTCTCTTACTCTTCTTGCCACAATAGTCGTCGAAGGAGGTCGACTTAAGAAGGTCAACTTAACTAGCTGTGAAGGGATGCAACTAGGATCTAAGTCTGCATGCCATTGTCAAGTGGCAAGTCCATGATAGATGTACTGCTAATAAAAAGAGATGAATCTTGATGGAAACAACTTAAGCATTATTGATGAGAGCATCAGGGCAACTGAAGGGCAAAAGGAAAGAAAGAAGAGGGACCAAAGTAAAGATCGTGATGATTTCAACATGGAGCAAAACATCTTGAGTCATGCTACTTATTCAAGTAATGACTATAATGCACTGTGGGTTGCTTGTCATGCTTCAAAGGAAAACATACAACATTTATAAGTATTTTGACACTTTGCATCTTAAACAAAAAAGACAAAAACGGAGTATATATTTCCTAAATAACAAGTAATGGGCAAGTCGTACTCTACAAACAATGCATTCGACTCTATCATTGGTGACTTTGAGGATCGCTTGGCAAATTTAGAAACAGATGTGGGAGATTTGCACAAGAGAACTCCTATAAATGATGGGAACGAAGGAGTCAAAACACACTCAAAACCTGATGTGCTCAAACATAGGAAGTTTGTTAGGAAGCGAGATGCTTTGGAGGTAGAATATTTCTTTTAGAATTTGGAGAAATATTTGGAAAGGTACAACATCACATATGAAGCATTAAAGGTTTGACATGCATGCTAGCTACTATTTAAAAGCTATTGCTTCACTTTGGTGGAAGAAAATACAAGTTGATGTGTCCAACTGACTCTACCAGATTAACTTTTGGGATGTATTCATGCAAGAGCCGAGGAGGAATTTCATCCTTGAAAATTTTAAGGATAAAAATTTGAGAAAGCGTAGGTAACTGAGGGAAAAAGGTGTTGGAGCATGCGTTCCATGCTTCTTGGTTTGTTAATAACAAATCTCATTTGTAGTTGATCATAGGTTGTTTATGATGTGCAGATATCACAAGTCTAACATTACAATCATTTGGGCTTTGATTCTGGTTTGAACAGAGGAGTTAAGGGGATATCGCCTGGCAATATCCACTATCTCCAACAGGCGACAACTCAATGGACAGTTATAGCATTATCTCCACGATGTGCAGTTACAGTTGATATCGCCTGACGATATCGTTATCTCCCAGGTGATAGCACACGATTGGGCATGACCGATTCATCCTGCAGAAGTTTTGAATCCATGGAACACGTGGCAGGCGAATAGGATATCGCTGTCAGGTGATACCCAGTATCGCCAGGCGATATCTCCAAAATATATATATACGACTCATTCTTTTATGGAGATCACGATTTTTCAGTTTATGGAGTGTTCCTTCCCGCGCATCCTGTTCTGAGAGCTCCAACATTGAGAAAAACTCCATCTTCTCAAGAATGTTCAAGCATGGAAAAGCGATGACTTATACACGACATCTGAAGCAACCCTGACAAGAATTCGTCGGCATCTTCATCACTTCCTTAAGAGGGAGTTTTCATTCTGAAAATTGTTCTTTGTAATTCTTCATTTCTTCATTGTAATAGGTAGATAAATCGCCGCCTTGTGCGTGACGTCTAAGTCCGTGTGTGTGGCTTAGGAGAGAATCACCGCCTTGTGCGTGGCGTCTTGGTCCTTGTGCGACTTAGGGAGTTTTCATCGCCTTTTGCGCAATGACTAGATCATGGTATGATCTGGGGGGGGGGGGGGGCTAGTAGCAAGATCTAGGAAGAGATACGGTATAGCCGGCCGGTTCTTATAAGAAGGACCGGTGAAATCAAAAAGTTTATATTTTTCATAGCCTTGATCTCTAGCTCTATAGATATACGTTGTACTTTATTTTAACATTTGTGAAATAAAATATCATCATTTTTATTCTTATGATTTTCTAAAAGTGTTTATCTTCATTTATGAAAAATTAATTTTGATTTCTGCAATTAGTTCACCGACGAAAAATAGTTTATGAAATAAAAATTTGTTAACCCTTATTCACCCCCTCTAAGGGCGCCTCACGATCCAATAAGTGGTATCAGAGGAAGGTTACTCCAAATCGGTTTCACCACTAGGAGTAATTGCGCATAATGATCACGCGTTTTTTGAGCGGCAAGGTATTAGTAGACCTCCCTTGTTCACTGGCACAGACTATAACTATTGAAAAATTCGAATGCAATATTTTCTAATCTCCTTAGATATTGAAGTATGGGGAATGATAGAATAATGCTACACTCCACTTACAATCGTAGTTGGACGTGTCACTATGGAAAACCTAAGGATAAATGGGATGACACTGATAAACTAAGGTGTAAAAATAATGCTAAGGCAATGAATGCTTTGTTTTGTGTGTTAGATAGAACTGAGTTTAATCAAGTATGTGCATGCAAAACTACGTATGATATTTGAAATTTACTTGAAGTTACTCATGAAGGTACATCACAGGTGAAAGACTCAAAGCTATTCCAGTTAGAATCAGGGTTTGAAAATTTCAAGATGGAGGTTGATGAAGACATAGACTCCATGTACACAAGATTCAGTAAAATTGTGAATGACTCTAAGGTTCTTGGAAAGAGTTTCTCAAATGGTGATTTAGTGAGGAAGATTCTTAGATTGCTTCCCCTGAAGTTCAATCCAAAAGTGACTGCCATCTTAGAGTCACATGATCTAAAGACCCTTCAAATTGAGAATCTCATAGGAAATTTGAAAACTCATGAAGTCGAACTAAGGATTCAACAACAAGAGTATAATTTGGAGCCGAGAAAGAAAGCTTTAGCGTTAAAATCCAAGAAGGAAGAGAAAAGTGAGTTTGATGAGAATGACGAGGAAGATGAGGAGAGATTATTCGTGAAAAAGTTCAAAAGATTTATGAGAAATCCTGAAAGAAGAAATTCTTTCAGAAAGTTCTTCAATAAGAAAGAATCTGGGTATAGGAAAGGAAAAACAAAAACTGATGTAGAGGATGATGAAGAGCATCCACCACCTGAATGCTACAACTGCAGAAGAATCAGACATATCAAGAACAAGTGCCCAAAATATCTCAGAGAGTTGAAAGAGAAGAGGCACAAGAAGGACAATAAGAAAGTTCTTAAGGCTGAAACCTGCAATGACGTCACATCTGAGGAGTCGAGTGGATCAAGTTCAGAAAATGAAGATGATGCCAACATGTGTTTGATGGGAAAGAGTGTCTCATCATCCGATGACGAGTGTAGTGTCTAGAGCGGCACTAAGGTAACACCTCCAACATATGATGATTTATATTCTGAATTTCAAAAAACTTGTAAATATTTTGATAAAAGCTTAAAAGAAGTTAAGTCACTTAAGTATGAAATTTAAATTTTGCTAGAGGAAAATAAAAAACTAACTACCGAATTAAAATTACTTGAGAAGGAGAAAGAAACTTGTCAAGGGGATTCTCACTCTTTGACAAGGATGTTAGAACTTGAAAAAGATCTTGCTAAGTCTCGGTCTCATGTATATTCTCTTATATAGGGAAAATGGAATTTAGAAAGATCTTTAAAATTCTATCAATCTCAAGTAGAAGGTAGTAAGAAAGCCTTTGCAAACTGATGTGACATATTATTCGCTGAAGACATCGCCTTCAAAGCTCGAGTTCGTGATTTAGAAATGACCATTATAAAGTTTGGAGTTGGCCGAAAATCACTGGACATGATTTTGACAAACCAATACTAAGGTTAAAAAAAAATTCGGGCTCAGATACACTTCTAGAAGCTATCACCCGATGATAACCACTATCGCTGGAGATAACAAAAAGTTTAAAAAAATCATCGTTTTCAGATAAAAACACAAAATCTGCTGTCACTGCTACTTCTAGCAGTAATTCTCAAAATGTTTTAAAAAATCCTTCAACATATTTTATCACGTGTGTCAAATGTAACAAGTTTGGACACACCACTCACACATGTAGGAAGACAGCCTACTGTTTTGTTAAACAACTTTGGGTAACTAAAGCGTCCACCTATTCTATGGGAGGAACCACTTGGGTAACCAGATCTTTACTCTCATCCTCTTTCTAGGCGTGTTGGCAGGCTAAGGACAAGGAAGATGTGTGGTACTTGGACTCAGGGTGTAACGCCCCAAATTTCTTAAGGCGCGAGATGCTTCTCTGGGGGTTATCGCTCGACGGTAGCTAGTTACCGCGCGACGGTAGCTCCCGGATTAGCGTCGACTGCGTTGAGAGCGTTGAGTTCTCGAGAAAGATGTTACCGCATGGCGGAAACTTGTTACCGCGCGGCGGTAGCCGGAAATTATTCTGGAAAAATTCTCAGGAAGCTATCGGCTAGCGATAGTGTTACAGCTAGCGATAGTGGGGCCAATTTAATTGATGGGGGTCTCAGGATTCTACCGCGCGGCAGTTGTAGTTGGCGCACAGCGATAGCAGCTGGTGTCGAGTCGTAACTGATAAATGTGAAAGTTATTTAACTTTAGGTTAGCTAATCACCTGGGGGGGGGGATGGGTGAATAGGTCTTTGAGATTTTAATATATCTTTTGCTATTTTCAAATTTTGCTAACTAGAGCTTGTCCTTAAATCCTGCAATCACAAAGACAAACAAGCGCACACAACAAACGACAAAATTTATAGTGGTTCCCCAATTGGGTACATCCACTTTCCCTCTCCACCTATCCAAGCTTATTTGTTGGACTCAGCACAAACTTCTCCAAACTGCTCCTAATAGCTTACACCTCAGATCCCGCAGGATCTTCAAGTCTCCTCCAAGACTCACTTCTCAGCCACAAGGGCCTACACTCAGTTGTCAGCTGACCACCTACCTTAGGCTATTAAGCCCTACACTCAGGCTGGGAGGATAGCCCTACCTCAGATCCCAAAGGATCCTACCTCAGAGCTCTGTAGTGCTCCTACACTCAGTGACCCGCAAGCCACCTACCTAAGCCTTATATCTAAGGCCTACAGCTCAGGCTTTTCAGCCTACAACTTCAAGCACAAGGCCATACTCTTAGAGTGTTGCAACACTCCTACAACTCAGTACCCCTCCAGGCAACTACCTCAGTGCCCCTCCAGGAACCTATAGCTCAGTGACAAGCTTGTCACCTACCTCAGGCACAAAGGCCCTACACTCAGAGAGCAGCACTCTCCTACCTCAGGCACTTAAGCCCTACAGCTCAGATCCTCACTTGGATCCCACCTCACCCCCCTCCAGGTACCCATCTCAGTGACAAATTTGTCACCTACAGCTCAGGCACAAAGTGCTCTACACTCAGATTCAAGAAACCTGAATCCTATACGAAATAAAATAATAATTGAAGAAAATGAAATAACTGACTCAAAGAATTAACTCTGAGTCAACTTTGCTGGACTGAGCAGATTTCAGTCTAGCTCACCTGCTGTAGAAGGAATCGGCCTTCTTCTATAGCTATCACTTTTATACTGCTGCACTGAAGAGCAGCTTCCACCTTGTTGAGAAATGAATCAGCTAAACTGTTCTATAGAGAACACCCTTGCTGAGCTTGAAGAGCTTCAGCTATCCTTTCTCTCCTTCAGGCTATCTTGGTTGGACTGCAGCTTTCAAGCTTGATCGAAAATAAATGTGCAGTCGCCTCTATCCGTTTTTCTTTTTGTTCCTTTGATTCATTAACCCTAATCCTTTACTGTTTCCCATTTTATATGCATTGATTTGAATCAACAACACTATAGTATGTGGGCCCACCAAGGATTGGTGAGCGCCAACTCAATCAGAAAGGGACAAAATATCTTTTGACGCTGTAACAGCTTTCCCGCAATGGCTTCCTGCAATTTTGACTTTGATGACATCAGCAGTGGTCATCAACATCTGAACTTAGAAAATTTTCCTGAATTCCATTAAGCGTTGAGTGATGTTGAGACACTCAACACCATCAGCCTTGGCTCTCAGCGCTTCTAGACTTAGATCATTCCCTGGCTTTGTCTCAACGGTTTTGTCTCAGCGGTCTCAACGGTTTTCCTTTATTAGCTGAGATAAGCCTTTGTCTCAGCGCTTTCCTCTTAACTGCTGTCTTAGTATTTTTTACACTTTAACTGTTTCAGCGAATTTGTCTCAGCGGTCTCAGCGGTTTTTCATTTATCAACTGAGATAATTCTTTGTTTCAGCACTTTCCTCTTTATTAGAAGCAAGGAGTGAACCTACTTCACTCAATACTCCTGGACTTAGAAAAATTCCAGCTGATTTTATTCTTAGCTGTTTACATTTTGACTGTCTCAGCGCTTCCTGCTTTTTTTTAGAAGCATTGAGTGAACTTGCTTCACTCAACGCTTTTGGACTTAGAAAGTTTCCAGCTAGCTTTGTCTCTACTATCTCAGCTATCTCAACGCCATCTTCTAAGCTGTCTCAGTTGTCTCAACACCATCTTATCAACTTTCTCAACACCATCTTCTCAGTTGTTTTCAACTGTCTCAATGCTATCTTCCCAGCTGTCTCAGCGGTATCTTCCCAACTGTCTCAGCGGTCTCAATGCCTTCTTCTCAGCGGTCTCAGCACTTGTGCCTTAGACAGATTTTCTGGCTTTTAGCTTGACAAGCTTTGAGCTGAGCTCGATGAACCGCAAACTGAGCTTGACAAACTTTGATCTTTTCAGTGCTCTCTGCGCTTTTTGCCTTAGTCAATTTTATCTTGCTTTAGCTTGACAGGCGTTGGGCTGAGCTCAATGAACTGTAACCTGAGCTCAACGAACTTCAAGCTAAGTTCGACGAATTTTGTATCCTGATTTTTTAAGCTTATGCTGAGTTGAGCTCGACGATCAACAAGCTGATTTCGACGAACTCTGAGCTGAGTTCGACGAAATTTGAGTTTACTGCCCAACTCATTTTCTTTACTTGTCCAATCATGGACTACCTGCATGCATTAACTAAAACACACATCAAATACATTATGCCCTTTTGTCACACCCTAAATCACAAATTGGGTTTAGGATTGGGTGATACGGCCTGGGACACGGGCGTGTCCTGCTCAGGTTGAGCAGCCTGCCTCTCGAGTGCTCTACGAAATGTACTCGATAAGTTCTCGAGAGGGAACATGCACAGCGACACAGGCGTGTCAGAGGGCGTGTCCTCCTCGGGGTCGTCGAACTCCACTCGACAAATACACGGCATGGCATGTCTGCAGCCGTGTAAAGGCACACAGCCCGTGACACGGGCATGTCACTGATCGTGTCCTGCTCGGGAGCAGCAAGGGCTGCGTGTGCTGATGGACACGAGTGTGTCTTAGGGTACACAGCCTGGGACACGGGCATGTCCCAAGGCCGTGTCCCGCTTGGGTTGAGTTGATGGTGTACTGGTTGAGGAACACGCCATGCCACACGAGCGTGTATTCTGTGACACGGGCGTGTCATCCATGTGACACGGGCGTGTCACATGGCCGTGTTCTATTCTGGATAAGTCGGTTGTGTGCCGCTTAAGGGACACAGCCTATGACACGGGCGTGTCACAGGGCGTGTCAGACCGTGTTCAGCTTATTTCTGGGCAATCAAGGCCGTTCGTTTCCTTCATCCTGGATCCAACGGTCCAGGCCCTTCCCTGCTGATATAAGAGATTGGAAGCTTCATGTTCCATTCATTTCTCCTTCTTCTCAAAGAGCTAGAGAAAGAAAGAGAGAGGGACCAAGGGAGACGGCTGCCAGAGAAGCTTCAGCGGGCTGATTCGAGAGCCGAGTGCGGATTCATGGAGGCAAAGCCGCGGCGGTGATCTCCATCGTGCTAGTTCATGGCTCCAAAACGATCGTCAAGGGTAACGATCTCCTTCTTGGACAACGAAGTCCTTTCTTTATGTTGTGGAGTTTATATATTTAGTGGACATTCATGTGGTTGAGTTTTTACAACTTAAAATGCTGCGCTAGAATGCTCTGAGTTAGGCTACGAGTAGACCGTGATTTTGATATTCACACGTAATGCCGCCGTTTGTCTGTAAAATATGGCGTGGGGCCCCGGCCGGACTCACTGTTATATTCCATGAGACGAATGGAGGCGTTACACCCTTAGCATGATTGTTGATGCCACTTCAAATCCTGAGGAACATTGTAGGGCACAATTTCCAACAATCTCCACCTATTTGAAGAAGGCAGAACACACATCCATGCTAAGGTGCATCAACACAAAAAATATCATGATAGGTCTAATGATACATTATCATGACAACTATCCATCCCAGTACAGGGTAACTCCCCTAGATGAGATGGCTTAACACTATGATTGATAAACTAATTGTACAAGTGAATTAACAATCATTGACAATATGAAGGTATGATTAACAACAAGAACTTTAGTAATCATTTACAAGGTAAACACTATGATCAAGATGAACCTAATCATTAACTTAGCCAATCAACACATCAAACTTGAGATAACAGGATATTCATTAAAGAACAATATATTTATCTAATACAAATATACATTTATCACATCATTATAGTCAGGGTCAACACATGTTGATTTCATTGATAAAGATTTGAAACTTCTACATTGTTGAAATTCATTACAAGACATAGATTAGACAATAATTTTGAATAAGCTTAGGTCTTACAATATTCTATCAGTTATTCTTTGAAGAACTTTCACCAGCATCCTTGGTTCCAGCAGTCTTCTTCAAGTTTTCAGCTTTGTTCCTCTGTCTCTTGAAGTAAAGGAATGACTTTGGAATATATTTGAAAGGTATCTTCTTGGGGTTGCTCTTCCTTACCAGATTCTCCTTAAATATTATTTCCCTTAGGGAATTTCTCTCCAGATGCTTTATCCATTCCTCAAATGGATATACACTATCAATGTTCTTTAAGATTTGTCCATGGCTTACCCAGGTATTGATAATGATTGATTCAGAGGCCTCATTTAGCTGTTCATATCCTGGGTCATCTCTGTTCTCAGCTCTCCTCTTGGCCATGAACTCTTCAGCCATTTGAGTTCCTTCCCTCTTTCTTCTGGCAGCAAGCTGTGCATCCTGTGAAATTATGGCTTGTGCAGGGAAGTGTAGGTCCTCTGGCCTCTTTCTATCCAGGAGGGACAGGTATAGTGCCACCCTGGTGCCTTGAATTACATTGAAGGCTTGATCTTCAATGAGTCCTACTGCCTTAGCATGGCTGCTCTCCCCCTTTCTGCCTTCTTCAGATATTATCCTTTGCAGTAATGAGGTGTTGGCTTCATTTATGCTTGATATAGATGTGTGTATTCTTTCATTTTCAGTAAGCAGCTCATTTCTCAAGAGAATTGTCTGCTCCATTGAGTGGAGAGCAACCTGGGTGACATGCTGATTGACATGGTCTACTGTACCCTTGATCACCTCATCAGTGGTACTCACATAATTCTTTACATATCCTATGTCAGCTATAGTGAGTTTTTGGCTTGTGTCCAAAGATTCCATGAGGGTGGTCAGCATGATTACAGCAGTTCCAGCCTTATCAAACCAGGTGGTGACCTGTTTGTTTAAGTGAGATATTTCTTCTTTAGATTCATTTACTTTTGCAGACATTTCATCCCTCAGATTGGCAATAAAATGATCAACATACTCCTTGAGGGTTGTGGTCTGATTATCCAAGAGTACTTTAATTTGGTTTAAAAATTCCTCATTTAAGATTTGAGTAGATGAAGTATGGCCCATAGGAGGAGGTCTAACATCCTGAGCAGGGATCTGATAAGTCTCCCCCTCAACTATAGCACCTATAGAAGGAAACATTTCCTTAGCTAAAGTTGTTTTAACATTATTAATTAAGAGGGAATGAGTTTTACCTGTAGTGGGTGCAGACTCAACTATCTTATTGACAACTTGATCCAAATCTGTCAACTCCATTTGTTCATGCTCCCCCTTGGCCTGAGCATCTTTCTCTGGGATGGACTTATCAAGATAAGTGTCCTATGTCTTAAGAGGCTCCCAGTTATCTTCTGCAGCAGGCATATCATCAACGGCTGCAACATCATCAGTAATATTCACGTCTGTCCCATCCTTTTCAATATTACCTTCTTCAGCAGCATTCTTAGAGATTTCTCCTTACCTAGAGCTGACATGGATTTTATCAACATTCACAGTAGCATCCTGAAGTTGAATGTTGGCAGAGGATTGACTGAGGGATAGGTCAACCTGCAGACCAGCATCAGCTGGAGAGGATGATCCAAGTCCTGATTTAGGGCTGGAAGTTCTTTCTTCCTCAGTGGGTTTCTTCCTTATACCCTTGGTGGATTCCTTTATTCCCGTAGGTTGGCTCATAGGTAGGACTCTAGAGAATCTATCCAAAGTTTTTATGTCCATTCTTTTGAGGTAGTGAATCATCACCCCCTATTCCTGTGTGAAAGTGTCAGGATAGGTGTTCACTAGGTACAATGAAATGATTCTGCCCATATTTGGAGAGGATATGCAGTCTACTACTCTCTGATAGATGAGATAAGTCCATGAGGTCTTTCTATTTAGTATAATTCTGGTCATGACTGCAAACATGAATCTGGAGATGGTGTCATGTGATCCAGGTTTGTAGATAAGGGCTTTCCGTACAATGTCTGCTAGCGATTTTCCTCTTTGATTGAAGAATTTCCTTTTCAGAGACCCAAATTTGGCCTCATTGTATCCACACCATAAGAGAGCACTGTCTCTGTCCATGTCAGCGAGCTCTTCTTACTCGCTAGGGTTGACGGAGGGGATATGAAGTGCCTTTCCTAACCTCTTAGGGTTTACCTTGATTTTGATGTCCTCAATCTTAGACCTGAGAGAGTTTTGAGATGGGGACATCTTAGCGTTTGAGAAGAATTCCACAACCTCATTTCTAAGAATGGTGGAGGGTTCGGAAAGGGTGTATTCCATGCCAACAACCTCAATCATTCTTAACACGACTTTAATCTCAGGAGAGGCATGATTGAATCCATCCCTCACTATTTCGTATCCATCCTGAAGCTCCTTGATGACATTTGGCGCCATTGAAACAGAGCGACAAGACGCTGAGATGGTTTTTGTCTCGACGGCTAGAGCTAAGGCTTTTAGAGAGCGATGTGGCTTTTCGTTTCTTGTCATCTTTATATATGTAATGAAAGCATTTAATTAATTTAATTAAATATTTCATTTTACTATTAAATTAAGTGTTTTAGACTTTACGGCTTACTCAATCATTCCTGTTATGATACATGACACTTAGAGCTTATATTATGTCCCTTACTAATTGATTGTACAAATTACTTGACTTTGTAAATTGTAAAGAAAAAGAAGGTGACCTAAAAGAAGGTTGTACAATTCCCTTACTGATTGCTTTGAAACCAGGGCCAGTTCCATTGGCACCTAATTTGGGCATTGTTTTGCTCTAAAGCTTTCTTAATAAGTTATTTGAAATTTTTGAGTAATGCCACATGAAAGTTATTAGAAATTTTTGAGTAATGCCAAAAAAAAATAACAGTGTGAATAATTGAATCACTGTTTTTCTATTTGATGTGCTAGATTGGATTCATCTCGAGCACAACTAACTTAACTTAACAAATGGTTGACTTAATCTCTATATAAGAGAGAGACATACCTTGAGGCTTGCTTCCTCTAGCTTTTGGGGATTACTTACTTGACAGTCTCAACCTTAATTTGTTGCGTTTTCTGGAGCATATACCAAGAGCAACTATCCTGTCCCAGTCATTTCCCTGGAACACCCCTTGTCCAAATACCAATTCTTAAGTGGACAGGTACTTGGACTATCCTGCAAAACAGAATTCACTTTGTAAGACCACATTTTTTAAACCACGAGGTCTTAGGCCCAGAACCGTCGCTTTGTGGTGACACCATCACGCCCGGGAAGGTCGTCACTACAAAACGCCGATCCTGCCGGCCATATCGATTATAGAATAGTAGCAAAAGTATGAGAGTACATGAAATTAGAACTCTAACACATGTCCACAATAATCACATATATAGTAAAAATCCTCCACGAAGGGAGAGTCCATAGCAATAATAATAAAAGTACTGGAAATAAGGCTCATGCCCGATACATCAAAGTGCTCACTACAAGTCACTCATCGTGGAAGCAAATCTATAACAACTACTAGCAAACGGGACTCACTGTCCCATCTGTCTGAACTCCGGTGCTAGACTGTCCCGTTTTCAAGCGTGTCGACCTCCGATGCTGCACCTCCAAGATGGGCTCTACGATCCCATAAAATGATTTGCTCCGAAAACCGTTAGTCTAAAAGACTAAGTGCTATAATCGCCCACCCCTCCCCCCCAAGGATCCTAGGCACCGAGCAGGGAGAAGGAAAGGAAAGGTAATGAAGGTGGAGAATAAACAAGACAGGTGACAATGGAACTATTCTAGCAGTTACTTATAATTTATTTACAGCTAATGAGGTATAAAGTAAAGCAGGACTGTAAGTATATGAAAGGTAAACTAAGAAACAAGTAATCTTAACTTATCTGAATGCGCATACAAACTTATAAGTTAACGAATCTTTTATAAGGGTCCCATCGTATAAAAGGTTCCATACCAATTTATATGTTGGGGTGTCGATTTTCAAGCAAGCAATATACATATCCATAGAATAATAACCTTAGCTTATAAGCACGCTCACGCAAGCTTATAAACGAAGGGGTCGTTTTGCAGGGACTATCGTATAAAATGTCCCATACCAATTTGTATGATGGGTGTCAGGTTTAAATGCAATGATTTATGCTATGCTATGTTATGCCATGAATCACGCAAGTGCAACACACCCACCCGACTCTGTGCACACAGAACTTTAGTTCCCCCTTTCTGGAGCCTAACCTCCTAGGATACCTCATAGTGGCAAACGAAAGCGGTGGGTTGGGCCTCGCCCACCTCTAAACCGGTAATTGCACTACCAGTCAGACCTATCGTACGCCTCAATGCTGGTGCACTACGCGGAGCTCCTGCGTACTCTTTGCGGCTGGTCCACTGGACTTAAATTGGCGAAGTGCTAAACCACACTTGCCGAGTCAACGTATTGGCGTCGGTGCATCGACCCTCCAACACCGAAGACCCACCACCTTAGAATTTATGCACATGCAATCTTGATGTATCAACCACCGAGCCAAGACTCCCCGGACTAACACGTCCGTCATAACCAACAACTGAGCAAAAGCTCCCCGGACTATCCTATTCGTCACAATGATCTGCCGAGCCATCGGCTCGCCGGGCTAACCTGCCCATCACCAAAACCCCTGATCCTACCGCCCGTGTGAGCCAACCTAACTTCCCGAGACACCAGAGTGTGTGAAAGTGGACCCATAGTTATACTAGTTGCTCTTAAATATTGATTTTCCTTACGGTTTAGGTTAGCCCAGGACTGCCCAAGGTATTCCCGTTGAAGGGCTCTCACAGGGCACTAGAAACTACGATGGGCTGAAGCCCAAAGCTCCCTTTCGAAAGGCACTTACTATTATTGGTTAATACACGATTCTCGATCTCTTTTAATATTACTCCGGATCTAACCCAAGTGTGTTTTGACCTTCTCTCTCTCTCTCTCCACAGGAAGGACGATCTTTCATCGATCTCGAGCACCCCCCAATCCTAGTCTACCCCGCATTTTCCTCATCACAACTTACAATGATGAACTCAATCTCATTTTACCCAATCCAGCTAACTATTAACCCCAACCCATATGCCCAATTCAAACACTATTACATTTTCTGCAGTTTTACTATATGCAGACCAACCTATACTATATGCTGTACATGATAGGAGGTGCACCAAATTTTCATCCACAAGCCATAAGATATTTAATGGGAGTCTATCATGACATGATTAGCATATCTCCAGAAACTTATAATTTTCCTAATTAATTGGGTATTTAGTTAATTTTCCCCAAAGTTAGGCCATGGGTAATTTGAACATTAAGTACAATATATTCTCAAATAATGGCCACACAAAAATTTTGAACACTAGATAACATGGGAATAACAATAAATACCAAATTTCATGATTTTCCGTAAATGGTTTGGCCTCTAATTAGTTAATCCAATAATAAGCCATTAAGTATGGGTAAAGAAGAAAGTACTAAAGCTAATCATCAAAAAATTATAGAAAAATTACTGAATCTTAAGGATGACCAGAATGGGCCTCTGACCAAAAATCACATTTTATCAAGCTTAATAAATATCTAAATAAATTCAATTACTTTTACTTTAAAAAAACACCTTCTGAACCAACCCCTACAGATAGACTTCCAAAAATTCCATAAAAATTCACAGAGCTTTTAAATGTCAATAAAGGTCTTCTTACCAAATTTCATAAGTTTCCAGTGAGTGGTTTGTTCATAAGAAATTTCTAAGTAGAAGGTGCAAATTGTTGGGTTGTGAATGAAGTACCCCATATAATGATCAAAAAGTCATATTAAAAATTTCTAGGGCTTGTTATAGTCTTAAAACATAGCTTGACTAAATATCATCCAAACCCAAGGTTAGGAAGTCACATAATAAAATTCTTCAAGACAACTCATGATAGTGCACTTTTCAAAGGAACCCACTTGTAAACTCATCCAAACATTATGTAGTATATTTCAGTGGTTAATATGATTACGAAAATGACCTCTTCCAAAATGTCATGCAGTTCCAAAGTCATAAGAGCCACTAGACATTCCCTAAGGTGTATGGCCCAAAAACTTACCCAGTGGTTTAAGTGGTGTGCATGTGTCCAAATCCCACCATATCTCTCCCTAGGGCTTTTCACCACACTAGGATCACATGGACTAAACAGCAAGTCCATACAATGACATTTCACCCCCATGCCCTCCACAAATCCCCAAAGCCCAACCTTAGGGCATGTACTTGGTTCCTAGGGAAAATCTACCCCAATCTTCCCCAAATTCCATGTGAGGGTGTCTAGCATCATATCAAACCAGTGGCCCAAGTTTCAACCTCTATTGAGGTGATTTGACTACTTAAACCCACAAGGAACTCTATGACCTAAATACCCCTTATTGGTCCAACTTAGGGTTTACAAAAATTCAACCCAATTCATCTCCAAATGAGATGAAAGTTTATCCAGAGCCTTATGATGACCCCAAGGAATACGTACCAAAATTTGGGAGAGTTTGGAGGTCATTAGTTCCCCTAATTAAATTACACTAGGATTATTAAATAATTTCAAAAACTATAGAAAACGTATCTCCAAAAATTTCCATTTTTGGACATGACCTAGGTATAGGTAAGATTGACACCCTTTCGAAATTTCAGATCATTTGGACCTGTGGTGAAGTGGGGGCACACATTTAAATCTCCGACTAGCCTTAGGTATAGACCCCACCAAATTGAGTGCTGAGGTCTAAACTGAACTCCAAATTGACTCAAATAAATTTTCAAATAAACTAGACATCCCGACCTGCAGACTTCATGTTGACCACTTTCTCTGTACAAGCCTCTTAGTATTTTTAATAAATAAAAACATTAATAGCATTTTCTTTGACAAAATCATGAATTGAAATTAATTAAATGCCTAAGATCTAAATCAACGGTGCACGAATCTTGGTGAAAAAACGGACGACATCCATTCATCTTCAAGCTCCAGCCAACGACCAGGATTCTCTGGACCTGGAGCTTATTCCATCCCCAATTCCCAGCCTCCCGGCCACAACCCTAGCCGGCCACCGCCACCACCACCTCCGTCGAGGTGGTGGCTATCGCCAGGCGACGACACAGCCGCCGGAGGGGCGGATTCCGACGATCCCTACAAGTTGATTTTTCAGAAAAACCAGGGAAATTTCTTGCCCTGATCGGGCTCAATGCTTATCCCTATTGATTCCTATGATTTACCCACAGAAGGAGCAAGGGAGGACTTGTTGGAAGGGCTAGAGGCGCGTTGATCTCCAATTTGCCATGGTGGTGGAGCCAATTGGGTTTCTGCAATAGCACAGTCAAGTGCTTCGAATCCTTCAGGTAAAGGTTGTAACCTTCTCCCCTCTGCCTGTTGATGCTTTTAAGATCCCTAATTGGGGATGGGGAAGGGTGTAACTCCAATGGCCATGAATGACCATTAATGGTCATTTTCGATTTCAGTCATTTGAAGAGCTGAGCCACCCCATTGGCCGGCCACCTTCTGAAAACCCCTACACTACCTCCAAGGAGTAAAAGCCCATCAAGGTGAGGGGTTTTGAAACCTCCATGGCCATAATGGCCATTATGCTCCATTTTCTCTCTGCTCAAAAATTGAGTAATTCCTTCCTTCTCTCTCCTAGTCATCATTTTCTGAATTTGTTGGCCCCAAAATGTGTCTCTCCACTTCCTTAGACTAATGGGCCACACCACTTTGGTTTAGCCCACTTGAATTGGGCTAGGTTAACCTAAGTTTACCACTTTGACGCATGAGTTGACTTTGGTCGACATTACCACTTGGGTTGACCCCAAGGGGTCCTTGGTGATCCCTTGGCTTCCCCTAAGGTCTAGAAAGGACTGTGTAGGGTTGACTTGGCGCCTTGGTGGTCACTTGCCCCTTAATTAGGGCACTTTGACCACTTTAGGGCTAGGGTTGACTTGGGTCAAGTTAGCCTCTAAGATTGACCCCAATCAGTCTTTGGTGACCTATTGACTTCACCTTAGGTCTAGGAAGACCTAAGTAGGGTTGGTTGGGAACATTAGGGGCACATTGCCCTTAGTTAGGGTACCTTGCCCAATTTAGGAGTAGGATGATCCTAGGTCAACTTGGCCACCCTAGGTTGACTCCAATGGACCCTTATGGCTCTAATGGACTGTTGAGGACCAAGGTCCAGCGGGATTGGGTGTGTGTGGGACCGCATATTTGGGCTTCCCCATCGCGTTCCAGGTCTGGGTGTTGACCCCGGTGGGCCCCCCGTGTGGCGGAATATCCCCGCCATCCCGTGGATGGATTAGTCCCACATTGCCTACAGCGGGTGGTCCTTGGTGTTTATGTACCCCCGTCCCCCCTTACCATTACCTCGGGGTCATTTCCTCCTGATTCTGTGCGCTCTCTGTTGCTCGCGGCTTGTTTTCCGCGTTCTGCGACTTGATTCGCGGCTTGCCCTCTCTTCTATCCGCGCGGTTTGTTTCTATCCGCGCGGCTTGTTTCTGTCCGCCGCCCTGTTCGCGCGGCTTGCTTCTACTTGGTTCTCTTCTCCTACTACTCTTTGTCGCAGCGACCTGTTTCGTTGTCGCCACGCTCCTTGTTCTTTCTTGCCTCTCCGACTTCCTAGTCGTTGCGGTCTGTCTCTGTTCGCGTGTCTTGTCTTTATACTCGCGGTTTGCTGCTGTGATCTGCCTGACCGTGCGGGTTGTTCCTTTTTCACCCGCATCTTGGTCGCGGTCACCTGCTCTTCTCTTCTCTCCTGTTCGCTCGGCCTTCTCAGTCCGCGCGACCTCTTCCCCGCTGGACCTTTGCCTGCTTTTTAGCCTGCTTGCTAGTCGCCTCAGCCTCATCTTTGGCCGTGCGACTTGTTCTCCTCTGTTCGCCCGACTTTTTCAGGTCGTGCGACTTCTTTCCCTCTGCTTTGCTCGGCTTCTTGGGAACGGCCTTCCTAGCCGCCCGACCTATTTTCTGGTCGCCCGGCTTGGTGATCTATTCTCTTCTCGCGGCTTGTTCTTCTCGTCGTGGTTTGCTCCTCTCTTGCTTCCATGGCTTTCCTCTCCTCCGGCCTGTCCGCCTCCGTGGTCACCTCTTCTGGTAGTGCTCATGTTGTGACTCGCGGACGATGGCTCATCGACTATGGTGCAACAAATCATATGACAGGCAACCCTCAATGTTTCTCTCTTCTTGACACACAGGCTCAGTTGCCCCCGGTCATTGTTGCTGATGGATCTCCCTCCCCGGTCCATGGGACGGGCATGGTTCAAGTCACTCCATCTCTCTGCTTGGCTGATACCCTCTATGTGCCCAAGTTTCCGTGCAACTTATTATCGGTTACTTCTTTATGCAAGCAACTACGGTGTTCTGTCACATTCACCCCTACCTCTTGTGCTTTTCAGGATCCGGACTCCCAACGGACGATTGATACCGGGACTGAGAGTTGTGGCCTCTACTTCCTCGACAACGTTTCTGCTCTATCCGCCTTCTCCTCCTCCTCTACAGATCTTCTCCAATGGCATCTTCGCCTTGGACATGCTCCTCCCCGAATTCTACGACAGCTCCTGCCGCACCTCCCTCCTCATCATCCTCCTCTAAACTGTGATGCATGTCAACTTGGCAAACATCACCGCTCCCCCTTCCCACCAACGCAAAGTCGGGGCTCTTCCCATCCGTTCGACCTCGTTCACTCTGACATATGGGGTCCCGCTCCTACCCTCACCATCGGTAGGGGCAGTTCCTATTTTGTCACCTTCATTGATGATTTCTCTCGATCTACGTGGGTATATCTTCTCAAAGATCGCTCCGAGTTGTTCTCTGTTTGGACCTCCTTTTATTCGATGGTTAACACTCAGTTTGCTACGTCTATTAAAATCCTTCGTTCTGACAATGCTAAGGAGTATCTTAGCCATGACTTCTCCTCCTTTTGCACTCACCATGGTGTTATTCGTCAAACCAGCTGTGTCTACACCTCACAACAAAATGGGGTGGCGGAACGCAAAAACCGTCACCTCCTTGATGTCGCTCGCACTATGATGACTCAAATGCATGTTCCTCGCTCCTATTGGGGCTATGCTGTCCTCCTCTCCTGCTATCTCATCAATCGCCTTACCTCCACCGTTCTCCACGGTGCTACCCCCTTCTCCGTTCTTTATCCGAACAAGGATCCCTTTCCTCTTCCTCTACACATCTTTGGGTGCATCGCTTTTGTGCACTCTCCCGCTGCCACCCGTGATAAACTCTCACCCCGTGCCACCAAATGTGTCTTTTTGGGCTACTCTCCCACTCAGAAAGGCTATTGTTGCTTTGACCCTGTTACCCGCAAGCAATTTGTCTCTGCGGATGTCACCTTCTTTGCCAATGCATCTTACTTCTCTCCATCCTCCTCTTCTCCTCCTCCTGCTCCTACTTCTCATACCACCCCATCCATTCCCTCTGCTCCCACTGAGGTTCCGTCCTCTCCACCCACTCCACCGTCTTCCCCATCCTCCTCATCTCCACCCTCTACTCCGCTTTCTCCCTCCACTCCGCTGCCATCTCTCTCTACTCCCGGGCCAGCTCTCTCCACCACGGATACTCCGGATACTGAGGCACCTGCTGACCTGGATCTCCCGATTGCTCTTCGCAAAGGGGTTCGGGCTTGTACCCACCATCCACTTGCTGCGGTTGTTTCCTACGATCGCCTTACCCCTGCTCGCCGAGCCTTTGCCCTGGCTATCTCGGCCACTACCAACCCACGTTCCTACCAGGAGGCCCTTACTATTCCTCACTGGAAAGTTGCCATGGATGAGGAGATTACTACTCTCACTGAACGGGGTACCTGGACCCTTGTTCCGCCTCCTTTCGGCACAGATGTTGTTGGTTGTCGCTGGGTCTTCGTGGTGAAGTTTCTCCCGGATGGCAGTGTGGATCGTTATAAGGCTCGCCTGGTTGCCAAGGGTTTTACCCAAACTTATGGGGTTGATTACTTTGACACTTTCTCGTCCGTGGCTCGCCTCAGCACTATTCAGGTTCTTCTCTCTGTGGCTGTCAACAGGGATTGGCCCATCTCGCAGCTAGATGTTAAGAATGCCTTCCTCTATGGAGATCTGCAGGAAGCTGTTTACATGGAGCAACCTCCTGGGTATGTTGCTCAGGGGGAGACACGGGTATGCCGGCTAAAGAAGGCTATCTATGGCCTCAAGCAGAGTCCTCGTGCCTGGTTTGACAAGTTCAGTGGCATTGTTGCGGCCATTGGTTTTACACGAAGCTCAGCAGATCACTCCTTGTTTGTTCGGAAAACCGCCTCTGGTCTTGTTGTTCTTGCGGTTTATGTTGATGACATTCTTCTTACTGGCGATGACCAGGATGGGATACTGATGACCAAGAAACACCTTCGTCAACATCTGGTTACAAAGGATATGGGCTCCCCGAAATACTTTCTGGGGATTGAAATCTCTAGAAAGCCCAACTCCATGGTCCTTTCACAACGGAAGTATGCTCTTGATCTTTTAAAGGATGCAGGACTCACTGGTGCTAAACCTGCACGTTGTCCTATGGCTGCTGGAGAAGACAAAACTTGGACAGATGACTCACCTCTTCTCTCTGATCTTACGAGATACCGACGTCTGGTGGGCAAGCTCATATATCTCACGGTAACCAGACCCGACATCTCCTATGCTGTTGGCAAGGTGAGCCAGTTTATGCAAGCTCCGAGGGAGTGTCATCTACAATCTGCTCTGAGGATATTAGAGTATATTAAAGCTGCTCCAGAGAAATGACTCCTATTTCAGAAGAATGGTCACCTAAGGGTTGAAGCTTACTCTGATTCAAGCTATGCGGATGACAAAGGGGACCGCAAATCGACTTCAGGTTTCTGCACATTTGTTGGAGGCAATCTTGTGAGTTGGAAGAGCAAGAAACAGTCTGTCGTTTCCAGGTCTAGTGCAGAGGCGGAATATCGTAGCATGGCATCGACTACATGTGAGTTGAAGTGGTTGCGGGCTCTCATGCTTGACCTAGGAGAGGTTTACAACTATCCTCTTCCTATGTTCTGTGACAATAAGGCCGCGATACACATTTCCAAAAATCCGGTCTTTCATGAGAGAACAAAACACATAGAAGTCGACTGTCATTTTATTCGAAAAGAAATATTGAAGAAACAGATTTGCACTCCATTTGTCACGTCCGACAACGAGTTGGCAGATGTCTTCACCAAGCCGGTGTCCGCTTCCTTTTTCCACATCTGCGACAAGCTGGGCATGATCGATATATATGCTCCAGCTTGAGGGGGAGTGTTGAAGTTGGTGACCGGGCGGTCTGGCGGTTTGTCTTGGCGGGTTGAAGACCGTGCGGTCTGGCGGTTTGTCTCAGTCGGCTTGGAGACCGGGCGGTCTGGCGGTCTACCATGGCAGTCTCTCTTCCTCTCTGGTGGTAGCCGTACGGTTAGCCCTGCTGTCTAACCGCGCGACTTGTGCAGTTTGTTTTGTATAGTCCGCTTGTCCTGTAAATTATAGTCCCACATCTCTTATTTGTATTCTCTCATCTCTCCTCCATTCTATATAAAGGAGGGCATACCTTTGTAATAGATATCTTTTTTGGATAATAAAATTTCAATTATTCAAAAGTTTATTCGCTTGTTCTCTACTTTTCGCTTCCTTTCACTACTTTCTAACATGGTATCAGAGCCATCCCGCTGCGGGGGTGTGTTGAGGAGCAAGGTCCAGCGGGATTGGGTGTGTGTGGGACCGCATATTTGGGCTTCCCCATCGCGTTCCAGGTCTGGGTGTTGACCCCGGTGGGCCCCCCGTGTGGCGGAATATCCCCGCCATCCCGTGGATGGATTAGTCCCACATTGCCTACAGCGGGTGGTCCTTGGTGTTTATGTACCCCCGTCCCCCCTTACCATTACCTCGGGGTTTTGGGAAGATGTGTGGTGACGGGTGGTTTCCACATGGACCTTATAATAGGTTGGTGAGGTTGTGGTGGGGTCTTGGAGTCATGGTGAAGCCCCATGATCATCCTAAACTATTGTTTAGAAACCTACTATTTGCAGACCATAGTGATCTCACCAACCTTCCTAGGTCCACTTGGTCTTCTTGGGCTTCCTAGGGTTTTGTCTTGACCTAGTCATGACAAAACCACTCCTAAGGGTCTAATTGTCTGAGGGATGTTACAAATCCCAATACATAAACAAAAAAATTTCGCCCTCGAAATTCAAGTTAGGCTTACGGAGTTTCAAGTACGAGAAATAAAATGTAACATCCCGAGCGGTTGTAAGGAATACCTGACTGAAAAGCTTCGGGTACTTTTGTTGCATCAAATCCTGTGGCTCCCATGTGTGCTCCTCTTGCCCATGATTCCTCCACAAGACCGTGACCAATGGGACCTTCTTGCATCGCAAGACCCACATCCCAGTATTGTCTATCCGGATCGGATCCAGGTGCACCGATCGATCAAAAGCCGTCGAGCCATCTATACCAAGAACCTGTTGTCATACTTCTGATGTTACAACATATCAATTTAATCTTATCTTCTCAGATATCCTGAATCTTGTTACCCATCAACTAATTTCACGTGATAATAGTTAAGTCTCGTAATTATTGCTCCTTATTACCATGTCATTGTCTTGGTAATGCTACATGTCATCACTCCAACCATGTCTTTACAAAATCCTATCTTCGCCCAAATAACGTCGAATAATATCAAATTCAATCTCACTATGTTTGTGACGCCACATTTCTAAATTAGGTATAAGGGAACCCAAGTCAATAACTAGTTTGCCCAATAAACAAAAGACATGCAAGCCCCCAATAAACAAAAGATAAGCCCCTACCTATCTTGGGCTAAGTATCTTTGATATTACCAAGTTATATCCATCCTAGCTGGGTGCACAATCCCTAGGGCATCAATCTTCGACTTGGGGTTCTAACCTGAAACTTGCTGATATACTCCATACTTTAAACCCTCTAAGTCACATTTACGACAACCTTATCAGGGTCAAAATGTTCCCAATCCCAAATGGGTCTCTTCCGAACTTGAATTCCTATTCGACTCTCGATGTTTGTCTTGGTGGTTGTCTCCGGGTAATCTTGTTACTTGTATGAGGGTTGAGACAAAGTGTCTTCTACCATTCCACTAATAGATTATTGGCCTCAATTCTCCATAAGGCAGTCCTACCGGTTTGAGTAGTCCTTGATAGGGACCGTAGAGACACCTGAGTTTATGGCTCAGGTAGCCATTCTCGTGTTATACTCCTCCTTTATTCTCTTTGGGTATCTCCTTACCTTAACCAAGTTCATACCGAAGGTCCATTTCTGACAAGGGCATACTATAAGTTGTCATGGTTAGTCCTGTATCCTAGTCGGTTGATTCTAACTCGTTGACTAAAGAATTATAAGATGAGATCTTCACAGCCTAAAATGCTCCCTGCTAGGGGCAGGGTTTGCCGCAGGCTACAAAGAAGAATTCCAATTGTTAGATGATGTACTGGTGGAACTAATTGACAAGGTGGACTTTCACATGTGATTCCCCTTATGGTCCCACCACTACTTCCGCTGCTTAGTTGGTCGTCAAACTAAACTCGTGTGGGGGTGACCCAGGCTTAGTGGACTGCTACTTTTTCGATCTAGGTTTCCCTCTGATAACACTTGTAAGACCCCATTTTTTTTTAAAACCATGGGGTCTTAGGCCCAGAACCGCCACTTTGTGGTGACACCATCATGCCCGGGAAGGTCGTCACTACAAAACGCTGATCCTGCCGGCCATATCGATCACAGAATAGTAGCAAAAGTATGAGAGTACATGAAATTAGTACTCTAACAAATGTCCACAATAATCACATATATAGTAATAATCCTCCACAAAGGGAGAGTTGATGCTAAAGATCACGACAGTGAACCGGTCGCACAAGTAATATAAAATGGGCGAGTTCCCAAGTATCGATCTCTCAAGGAACACAATAAGGTGGAGTTAATTTCGAGGAGGACTTGAAATTGAAGTCTTTAGGTAGGAGTTAACTAAGGGGGGTTTTGATATTTGCGGAAAAAGAAAATAAAAGGCTAACAACTACTCCTATGCAACGCCGCTATGCGATGCTTCGCTAGGCGGGATTCAAGACTAGTCGGGCCGCTATGCACCGAGTCGCTGGGCGGATGGACGAGTAGGCTTGCGGATGAGGTGATTAGAATGACGGAATGAGGGTCGTGAGCACCTCTTCGCTACGCACGCCACTAGCAATTGCTAGTGCGGCAAGGGTGGATGGCGGTGGATGGAATATGGCGCACCTCAAGCAAATATAACGACAATACAAATCACAAAGACATGATTTAATATAAGCGTTTTACAACTATGCGCACATCATCTTTAAATAAAGTTTACAACAAAACATAAACAACAATAAAGGAAGAACAAGGCAAGAGATCGACCGAATCCGAAGTCTTGCTGAGGATTCACGGTTGGAATCGTCGGGTTGTCAATCCGCATCCAAGCTCGATCCTCAACTGCGTCCAGTGTAGAGAAGGACTATCACCACCTTCCAATGGCCCGTCGTCTTCGTGTCACGATAGCGGATGAAAGTTGCAAGCTTCCCTTTGCTTGATGGCTATGGCGTTGAAGCTTGAAATGAGCCCAAGAGATGATAGAGGAGGCCGAAAGGAAGCTCCGACTTGGATTTGGCGGTGAAAGCTTGCTCGGAGCACCTCCCTAGGGTGGAGATTGAAGGAGGACTGCGGAATCCCTCCTCGGAGACGAAAACGGCGGAGGAAAAAAGAGCTATTCGGAATTAGGGCGGCACCTGCATATTTATAGAAAGCAGAATTGAACAATGCGCACGATCACGGGCGCACGACCAGTGGTCGTGCGCACTAAGTCCAGCGATCGTGCGCACTGGCATGACATATTAGGAAGAAGAACTGGGAACTGCGCACGAGCAATGGCGCACGACCGGTGGTCGTGCGCACTATGTCCAATGGTCGTGCGATTACCCTAGACGGAACTCCAGGAAAAGAGGAATCAATGCACACGATCAGTGGCGCACGACCGGTGGTCGTGCTCACTATGTCCAGTGGTCCTACGATTACCTCAGGCAGATTCTGGAAATCAGAGTACATTGCGCACGATCATCAGCGCACTACCAGTGGTCGTGCGTACTATATCCGATGATCGTGCGCAGCATTCCTGCTTCAAAACGTCCCCGGAACACACACACAACCCCTAAACCCAGCACTGATATGTGCAGACATTCCAGACGAGCACAATAAGGAGTACAAACAATAAAAATACAAAAATACACAACCACGGGCCAAAGTGTGCACTTCCTATGAAAATATAGACAAGATGAAATATGAACGATATGGAACTAAAAGTGAAGTGCAAACGCGTGAAAACTAGCCCAGATGAGTCCGAAAAACCCTATATAAATCAGACTCATCACACCCCCAAACTTAACTGTTTGCGCGTCCCGAGTAAACAAAATCTAAGCAGATAGGGAAAATTACTAGATAACAAAGAAATTGAAAAACAAAGTACCATGCGAAGTCGCATGCTCGCATGCGTAAAAATACAATAGAGAAAATTTCTAAGTATGCATAATAGTTTATATTTTTCACAATGCGTATCAAAATTTTATTACTACTCAAAAATAGAATCACGGTGAATTAACCGGTCACGCATAGGGAGAAAGTAGGCAGGCCACTAAGGTGAGCTTTGCCAAAGATCGGGGCTCAGGATCACCTCCAAAGGAATCCACCAATGTCAGGGACCATACGCTTGCCCGTTCACACTCTCTCCATGGCACTAGTTAGACTCAAGCGCAAATCCGTAGGACTTTAGGATAATCGCGGGGCTTGGATTACAGTGAGGTAAACAATGATAAAAAGAAAGGCTATGCACCTAACCCAAATGAGCTAGCCTAAAAAGAATCCAACCGCTAACCACAATATATGCAGGTACACCACACCTCCAGAATTAACTTTTAACATATGGGTGTGTGTACCGCCTACTCCAAATATAATCACATTTCCAAAAAGATTTTCAATTTAAACTTTTTCTTTTCACTTTCTTTTTTCTTTACAAATATTTTTCTTTTTTTTTCTTTTTCTTCATTTTATTTGCACAATTCAGCAGATATAAACTTGGGAGCACTTCTATATTTTCACAAATAATAACACCACATCACATCCCAACATGAAAATATAAAACACTAAACTCGACTTGGGTGTGCGACTAGGATAGGCTTTGGGGCTTTGGTGAATAAAGGTGGAGCTGAATCAAAAAGAAGGGTAGGCACAACGGGGCTAGCGAGGATATGACGTTAGGAATGATACAAAGCTCAACCGGGCCAAAATGATGGCCTACATCACGCTTACGCTACACTAATCAAGTATCCATGCTTCGAGAGTAGCTTGGGGCAAGTTCTTAGCCACCGAGAAAGATGATCCTTCCTCCCGACTCGAAAAAAACGAGTCTAGTGACGGCTACACACATTCCTATACTACCGTTTGATTCACACTGGATTCACCAACTTTTGAGTAGAATAAAAAGATCTTTACGCAAATAGAAAAATATAAAACCATAAGCATACAAAAAAATTAAATCTACTCGAAATGAGCCCAAGAGATGATAGAGGAGGCCGAAAGGAAGCTCCGACTTGGATTTGGCGGTGAAAGCTTGCTCGGAGCACCTCCCTAGGGTGGAGATTGAAGGAGGACTGCGGAATCCCTCCTCGGAGACGAAAAAGGCGGAGGAAAAAAGAGCTATTCGGAATAAGGACGACACCTGCATATTTATAGAAAGCAGAATTGAACAATGCGCACGATCACGGGCGCACGACCAGTGGTCGTGCGCACTATGTCCAGTGATCGTGCGCACTGGCATGACAGATTAGGGAGAAGAACTGGGGAACTGCGCACGAGCAATGGCGCACGACCGGTGGTCATGCGCACTATGTCTAATGGTCGTGCGATTACCCCAAACGGAACTCCAGGAAAAGAGGAATCAATGCACACGATCAGTGGCGCACGACCGGTGGTTGTGCTCACTATGTCTAGTGGTCGTGCGATTACCTCAGGCAGATTCTGGAAATCAGGGTACATTGCGCACGATCATCAGCGCACTACCAGTGGTCGTGCGTACTATATACGATGATCGTGCGCAGCATTCCTGCTTCAAAACGTCCCCGAAACACACACATGACCCCTAAACCCAGCACTGATATGTGCAGACAATCCAGACGAGCACAATAAGGAGTACAAACAATAAAAATACAAAAATACACAACCACGGACCAAAGTGTGCACTTCCTATGGAAATATAGACAAGATGAAATATGAACGATATGAAACTAAAAGTGAAGTGCAAACGCGTGAAAACTAGCCCAGATGAGTCCGAAAAACCCTATATAAATCAGACTCATCACACCCCCAGACTTAACTGTTTGCGCGTCCCGAGTAAACAAAATCTAAGTAGATAGGGAAAATTACTAGATAACAAAGAAATTGAAAAACAAAGTACCATGCGAAGTCGCATGCTCGCATGCGTAAAAATATAATAGAGAAAATTTCTAAGTATGCATAATAGTTTATATTTTTCACAATGCGTATCATAATTTTATTACTACTCAAAAATAGAATCACGGTGAATTAACCGGTCACGCATAGGGAGAAAGTAGGAAGGCCACTAAGTTGAGCTTTGCCAAAGATCGGGGCTCAGGATCACCTCCAAAGGAATCCACCAATGTCAGGGACCATACACTTGCCCGTTCACACTCTCTCCACGGCACTAGTTAGACTCAAGCACAAATCCGTAGGACTTTAGGATAATCGCGGGGCTTGGATTACAGTGAGGTAAACAATGATAAAAAGAAAGGCTATGCACCTAACCCAAATGAGCTAGCCTAAAAAGAATCCAACCGCTTACTCCAAATATAATCACATTTCCAAAAAGATTTTCAATTTAAACTTTTTCTTTTCACTTTCTTTTTTCTTTACAAATATTTTTCTTTTTTTTCTTTTTCTTCATTTTATTTGCACAGTTCAGCAGATATAAACTTGAGAGCACTTCCACATTTTCACAAATAATAACAACACATCACATCCCAACATGAAAATATAAAACACTAAACTCGACTTGGGTGTGCGACTAGGATAGGCTTTGGGGCTTTGGTGAATGAAGGTGGAGCTGAATCAAAAGAAGGGTAGGCACAACGGGGCTAGCGAGGATATGACGTTAGGAATGATACAAAGCTCAACCGGGCCAAAATGATGGCCTACATCACGCTTACGCTAGACTAACTAAGTATCCATGCTTCGAGAGTAGCTTGGGGCAAGTTCTTAGCCACCAAGAAAGATGATCCTTCCTCCCGACTCGAGCAAAACGAGTCTAGTGACGGCTACACACACATTCATATACTACCGTTTGATTCACACTGGATTCACCAACTTTTGAGTAGAATAAAAAGATCTTTACACAAATAGAAAAATATAAAACCATAAGCATACAAAAAAAATTAAATCTACTCGAATTTCTACACGAGATGAGAGCAGTTGACTAGAAACACAACAAGGTCAACATTTTACTCTGTCTCACAATCCTAAGCCAATACCATAATTTTCCCAAATCTAACGAAGAAATGAGTTTAACTCACATCACACTAAAAGCTAAGCACACACTCATGTGGGTGCAGTGGTGTGTGATGCAATGAACTAATCATAATAAATCTATAAAAGCTTCTAGTATGCACAAGAAATGTGCGCGTGCCATAGGTAACAAATAATGGCGCTCCCCCAGACTTAAACTAAGCAGCACAGTATATGATATAGAAATTAAAATCAGATAGAAACAAGGGGAGAGGTTACCCAATGCTCAGCCAGTGAGCATACCAGAAGACGCGTGGAAAACAGAAGCAGGTCCGCCATATGAAGAATCACAACCCCACCAATGCGATTTGCCATGAATACCTGCAGGGGTGAGCTCCGCAAAAACAAAAGAAAAATATACAAAAAGAAATGCTAAAACTAAAATCGACATGAAAATAAAAGCACATAAAATGAAAGATAAGTATTGGGGTTATTATCATCCCAGTACGACTTATTAAATTCTATATAGTTCTAGCTAATGGGTCTATGCAAAGAAAAATGCACAGGCAACTGTTCCATTATCCGTTACGGTAATGGGTACCGATACGGTGATAAAACAGTTACCCCTCTGCCTAAATAATCATACCTGCTCCTCGCAGGCAGAGGAAATAGGAAGTAGGATGAGGAGGAGGCCTGGTCCTCACTCATCTCACCACAAAATAAATCCTTGCCTAGCAAGGTTTCGTCCACCACAAGTTCGCTGGGGGCGAAGGTGACGGCAGGGGATTCCACTGTGAAGGAGGTAGGAACCTCCTCACACAAGAGGATGCACTCGTTGACAGCCTGAGCGCAAGGCTTAACGTCAACCCAACTTACCCGTAGAGATTCAACCTACACAGGCTCAGATTAGGGAGGGGGGTTAAGAAATAAAAGAGACGAAGAACATAAAGAAATAATCGAGGGAGTGATCCCGGGTTCACTCCCCAAAGGCCGAGGTAGAAAAATATCGTCAGCAATGTCGACAATGCTATAAGGCTCGGCCGGATCCATATAGGCCACCACCAAGACTTAGACTTCCTCCTTTAGTATTTAGGGAGAATCCTCGACACCAGGAAGGTTGTCCTCCTCCATGGGAGTGGAAACAATCCATGTATCACATGCCTCAACTTGTGTTGCATCGTCAAAAATATCATCAGAGACGACTGAAGTAGAATGCACAAAAGGCGGAAGAACTTTGCTTGGATAAAAGTCAAGTGCAAGTTCCTCACAAAGAATCGGCTCCATGCTTGGTGATGTATGCACAGGAGAGATGGGCTCAACCACGTCGAAGCCTAGATCAGCCACACATCTGGTGGTTGTGTCCACATCATTCCCTTCAACAAATGAAGGTGACAGGGACACATAACCAGATGATGAAGGTGTGCCACCGAGGGTAGGAGTCGGGATGATCCGGATGTCCGGCTCATCATCCTCTTCCATAACACGAAGGTACTCGGCAGAATCCTTCAGGACATGATCTGTTCTACGACAATACAAACACTTTCTCCCATTACTCTGCGGTCCTTGTGGGGCCGGAGAGGAATAAGAGAACGGTGGATGTGGCGAGGACGATTGACCATAAGCTCGGGGCACAGTGTTTGAAGGGCTGTATGAATACAGCATCTCATGCATTGTGCACTGAGGCTTATGCTCAATATCTCTCGTAGGGCATTCATGACTAGCGTGGGAAGGCTTCCCACACCAACGACATTGGGCATACGAATATCCCCACATGGTGTCGAAATAGCAGATTCAAAATAAATTGTGCAAATTACTAAATCCAACAATATATTACTACAATTGCCTAAACAAACAAGAAGAAGGTAGGCAAAATAGAAATAGAACAAAACAAAAGCGATTTATAAAGGAAAAGGAAAGCAATCTCATATCTCCCTCTCCAGAAACTCACACGACTGTGTTCCCCGGCAACGACGCCAAAAACTTGATGCTAAAGATCACGGCAGTGAACCAGTCACACAAGTAATATAAAATGGGCGAGTTTTCCCAAGTATCGATCTCTCAAGGAACACAGTAAGATGGAGTTAATTTTGAGGAGGACTTGAGATTGCAGTCCTTAGGTCGGAGTTAACTAAGGGGGGTTTTGATATTTGCGGAAAAAGAAAATAAAAGGCTAATAACTACTCCTATGCAACGCCGCTATGCGATGCTTCGCCAGGCGGGATGGAAGACAAGTCGGGCCGCTATGCACCGAATCGCTGGGCGGATGGACGAGTAGGCTTGCAGATGAGGTGGTTAGAACGGCAGAATGAGGGTCGTGAGTACCTCTTCGCTACGCACGCCACTAGCAATTGCTAGTGAGATAAGGGTGGATGGTGGTGGATGGAATATGACGCACCTCAAGCAAATATAACGATAATACAAATCACAAAGACATGATTTAATATAAGCGTTTTACAACTAAGCGGACATCATCTATAAATAAAGTTTACAACAAAACATAAACAACAATAAAGAAAGAACAAGGCAAGAGATCGACCGAATCCGAAGTCTTGCTGAGGATTCACGGTTGGAATCGTCGGGTTGTCAATCCGCATCTAAGCTCGGTCCTCAACTGTGTCCGGGGTAGAGAAGGACTATCACCACCTTCCAATGACCCGTCGTTTTCGTGTCACGATAGCAGACGAAAGTTGAAAGCTTCCCTTTGCTTGATGGCTGTGGCGTTGAAGCTTGAAATGAGCCCAAGAGATGATAGAGGAGGCCGAAAGGAAACTCCGACTTGGATTTGGCGGTGAAAGCTTGCCCGGAGCACCTCCCTAGGGTGGAGATTGAAGGAGGATGGCGGAATCCCTCCTCGAAGACGAAAACGACGGAGGAAAATTGAGCTATTTGGAATTAGGGCGACACCTGCATATTTATAGAAAGCAGAATTGAACAATGCGCATGATCACGGGCGCACGACTAGTGGTCGTGCGCATTATGTCCAGTGATCGTGCGCACTGGCATGGCAGATTAGGAAGAAGAATTGGGGTACTGCGCACGAGCAATGGCGTACGACCGGTGGTCATATGCACTATGTCCAATGGTCGTGCGATTACCCCAGACGGAACTCCAGGAAAAGAGGAATCAATGCACACGATTAGTGGCGCACGACCGGTGGTCGTGCGCACTATGTCCAGTGGTCGTGCGATTACCCCAGGCAGATTCTGGAAATCAGGGTACATTGTGCACAATCATCGGCGCACAACCAGTGGTCGTGCGCACTATATCCGATGGTCGTGCCAAGTATTCCTGCTTCAAAACGTCCCCGGAACATGCACATGACCCCGAAACCCCGCACTGATATGTGCAGACATTCCAGACGAGCACAATAAGGAGTAGAAACAATAAAAGTACAAAAATACACAACCACGGGCCAAAGTGTGCACTTCCTATGGAAATATAGACAAGATGAAATATGAACGACATAGAACTAAAAGTGAAGTGCAAATGCGTGAAAACTAGCCCAGATGAGTCCGAAAAACCCTATATAAATCAGACTCATCAAGAGTCCACAACAATAATAATAAAAGTACTGAAAATTGGGCTCATGCCCGATACATCAAAGTCCTCACTACAAGTCACTCATCGCGGAAGCAAATCTATAACAATTATTAGCGAGACTTACTGTCCCAGCTGTCTGAACTCCGGTGCTATACTGTCCCGTCTCCAAGCGTGCCGACCTCCGGGGCTGCACCTCCAAGCTGGGCTCCACGATCCCCTAAAGTGATTTGTTCCGAAAACCGTTAGTCTAAAAGACTAAGTCCTATCATCCCCCATCCCTCCCCCATTGCTCCTAGGCACCAAGAGGGGAGAAGGAAAGGAAAGGTAATGAAGGTGGAGAATAAACAAGGCAGGTGACGGTGGAACTATTCTAGCAGTTACTTATAATGTATTTACAGCTAATGAAGGAAGGTACACACTAGCAGTAAGGTAGAAAGTAAAGCAGAGTAGTAAGTATATGAAAGGTAAACTAAGAAACAAGTAACCTTAACTTATATGAATGCCCATATAAACTTATAAGTTAAGGGATCTTTTATAAGGCTCCCATCGTATAAAAAGTCTCACACCGATTTATACGTTGAGGTGCCAGTTTTCAAGCAAGTAATATACATATCCATAGAATAATATCCTTAGCTTATAAGCACGCTCACGCAAGTTTATAAACTAAGGGGCCGTTTTGCAGGGCCTATAGTATAAAATGTCCCATACCAATTTATACGATGGGTGTCAGGTTTAAATGCAATGATTTATGCTATGCCATGAATCACACAAGTGCAAAACACCCACCCGACTTTGTGCACACAGACCTTTAGTTGTTCCTTTCTGGAGCCTAACCTCCCAGGATACCTCCGTAGTGGCAAAAAGAAGCAGTGGGTTGGGCCTCGCCCACCTCTAAACCGGTAATTGCACAACCAATCAGACCTATCGTACGCCTCAACGATGGTGCACTAAGCGGAGCACCTGAGTACTCTTTGTCGGCTAGTCCACCGAACTTAAATTGGCAAAGTGCTAAACCACACTTGCCGAGTCAACATATTGGCATCAGTGCATCGATCCTCCAACACCGAAGACTCACCACCTTAGAATTTATGCACATGCAATCTTGATGTATCAACCACCGAGCCAAGGCTCCCCAGACTAACACGTCCGTCATAACAAGCAACCGAGCAAAAGCTCCCCGGACTATCCTGTCCGTCATAATGATCTGCCGAGCCATCGACTCGCCGAGCTAACCTGCCCATAACCAAAACCACCGAGCCTACCGCCCGTGTGAGCCAACCTAACTTCCCGAGACACTGGGGTGTGTGAAAGTGGACCCCTAGTTATACTAGTTGCTTTTAAACATTGATTTTCCTTATGGTTTAGGTTAGCCAAGGACTGTTGATGAGTCCACATTTTACACTGATTTTTGGACTCATCTGGGCTAGTTTTATCGCCTTAGCACTACACTTGAGAGCATTTATTGCTTATTTGTGTTTATGTACCTATTTCACGATTAAGTGCACTGTAGGCCCGCTTCTGTGTGCTTTCTGTGTCTCCATTTTGTTGTTATTCTTTAGCCCTATCTCGGGATGTGGTGTGCACGTTCTGGTGGCCTTTCTGCCCCTTCTGCTAGTACAGTGGTCGTGTGCGTGCTCCGGAACTGCTCGGGAGACTCCGACGATGCAGGAATACTGCGCACGACCACTGGACTTACTGCGCATGACCACTGGTCGTGCGCCACTGTTCGTGCGCATTACACCCCCTTTTTCATAACCCTGTCTCGGTAATCGCACGAGCACTGGCCATAGTGCGCATGACCACTGGTCGTGCGCCACTGCTCGTGCGCTTATATGCTGATGCTTCTTGTCCAGGTTGCAGGTTTATTTGGAAAAGCCGCACGATCATCGACCTACAGTGCGCACGACCACTGGTCGTGCGCCACGGATCTTGCGCACTGCTTCTGCTGCCTCCGTATATAAGGCCCTGCTCCGCGTTTTAGGTCAACGCCTGTCATTTGCTGCGATCGGAGAGTGCGCGAGAATCGCCTTTTCACTTCTCCAGCTGCTCCATCACTTCCACCTTCGTCGGGAAGCCATTTCCAACTACTCCGAAGCTTTTCAACACTCCGGCGAAGCCCTCGGCCATTGATGACTTCAACTCCAAGCTTTCCTGTAGAGTTGGTGAAGTAGATAACCTAGAGAACGGACTTAAAGGCCTTCGAGGTGACAGATCGTTGGTACCGGAAGCCTCCTTGGACTGAGCCCGGAAGCGGATTGACAACTCGCTACTCCGGCCACGACCCGCGGTGGATCTTCATTCTCTTTTGGTTTACTCCTCTTCCCCTTCCTCTGTGTTATGAATGTTTTGAGCAGTGTAACGAACATTTCCATCCCTGAACATCAAGTTTACTTTCTAGTTAATGGAATGTTAGTTTCTTCTTATGCTTGTGAGTTCTGTCTGTGAATGCGCCTCGCTCACCCCACATCCACTTCATTCCTGTGCCTTGTCCGATTGCAATCCACACAAGAACGCTGCAATCCATTAGCTTCCCTTCCACTCGCCCAACTGAAGTTCGGCATAGCGGCCGACAAACCCACTTCACCTTGCGAAGCGGTGCCGTCGACCCGCATAGCTTTTACTAGTTCAGTAGATCAAACATCCACAATCTCCCTAGTCCGCTATTTCCTTTTTGTTCTATTTTTAACTCTCATAACGATATTCTCGGTACTGTTGCCGTTCTACGCTAATTGCATTCCTCAAGAGACCGACACTTGGGGATTTATTCCCAAAACTTTATTACTTGTGCGACCGGTGCGCTTGCCGAATTACACGCATCAAGTTTTTGGCACCATTGCCGGGGAATGCAACTGTAGAGCGACTTCGGATGACTGAGAATTTCGTTATACGAGTTGTTTTGTTGTTTTTGATCCCTTTTCTCTTGTGTTGTTATTCCGTCAGATGGAATTGTTAGTTTTATTCGCAGAATCTATGCCAAGTAGTTGTATCCCTTATATTTGAAATCGCTGCAATGTGGGCCAATTTCAATATCAATTGCCGTCATTGTGGAGACATCTCTCATGCTAGCGACAGATGCCCTCAGAAGTATAGTAGCCAGGAAATTTATGAATCGACATATCGTCGACATAAGCCGGTTAGCTGCCGACCTGCGAAGCCATTGCCGCACTACTTTTATTCAGCTTCAACACCCGTTGCACCGCCAAAGCCGGCTAAGAAGTGCCTTTTTTGTCGAAGCTGGGATCATGCATTGAAGGATTGCGCCGCGTACCTAGCTGAGCTAGCGGTGGATGACGAGCCAGATTTTCGGATTGTCTCCACTTCAACCTTGGGCAACATCCCTTCTGTATCGGGGTATGTGCCATTGCCATCTCTATGTTATGGAGAAGACATCCCAGGTATGTGCACCAATACATGTGCTTATCCCCATTCCGACACTGCTATTTATACTCCTGAAGTGCATACTTCAACTAGCATAGAATCTTTTAGTTGTGAAGAGCCAGCGCTCAACGTCCTACCAAGCTTCGTGTCTTCACCTTCCTCTTTGCATAACATTCTTTCTTCTTCTGACAGTGCTGTTGAGATTGAATCGCAGGTGGAAATTAGCATTTCCCGTGTTCTGTTAGATCCAGTCGAGGAGGACGACTCCGTGGCAGAGGTTGTGACCTCCATCCCATGTGAGGATGCCCGAGGCATGGACGAGGCAGATGCAGCTTCAGAACATTCCTGCACTAGCTTAGACAGCTGTTTGGAAGCATCCACAATTCCGCCGACGGGGGATGACTCCGGGATCATCCCCAAGATCGAGGTCCGTTTATGTTATTCTTCTAGTTTATTTCTTGACCCTGCTCTCGTGTCTACTCCCATGCAGGACCACATTGTGGAATTGGTCCAATCAGTACAAGGGCCTGTAATGCGGCCTCAGACTTATTGTAACCAGATGCAGATGGAGTTGGAGCCGATGAGCTTCCCAAAGTACTTTCTTCCCATGCCCGACACTTCCGATAGTTATACGTATATAGGTATCGGGGCTTATGTTCTATCTCCGTTCGGGTACCCGCTACCACAGCACGACCATGAACCTCTGCCTGAGCATTTCCAGTTTCATTCGCCCATCAGTTAGGAGATGCTCAGATTTTGTATAAGTCCTGTTGGGAGACAATAAACCCAACAATTATCTAGGATAGTGTTTCTTTTGTTAAAATTTTTGTTTGTATTTCATTATTTCGGTGTGGTAGCCCAGCTGTGTGTTGAGCTCTCTATTGCACCACATGGTTAGCAGTGTGAAATAGACTGAAAACTCAGGCGTGCGAAAAATTTCACGGCGCACGACCACTGGTCGGGCGCACTACTTATAATCGCACGACCACTGGTCGTGCGCATGCCCGGTTTCTTTTTATTTTCCAGCCGCTGTCCACTGTGCGTGCGCCCTAATCTCCCGCTTGGTCCGCTGCGCGTGCGTTGTCGGCGCTCATCTTCTGCCGATTCCTCGCCAGTGGTTCGTCTCTCTCTCCTCCGGTAGGATCCCTCAACTTCATATCTCCCTTCCTTACTTTGCTGTAATGGAACCTAGACGCCGCCCTATAGTCAAGGCCTATCAACGATCCGGTCGTGCTTCAGCAAGCCCTGCGCAGATTTTGGGAAGAATGAGAACTTTTGCTAAGGCAGAGCATACTCAACGCTATAATTCCTTGAGGGACAAGCCATTCCTCTCTCAGCGGCTTGTTGACTGGAACGAGCTGCGTTCCATTGGGGATGACGGTGCATTAGCAGAGGCCGTGATCATTCTCTACTCTTTCGATTTTTGGAGCAAGTTATTCGAGTGCGACGAGCTTGGCTTCCGGGAATTGACATTGGAATTCCTTTCCACATTCACTTGGGAGTCAACGACGGACAACCAGTTTCTCCCCACTTGTTCCTTTCGGATGATGGGAAATGTCTTCACGGTCACACTGCCCGAGCTTGCCATCCATGCAGGTGTCTATTCCGAGGCAGAGGCATCCCAGATTAATTTCCCTGCATTGTGCATTGATTTTCCAGAGGGTGTGACTACGCGGTCCGCTTGGCATTCTCTGACCGGAGGGCACGAGGAGTATGTATCCCGCCGTGCCAAGTCAACAAAAATTGTCTCCCCCGCTCTCAGGTTTATGCAACATTTGCTTAGTCATTCACTCACCGCTAGGGCCCTGAGCAAGAATGTGGTGGGGTGGCAGGATTTGATCTCCTTATCTAGCATGCAGCAACAGTACCCCCTCCATTTGGGGTATATGCTGGCCTATTTCTTCCACCACGAGGCCACTTATGGTCTCGCGGGCGCGATCGGGGGTGCTTACTACATTACCCGCATTGCCAAAAGTTTGGGAGTTTGGGGCCAGATACCTCCGATGGTGCAAGTCACTGCCCCATCCATGATCTCCAGGGCCAACCTGGTGAGTTGCCATTTGCTACATGTGGTAGGGAGAAAAGGTGGCCGGCAGTTTATTGTCCGCATGCCTGGTGATGCGCCTGCGGGTAGAGATGAAGGGGAAGATGAAGGAGAGCCGGGTGAATCTTCCGCTATGGGTAGGCGGAGTGCCACCGCAGCAGAGTCAACAACAACTGAGGCCCCCCATAAAGCATGAGGGGCAATCTAGCCGCCAGTTCAGCTCAGCTCAAGAGAGGGGAGTCCCGTATTTGTCCGAGCGCCTTGCTGATCTGGAAGCTTCCCAATTTTGGATGCAGGATTTTATTTATCAGCAAGCAGTGCGAGGCGGGATGAAAATTCAACCACCGCCCACTCGCGTCGCCCCATCAGCACCTGGTCCACGTCCGTCGCCCATCGAGATTCACGACAGTGATAGTGAGGGGGAGTGAGTGGAACTCACCACAGAGCTAGTCTACCACGCCTTCTGTTTCTTTTCTATTGTTTATATTTTCTGAGCAAGACAGCTACTATATTTTTGTGAGCGCCCATCTGGGAGCCGACTGTTGTCTTTTCTTTTTTTTATGTATCGAACTCTCTATTTGAACTGCTAATACAGGTATTTGGTCCACCTTAAGGACGGTAAACAAAAGGGCTTTCGGGAGACAACCCAAGTTGGACCGTTAGGTCCTATGCTGTGTTTTGAGTTCGGTTTATTTCTTCATATATATATATGTGTCCAGATTTTGTTTGGCTTACATCCTTTAATCGCAGGTGCAGGAATATTTGAGGCGCGACAACTTGGCCGCACTTGGATATCTCATTGCCCGACTGGTATGCTCAATTTTGAGCATAGGTACTTCCTACCCTAGCTATTTCTCCTATTTGGAATGCTTATTTTTATTCGTTGTCAACTTTAAGTCTGGGGGGGGGGGAGTATGCCTGTGGTCACTACACCGCACTTTCTGTTGCATTCCAGTTTCTTATTTACTTATTTCTTGCTTTTTGGTTGCACACACTGAATCACCCACACGAGTGCGCTCTTACCCACGCGCACCACCCGAGTTAAATTTATTGCTTTTGTGTAAACTTTAAAATAATGGTACTGGCTTAGGATTTCAGGATTGAGTAGTTCGAAACTCATGCAGTGCTCATAATCGAATACTCATGGTTTGTGTAGAGTTAGGATAGAACGAATTTTTCTTTATGCTCGTAGAATTATTCTTTTCTGCACACGTAAATATTATTTGTACTGCTCAAAATCGGAATCTGGGATAATCAAACGATAGTGTAGGAATGTGTGTAGCCGCCAATAGACTCGTATTGCTCGAGTCAGGGGGAAGGATCATCTTTCTCGGTGTCTAAGAACTTGCCCTAAGCTACTCTCGAAGCATTGGTGCACGGTTAGTTAAGCGTGAGCATGACGTAGGCCTTCTTTTTGGCTTGTTTGAGCCTTGTTTAGCCATTCCTACCTGTTAACCATTGCATGCCAAATTTGTGCCTACCCTTCCTTTGATCCAGCTCCACTCACTTTCACCAAGGCCTGAAGCTAAACCCACCTTTGCAATCAAATGCTTGAGCTGATTTGTATTTACTGTTTTGCCGAGGTTGTGATTAGTGGACATTGTTTTTGGGGGTGCTGATTTTATTCCCGTTTTGATTGTTTCGTTTGGGGATTGCTAGCGCAGAAAAGAAAATAACAGTTTACGAAAATAAAAAGCTGATTCGCGCAATAGAAAAACAAATATATATATGAAAGAATTGCTTTGAGATCTCGATCCCCATCCTCTTTATTGAATTTGGTCGGGTTCAGCCGTGTTTACACCCGGATTTCAAGCTAAGTCTGGGGGCGTGTGCCCCATTCTTTTCTAAGTGGCTGTTTTGGTTTGGGTTGTTTTCGCTCGCTTTGGTTGCATAGAGCCTTCATGTTTATCTTTGACCACCAAGCCGTCGCCTAAGCCCCATTTCCTCCTACAAGTCCTACTGATTCACGCTTGAGTCTAACCCGCGCTGTGGAGAGAGTGTGAACGTGCAAGCGTATGGTCCCCGACATTGGTGGATTCCTTTGGAGGTGATCTTGAGTCCCGAACTTTGGCAATGCTCACCTTAGTGGCCTGCCTACTTTCTTCCTGCACATGATCGCACGATTCTCCAGAATTCTAATTTTGAGCAATTACAATATTTATTTACGTCTGT
This sequence comes from Platanthera guangdongensis, assembly GCA_039583875.1. NCBI lineage: Eukaryota > Viridiplantae > Streptophyta > Magnoliopsida > Asparagales > Orchidaceae > Platanthera > Platanthera guangdongensis. The sequence continues at coordinate 113,453,814 of CM077148.1, read as the reverse complement.
CGAATAGTTTAAACTACGTTGTATAATTAAAAAGTTTTTCTATTATATCTTCTATACTCATGATATATTTGATTTCTCGTCTTACTTCTTTTTGAAATTTCTGAGCCAGTTAGCTATCTTCGAGTCCATGGAGTGATGATTTGCTCGGGACGTGCAAATGGTTAAGTCTGGGGGTGTGATGAGTCCACATTTTACACTGATTTTTGGACTCATCTGGGCTAGTTTTATCGCCTTAGCACTACACTTGAGAGCCTTTATTGCTTATTTGTGTTTATGTACCTATTTCACGATTAAGTGCACTGTAGGCCCGCTTCTGTGTGCTTTCTGTGTTTCCATTTTGTTGTTATTCTTTAGCCCTATCTCGGGGATGTGGTGTGCACGTTCTGGTGGCCTTTCTGCCCCTTCTGCTGGTACAGTGGTCGTGTGCGTGCTCCGGAACTGCTCGGGAGACTCCGACGATGCAGGAATACTGCGCACGACCACTGGACTTACTGCGCACGACCACTGGTCGTGCGCCACTGTTCGTGCGCATTACACCCCCTTTTTCATAACCCTGTCTCGATAAGCGCACGAGCACTGGCCATAGTGCGCACAACCACTGGTCGTGCTCCACTGCTCGTGCGCTTATATGCTGATGCTTCTTGTCCAGGTTGCAGGTTTATTTGGAAAAGCCGCACGATCATCGACCTACAGTGCGCACGACCACTGATCATGTGCCACTGATCGTGCGCACTGCTTCTGCTGCCTCCGTATATAAGGCCCTGCTCCGCGTTTTAGGTCAACGCCTGTCATTTGCTGCGATCGGAGAGTGCGCGGGAATCGCCTTTTCACTACTCCAACTGCTCCATCACTTCCAACTTCGTCGGGAAGCCATTTCCAACTACTCCGAAGCTTTTCAACACTCCGGCGAAGCCCTCGGCCATTGATGACTTCAACTCCAAGCTTTCCTGTAGAGTTGGTGAAGTAGATAACCTAGAGAACAGACTTAAAGGCCTTCGAGGTGACAGATCGTTGGTACCGGAAGCCTCCTTGGACTGAGCCCGGAAGCGGATTAACAACTCGCTACTCCGGCCACGACCCGCGGTGGATCTTCATTCTCTTTTGGTTTACTCCTCTTCCCCTTCCTCTGTGTTATGAATGTTTTGAGCAGTGTAACGAACATTTCCATCCCTGAACATCAAGTTTACTTTCTAGTTAATGGAATGTTAGTTTCTTCTTATGCTTGTGAGTTCTGTCTGTGAATGCGCCTCGCTCACCCCACATCCACTTCATTCCTATGCCTTGTCCGATTGCAATCCACACAAGAACGCTGCAATCCATTAGCTTCCCTTCCATTCGCCCAACTGAAGTTCGGCATAGCGGCCGACAAACCCACTTCACCTTGTGAAGTGGTGCCGTCGACCCACATAGCTTTTACTAGTTCAGTAGATCAAACATCCACAATCTCCCTAGTCCGCTATTTCCTTTTTGTTCTATTTTTAACTCTCATAACGATATTCTCGGTACTGTTTCCGTTCTACGCTAATTGCATTCCTCAAGAGACCGACACTTGGGGATTTATTCCCAAAACTTTATTACTTGTGCGACCGGTGCGCTTGCCGAATTACACGCATCAACTGTCCAAGGTATTCCCGGTGAAGGGCTCTCACAGGGCACTAGGAACTACGATGGGCTGAACCCCAAAGCTCCCATTCGCAAGGCACTTACTGTTATTGGTTAATACCCAATTCCCAATCCCTTTTAATATTACTCAGGATCTAACCCTAGTGTGTTTTGTCCCCCCCCTCTCTCTCTCTCCACAGGAAGGACGATCTTTCGTCGATCCCGAGCACCCCCAATCCTAGTCTACCCCGCATTTTCCTTATCACAACTTCCAATGATAAACTCAATCTAATTTTACCCAATCCAGCTAGCTATTAACCCCAACCCATATGCCCAATTCAAACGCTACCACATTTTCTACAGTTTTACTATATGCAGACCAACCTATACTATATGCTGTACATGATAGGAGGTGCTCCAAATTTTCATCCACAAGCCATAAGATATTTAATGGGGGTCTATCATGACATGATTAGCCTATCTCCAGAAATTTATAATTTTCCTAATTAATTGGGTATTTAGTTAATTTTCTCCAAAGTTAGGCCATGGGTAATTTGAACATAAAGTATAATATATTCTCAAATAATGGCCACCCAAAAATTATGAACACTATATAACAGGGGAATAACAGTAAATACCAAATTTCATGATTTTCTGTAAATGGTTTGATCTCTAATTAATTAATCCAATAATAAGCCATTAAGTATGGGTAAAGAAGAAAGTACTAAAGCTAATCATCAGAAAATTGTATAAAAATTACTGAATCTCAAGGATGACCAGAAAGCGCCTCTGACCAAAAATCACATTTTATCAAGCTTAATAAGTATCAAAATAAATTCAATTACTTTTACTTAGAAAACAACACCTTGTGAACTAACCCCTACAGATAGACTTCCAAAAATTCCATAAAGATTCACAGAGCTTTTAAATGTCAATAAAGGTCTTCTTACCAAATTTCATAAGTTTCCATTGAGTGGTTTGTTCATAAGAAATTTCTAAGTAGAAGGTGCAACTTGATGGGTTGTGAATGAAGTACCCCATATAATGATCAAAAATTCATATTAAACATTTCTAGGGCTTGTTATAGTCTTAAAATATAGCTTGACTAAATATCATCCAAACACAAGGTTAGGAAGTCACATAATAAAATTCTTCAAGACAACTCATGATAGTGCACTTTTCAAAGAAACCCACTTGTAAACTCATCCAAACATTATATAGTATATTTCAGTGGTTAATATGATTAAGAAAATGACCTCTACCAAAATGTCATGTAGTTCCAAAGTCATAAGAGCCACTAGACATTCCCTAAGGTGTATGGACCCAAAAACTTACCCAGTGGTCTAAGTGGTGTGCATGTGTCCAAATCCCACCATATCTCTCCCTAGGGCTTTTCACCACCCTAGGATCACATGGACTAAACACCAAGTCCATACAACGACATTTCACCCCATGCCCTCCACAAATCCCCAAAGCCCAACCTTAGGGCATGTACTTGGGTCCTAGGGCAAATCTACCCCAATCCACCCCAAATTCCGTGTGAGCATATCTAGCATCATATCAAACCAGTCACCCAAGTTTCAACCTCTGTTGAGGTGATTTGTCTACTTAAACCCACAAGTAACTCTTTGACCTAAATACCCCTTATTGGTCCAACTTAGGGTTTACAAAAATTCAACCCAAATCATCTACAAATGAGATGAAATTCAATCCAGAGCCTTATGATGACCCCAAGGACTACTCACCAAAATTTGGGAGGGTTTGGAGGTCAGTAGGTCCCCTAATTAAATTACCCTAAGATTATTAAATAATTTCAAAAACTATAAAAAAAGTATCTCCAAAAATTTACATTTTTGGACATGACCTAGGTATTGGTAAGATTGACTCACTATCCAAATTTCAGATCGTTTGGACCTATCGTGAAGTGGGGGCACACATTTAAATCTCTGACTAGCCTTAGGTATAGACCGCACCAAATTGAGTGCTGAGCTCTAACCTGAACTCCAAATTGACTCAAATAAATTTTTAAATAAACTAGACATCCAGACATACAGACTTCATGTTGACCACTTTCTTTGTATAAGCCTCTAAGTATTTTTGATAAATAAAAACATTAATAGAATTTTCTGTGACAGAATCATGAAATGAAATTAATTAAATGCCTAAGATCTAAATCAACGACGCACGAATCTTGGCACAGAAATGGAAGGCATCCGGTCATATTCAAGCTCCAGCTGATGACCAGGATTATCCCGACCAGGAGCTTATTCCATCCCCAATTCCCGGCCACCTGACCGCCTCCCTTGCCGGCCACCGCCACCACCACCTCCGTCGAGGTGGTGGCTATCGCCAGGCGGCGGCACAGCCGCCGGAGGGGCGGATTTCGGCGATACTGACAAGTTGATTTTTTTGGAAAAACCAGGGGAATTTCTTCCCCCGATCGGGATCAATTGATCCCGATACTTATCCCTATTGATTCCTATGATCTAGCCACAGAAGAAGGAGCAAGGGAGGACCTGTTGGGAGGGCTGGAGGTGCGTTGATCTCCAATTTGCCATGGTGGTGGTGGAGCCGATCAGGTTTCCGCAACAGCACAGTCAAGTGCTTTGAATCTTTCAGGTAAAGGTTGTAACCTTCTCCCCTCTGTCTGGTGATGCTTTTAAGATCCCTAATTGGGGATGGGGAAGGGTGTAACTCCAATGACCATGAATCACCAATAATGGTCATTTTCGGTTTCAGCCATTTGAAGGGCTGAGCCAGCCCATTGGCCGGCCACCTCCTGAAAACCCCTCCCCTGCCTCCAAGGAGTAAAAGCCCATCAAGGTGGGGGGGGGGGGGTTTGAAACCTCCATGGCCATAATGGCCATTAAGCTCCATTTTCTCTCCTCAAAAATTGAGTAACTCCTTCCTTCTCTCTCTTAGTCATCATTCTCTAAATTTGGTGACCCCAAAATGTGTCTCTCCACTTCCTTAGACTAATGGGTCACACCACTTGGGCTTAGCCCACTTGAATTGGGCAAGGTTAACCTAAGTTGACCACTTTGACCCATGAGTTGTCTTTGGTCAACATGACCACTTGGGTTGACCCCAAGGGGTCCTTGGTGACCCCTTGGCTTCCCCTAAGGTCTAGGAAAGGTTGTGTAGGGTTGACTTGGCACCTTGGTGGTCACTTGCCCCTTAATTAGGGCACTTTGACCACTTTAGGGCTAGGGTTGACTTGGGTCAACTTAGCCTCTAAGGTTGACCCCAATGGGTCTTTGGTGACCCATTGACTTCACCTTAGGTTTAGGAAAACCTAGGTAGGGTTGGTTGGGCACATTAGGGGCACATTGCCCTTAGTTAGGGCACATTGCCCAATTTAGGACTAGGATGATCCTAGGTCAACTTGGACACCCTGGGTTGACTCCAATGGACCCTTATGGCTCTAATGGACCTTGAAATAGGTTGGTGAGGTTGTGGTGGGGACTTGGAGTTATGGTGAAGCCCCATGATCATCCTAAACTAGTGTTTAGAAACTTACTATTTGCAGACCATAGTGATCTCACCTACATTCCTAGGTCAATTTGGTTTTCTTGGGCTTCCTAGGGTTTTGTCATGACCTAGTCATGACAAAGACACTCCAATGGGTCTAGTTGTCTGAGAGATGTTACACACTTTCCCTTAGGCACCCAATGATAATTGGGTCCTAGATTCTTGTTAACATCATAAAACATCTGCCCAACTCTCTGCCTGTGCTGAGCACCTTTCTGTCCACTAGTCACATTCAGGTTATGCCAACCGTCAATGACAAAGTGACCCACTTTTCCACAGCAACTTTTAAGAATGTTGTACCTTCTCTTTAGGATAGCACAAACTTGCTGTCCATGAGAGATGTGAGCAACACCAAACTTTGCTGGATGAGCATTATATGATGCTGCCCCCTTCTTCCTGAGTGGAGGTGCTGATGAACTAAATACAGCTGGTCCAAAATGGGCCTAATGTATTTTTTGGAGCCTGCCATCTAGTGGACATTCTCATTTCCTTAGATAGAAGATAATTGGATCTAAATCAAAAGATCTTTTCCTGAACTTTGTGGCTAGAGTGGACATTGTTACTCTTTCTTGGATCATGTGCCTTCACCCCACTGGTGGAGCACACATTTGATTGATCCTTTTGGAGTGGTGCAAACTTGACAGTCTTAGAAGGTGTATTTGCCTTCTGAAACACTATCCTCTTATCGTAGAAATCATATTTGAAGTGGTGATTGATGTGGTCAATACCCAACTTCTCAGGGACTTGGCAAGTTGCAGCTTTTGGCAACTGACCCTGTGACTGAGAACGGTTAATCACAATCTCCAACCTCTCTAAGAACTTTTGTTCCAGATATCTAATATGCTTCTTCTTTTCTTCTAGAAGCATGGTCTGACACTCAAGATTTTTCTTGAGCTCAGACATCTCATGACTTTTCTTATAATACTCAATAGATTTATTGTTATAGAGTTTTATAAGGCTTTAGGACCTCTAATTCCTTGGCTTGCCTCTTGGCAAGTAATCTGCTCTCCTTTAGAACAATTAGGAGTAGTCCAAATTTGTCAATCAATTGATTGACATTATTCACAGATTCATAGTAATCTTCATCATAGGATGAAGATGTGTAACAGCCCAAAGTTCTGAAACAAGAAAATTTGGGTGACACGGCCTGGGACACGGGCGTGTCCCAGGGCGTGTCAGGTGACACGGCCTACGACACGGGCGTGTAGCAGGGCGTGTCGAGGTTGTGTCGACGATTGGGCTTTGTCTCGACGATTTTTGCTCTCGACGATTCGTCGAGAGGAGGCACACGGCCCAGGACACGGGCGTGTCCAAGGCCGTGTCGCATGCTCGACGAGTTTTGCTCGACGATCGTCGAGTGTCGAGAAGTGGGTGTCGAGTGTTGAACACGGCCTGTGACACGGGCGTGTCACAGGGCATGTCAAATCAGGCGACGAACTCAGCCCGCCGAAAGAATTCGACAGGGCGTGTCTTTGTGCCGTGTCTGGGCACACGGCCTGGGACACGGGCGTGTCACATGCCGTGTGAAGTCTCGGGATGATTTGGGATTTTTTTCACCCAGGTACACGGCCACAGACACGGGCGTGTCGGAAGGCGTGTTGGTGACACGGCCCATGACACGGACATGTCCCGTGGGCGTGTCACTGGTTTGGATAAGTCGGTTGACCACCGCTTGAGGCACACGACCAGGCACACGGCCGTGTTCGAGGCCGTGTCAGGTCAAACTTTGTGTTTTTGGCAGAATCGTGGCCGTCCATTCCTTCAGTCTGGATCCAAGGGCTGAAGCCTCTTCTCCTTTTTACTTAAGGGCCGAAATCAGAGAAGTGTTGCTCACTTTAATTTGGCCTTCATCTTTCTTCAAGAGAGAGAAAGAGAGAGAGAAAGGAGGAGGAAGAGGAAAGGGGGCTGCTGCTGGTGGTGCTGCGGTTTACCGACGAGAGATCCGAAGCCAGCGTTGCGGAGGAAACGCTCTTGCGAGTCTTGCAAGCTAGCTTGGAAGCCATGGCACCGAAGCGATCGTCAAGGGTAACGACTTTTCTTCCTAGCCATGTGCAGGCTTCCGTTTTGGCATATCTTTTGATTCCCCCACCAAGAGGTGGCTGCTTTTGGGAGTCGTTTGGGTGATTCTTGAAATCCCCTTTGTTGTGCATATAGATCCGGAAATGGAGTACGGAATAGGCATGCTGTGTGAAGCCCATCTGGACAGGTTAGTCTGGATTGGTGATGTTGCATACGAACCGGAGAAGACTCCGTGATAACGTGTAGTGTACGGCGTCTACGGGTTATGCCTGCGAAAAGGAGTAGCAGGAAGTACTGGGGTGGTAGCCCAGGAAAATAGCCATGTGATGTTTTGGGTCCAACCTGTGAATGAGGCACAGGAAGGACTGGTGGGACCAGGAAAGGCCCTTTTTGTGATGCTTGATGTCATAGGGTGTCCACCTGTGAAGTGAGTCATAGGAAGTACTGGTGTGCCCAGGAAAGACCCCTGACATTTGTGCTTGTGCGGTGTCCACCTGTGGAGAGAATCACAGGAAGTACTGGTGTGCCCAGGAAAGACCCGCTGTTGCTGTGAGGAAATGGGTATAGTGAAATACCTAGGCTTGAATGCCAGAAACAGGATTGGTGAGACCGACCCGCGCCTTTGATATAGCCATGAGTACGCTGCACGCGGAAAGGGCAAGGCGATTTGAGCAACGGGGGGGGGGGGGGGGGGGGGGGTGGAGGATCCGACCTGCGCTATGTCCGTCTGACGTGAGACCAAAAAGTGCGGTCTGTTGGAGCGCATAGCAAGAGTCTTCGGCCTGCGCGCCATGACACAAAGGGGGGCTACGGGCCATCCCGGTGTCCGAGGACTAACTCCGGCTGCACGCCATGGAGTAAATGCTCAAGAGATTTACCGTTGGGTGATAACCCTGATACGGTGGTGGGCAAGAGGTTGCCAGAACACCAAGGATGTGCCCTGAGTGCACGGACCGTTGGGCCGGGTGGCGAACGGTTGTGATGGCTTGTGTGCGTGAAAGTACCTTTTGATGATATAGCTTGCCATACTTGTGATATGCTATGCCTGCAGGGAAAAATACCGCTGCCCCGAGAGAAGGGGTAGGGTCGTTATAATTTGGTCAGCTGAACGCTGACCGTTGCTTTTGTTTGCCACCGTTGGGTGGATTGTCCCTTGCACAGGTGCTGGAGAGCCGAGCGGGACGCATAGAGGTTGATGCTCCTGCTGGTGTTGCTGCTGCTGCTGTTTAGCCCTCGAAGGCTATGTTTGAGATACATGTTTTCTTTTGTTGTGGCCGGCCTGCGCGCCCATAGTTGTAGCCACTGTATGAAAGCCCTGTAAGGCCATAAGGCTAGCTCTTTGTACATGTTGTAAGACATTCATATATATATATAAAATGGGGAGTTTTATGTTTGGACATTCCTGAGGAGTTCAAGTAGTTTAGGCTTCCGCTAGAATGCATGTGATAGGTGCGATGCGCTACTCTGGTATCCTCCTGTACCTTCACCGACTGTTTTGTGGTATATCCTGTGGGGCCCCGGCCGGACCTTCTAGAATATATCATATGAACGGATGGGGTTGTTACATTTTTGGTATCGGTTGTCTTGGTCTTTCCCTCTCGAAGTCGTGGTCGACTTCTTTTGTGGGGTGGCGCGCACGTGTTTGTGCACACCAAAGTCTACGAATGAACTCCTGAATGTCCATGATAGCAATGCATTTTGTATGTTTGAGGAACCTGCGTGTTCCTATGTTGTGTGTTTGCTTGGGTACGACCGCTAATGTATGTGTCTTGTCCACCTTTAGGTGACACGAAGTGGAGCTGGGCCATCTGAATCCCAGCGTTCTGATGAAAGTACGGCACCAGCTGCGGTGCCTACACCTCCACCGTCTGCAGAGCATGTCCGTTTAGTTGCGGAGGCCTTGTTTACCATGATCCAAGGCCAGCCACTGAGGCAAGAACAAGCGGCTGTGAGGACAGAACAGGTGGTGGCAAGGCCTGAACCTGTCGTGGAAGTGATTCCTCGAGCGGCTGAGAAGCAGCTAACACGGTTTATGAGTTTCCATCCGCCTACGTTCTCGGGAGCGGGAACCCCGACGCAGGCTGAGGATTGGTTATCGCGCGTCAAGCGAGTGATGACGGCGATAGGCACGGCGGAACATCAGAAAGTTACCTTAGCCACCTTCTTGCTTGAAGGAGAAGCGCGTTTATGGTGGGATGAGATGGAGTTGCATCATTTGGCGGGTCATCCGTTAACCCAAGTCTCAATGGAAGAATTCTCCCGGCTCTTCCTCGCGAAGCACCTTCCTGCGGCGCAACGGATAGCCATGGAAAACGAATTCCAACGGTTGACTCAAGGTGAGGGCAGTGTTGACGCGTACCTGCATGAGTTTACTCGCTTGGGGCGGTATGCGGGTTCCATTTTTGCTGATGAGCAGAGGAAGACTAATCGGTTCTATGAAGGGCTGAGGGACGAGTTGAGGTTCCTTGTGTCTAGTTCTGTGAATCAAGGTTTCCAAGCATTGGTTGACACCGCGACCGCGTTGGAAAAAGATATGAAAAGGGTGCAAGGGAAGAGAGCTTTGACTCTGACGCAACCGGAGTGGAAGGCGCCCCGATCGGGGAAACCATTTTATAAGAAGAGATGGGGTAAGAAGTCCAAGACTAGTGGACAAGCTCCTTCTTCAGTTGCAACGGGAGCAACATCAGGGGCAACCTCCAGGCCAGACACTCATACCTGCTTCAATTGTGGTAGGATGGGGCATATTGCGCGAGATTATCGGATGCCGCCAAAGAGTGAAAAGAAGGCGGGAGCATCTTATGCGGAGAAAGGAAAGGCGGTGGTGGATTCCTCTGCCTCACAGGCGCAACCCCGAGTCTACAATCTTGGCCTGCAAGAGGCCATCAAGCAGAGTGACGTGGTCACAGGTATGAGTTTAGTTTTGCATATGCGATTGTTTGTATGCTTTATTTAGTCCCCCTATGTTTGTGGTTTGTGTGTGTGACATGTTTGTCATAGGCTTTGTGATGATTCGGGACACGCTGGCGCGAGCACTGTTTGATACAGGTGCATCGCATTCTTTTCTGTCTAGTGAGTTTCTTACGCGGCTTGGGATACCCAGTCGTCCAAAGGCAGATAGCAGTCAGAGTGGTGTTGCCGAATGGTTGTTGGATGCTTGCGGATCAAGCTTGCGATGTGGCGGTTCAGTTAGGAAGTCGGGATTTTTGTTTCACCGCATTTGTTTTGCCAATATCGGAATTCGATGTGATTTTTGGGATGGATTGGCTTGCGGAGCAGCATGCTATGATTGATTGCCAGTCCAAAGAAATCACGTTGGGCCAGAATACCGAACAGGAGACCAAGTTCGCGGGTATGCGAGGAGTAGGCGGGACGTTGATGTCTGCACTCCAGGTAGGCAAAGCTGTTCGGAAGGGTGCGGAGTGTTACTTTGCACTAATTCAGGCTGTTGAGCCTAAGGCCACTTTGTGTGAGGTTCCGATTGTGGCAGAATTTACGGATGTGTTTCCCGCGGATCTCCCTGGGCTACCACCCCAGCGGGAGATTGACTTCACGATCGAGTTGGTGCCAGGTGCGAAACCTGTGGCCCGCTCGCCATATCGCGTTGCGCCAAAAGAAATGGCTGAGTTGAAGGTTCAACTACAAGAAATGCTAGAGCAAGGCTATATCCGCCCAAGTATGTCACCTTGGAGCGCGCCTGTGCTTTTTGTAAAAAAAAAAGATGGTGGGTTACGGTTGTGTATCGATTACCGTGAATTGAATAAGCTGACCGAGAAGAATAAGTATCCTATACCTCGGATTGATGAGTTATTCGATCAGCTAGTGGGCTCGACCGTCTATTCGAAGTTGGACCTGAAGTCTGGTTATTACCAGTTACGAATTCGGGAAGGTGACATTCCCAAAATCGCATTTGGAACGCGCTATGGGCATTATGAGTTCACAGTCATGCCCTTTGGATTGTGCAATGCGCCTTCGATGTTTATGGATCTGATGCACCGTATTTTCCGTGAGTACCTGGATCTGTTTGTGATCGTGTTCATTGATGACATCCTGGTGTACTCGAAGTCCACAGCTGAGCATGAAACTCACTTGCGGTTAGTGTTAAACACGTTGAGGCAAAATCAGCTCTATGCCAAGTTCTCGAAGTGCGAGTTTTGGCTATCGTCAGTGGCATTTTTGGGCCATGTGGTGAGTGGAGCGGGCATTGCAGTGGATCCAGCGAAGATAAGAGCCATACAAGAATGGCCAATATTGTCTTCCGTGGCCGAGGTCAGGAGTTTCCTTGGACTTGCGGGCTACTATAGAAGATTTGTGGAAAACTTCTCGCGGATCGCTTTGCCGCTAACCACACTGACGCGAAAGGATCAGAAGTTCGTTTGGACGCCAGAGTGCGCACGAGCTTTTGAAGAGCTGAAGGTTCGGTTGACCACGGCACCAGTGTTGTCTTCTCCATGTGGAACTGATGGATTTGTAATTTATAGTGATGCCTCAGGGAGCGGCTTAGGCTGCGTTCTTCTGCAGAATGGAAAGGTGATTGCTTATGGCTCACGCCAGCTGAAGGTGCACGAGCGAAATTATCCCGTCCATGATTTGGAACTAGCGGCGGTGATTTTTGCACTCAAGTTGTGGCGACACTACCTTTATGGCGTAAAGGTGGAGATCTATACCGATCATAAGAGGCCTAAAGTATCTTTTGGAGCAGAAAGAGTTGAACATGCGACAACGAAGGTGGTTGGAGTTCCTTGGGGATTACACTTTCGAGATTCACTATACACCCGGGAAGGGGAATGTTGTCGCGGATGCGTTGAGTCGGCGAGTTCCGGCTAGAGCGAATTGGTTGCAAAGGCATGATGAACGTCTTATCTAGGAGTTGGAAGCATTGGAGATCTATTGTGTTGATAAGAATTCCACTGCCACTGTCTGTTTGAACTGGACCGAGGTGCAATGTGACCTTGCGGACCGAGTTAGACGGGCAACGGAGTTGGATGAAGATCTCTTACGCTATGTGAATGAAGGGCCAGAGGGCAAATTCACCTGGAATGATGGTCTTTTGCGCAAAGAGAGCCGTTTGTGCGTCCCAAATGTGGGGAAACTGAGGGAAGAACTGATGTATGAAGCACATTATACGAAGTATTCCATTCACCCCGGGAGCACAAAGATGTTCAACGATATGAAGAAACTTTTCTGGTGGCCAGGGCTTAAGAAAGATGTTGCCCTATATGTAGCCAAATGTCAAACATGTGCGATGGTGAAGGCGGAATGCCAAAAGCCGGGCGGTTATTTGAAGTCACTGCCGATCCCAGTGTGGAAATTTGATGATATTTCCATGGATTTTGTGCATGGATTGCCAAGATCGCAACGAGGAAATGATTCCATTTGGGTGGTAGTTGACCGGCTAACAAAAGTCGCACATTTTCTCCCGAACAGGCGGGATGATTCGGTTGAAAGTTTGGCAAAGTTATATGTTGATCAGATTGTGCGGCTTCACGGTGTTCCTCGGAGCATCGTAAGTGATCGAGATGGGCGATTTACGTCACATGATTGGAGGCTAGTTCACCGACTGTTGGGCACGAAATTGACTTTCAGTACGGCCTTTCATCCCCAAACGGATGGCCAAACTGAACGTACCAACAGAACAATGGAGGACATGCTCCGAATGTGCGCCCTTGACTTCGGAAAGAGATGGGAAGATCATCTCTATATGGTCGAGTTTGCATATAATAACAGCTACCAAGCAAGCATTGGGATGGCACCATATGAAGCCCTCTATGGCAGGAAGTGTCGTACTCCCTTAGCTTGGGTAGAAGCGGGTGAAGCCCGGGTTGTTAAACCAAATGAGGTGGATGAAGCAAACTCAACCATTCGGACTATTAGAGAGAGATTGCTGATTGCTCAAGATCGACAAGCGAAGTACTACAACGCCAAGCACCGGAATGTCGAATTTGCGGTTGGCGATTGGGTCTACTTGAAGATCAAGCCATTCAAAGGTGTCTCTAGGATTCGACGATTGAAAAAGTTAAGTCCAAGATATTTGGGTCCTTTCGAAGTGGTTGAGCGAATTGGCGAAGCGGCTTATCGGCTAGCTCTGTCGGCAGACTTGGGTGGGTTACATGATGTCTTTCACATCTCGGTGCTTCGGAAGGCCGTGAAGGATCCAGCTCAAGTGATCGCAGATGATCGGGTGCCGGTGGAGTATGGGCTAACAACGAGAGTTAGACCCATTCAGATCGAAGATCGAGCCGAGAAACAGTTACGGAACAAGACGGTCGGTATGGTAAAAGTCCGATGGGACAACTGCGGCCGTGAAGAGCTGACATGGGAGCGCGAGCAAACCATGCGAGCAGAGTTCCCTGAATTGTTTCTGTAATTTGAAGCGAGAATATTGTAACATAAACGTTTATAGATATATCGATATATGTTGTTACATTTTCTTGCTAGTTTCTGTTACTTTCCTGTCTTTAAATTTCGAGGACGAAATTTCTTGTAGGAGGGGAGGATTGTAACAGCCCAAAGTTCTGAAACAGGAAAATTTGGGTGACACGGCCTGGGACACGGGCGTGTCCCAGGGCGTGTCAGGTGACACGGCCTACGACACGGGCGTGTCGCAGGGCGTGTCGAGGTTGTGTCGACGATTGGGCTTTGTCTCGACGATTTTTGCTCTCGACGATTCGTCGAGAGGAGGCACACGGCCCAGGACACGGGCGTTTCCAAGGCCGTGTCGCATGCTCGACGAGTTTTGCTCGACGATCGTCGAGTGTCGAGAAGTGGGTGTCGAGTGTTGAACACGGCCTGTGACACGGGCGTGTCAAATTAGGCGACGAACTCAGCCCGCCGAAAGAATTCGACAGGGCGTGTCTTTGTGCCGTGTCTGGGCACACGGCCTGGGACACGGGCGTGTCACAGGCCGTGTGAAGTCTCGGGATGATTTGGGATTTTTTTCACCTAGGTACACGGCCACAGACACGGGCGTGTCGGAAGGCGTGTTGGTGACACGGCCCATGACACGGGCGTGTCCCGTGGGCGTGTCACTGGTTTGGATAAGTCGGTTGACCACCGCTTGAGGCACACGGCCAGGCACACGGCCGTGTTCGAGGCCGTGTCAGGTCAAACTTTGTGTTTTTGGCAGAATCGTGGCCGTCCATTCCTTCAGTCTGGATCCAAGGGCTGAAGCCTCTTCTCCTTTTTCCTTAAGGGCCGAAATCAGAGAAGTGTTGCTCACTTTAATTTGGCCTTCATCTTTCTTCAAGAGAGAGAAAGAGAGAGAGAAAGGAGGAGGAGGAGGAAAGGGGGCTGCTGCTGGTGGTGCTGCGGTTTACCGACGAGAGATCCGAAGCCAGCGTTGCGGAGGAAATGCTCTTGCGAGTCTTGCAAGCTAGCTTGGAAGCCATGGCACCGAAGCGATCGTTAAGGGTAACGACTTTTCTTCCTAGCCATGTGCAGGCTTCCGTTTTGGCATATCTTTTGATTCCCCCACCAAGAGGTGGCTGCTTTTGGGAGTCGTTTGGGTGATTCTTGAAATCCCCTTTGTTGTGCATATAGATCCGGAAATGGAGTACGGAATAGGCATGCTGTGTGAAGCCCATCTGGACAGGTTAGTCTGGATTGGTGATGTTGCATACGAACCGAAGAAGACTCCGTGATAACGTATAGTGTACGACGTCTACGGGTTATGCCTGCGAAAAGGAGTAGCAGGAAGTACTGGGGTGGTAGCCCAGGAAAATAGCCATGTGATGTTTTGGGTCCAACCTGTGAATGAGGCACAGGAAGGACTGGTGGGACCAGGAAAGGCCCTTTTTGTGATGCTTGATGTCATAGGGTGTCCACCTGTGAAGTGAGTCACAGGAAGTACTGGTGTGCCCAGGAAAGACCCCTGACATTTGTGCTTGTGCGGTGTCCACCTGTGGAGAGAATCACAGGAAGTACTGGTGTGCCCAGGAAAGACCCGCTGTTGCTGTGAGGAAATGGGTATAGTGAAATACCTAAGCTTGAATGCCAGAAACAGGATTGGTGAGACCGACCCGCGCCTTTGATATAGCCATGAGTACGCTGCACGCGGAAAGGGCAAGGCAATTTGAGCAACGGGGGGGGGGGGGGGGGGGGGGTGGAGGATCCGACCTGCGCTATGTCCGTCAGACGTGAGACCAAAAAGTGCGGTCTGTTGGAGCGCATAGCAAGAGTCTTCGGCCTGCGCGCCATGACACAAAGGGGGGCTACGGGCCATCCCGGTGTCCGAGGACTAACTCCGGCTGCACGCCATGGAGTAAATGCTCAAGAGATTTACCGTTGGGTGATAACCCTGATACGGTGGTGGGCAAGAGGTTGCCAGAACACCAAGGATGTGCCCTGAGTGCACGGACCGTTGGGCCGGGTGGTGAACGGTTGTGATGGCTTGTGTGCGTGAAAGCACCTTTTGATGATATAGCTTGCCATACTTGTGATATGCTATGCCTGCAGGGAAAAATACCGCTGCCCCGAGAGAAGGGGTAGGGTCGTTATAATTTGGTCAGCTGAACGCTGACCGTTGCTTTTATTTGCCACCGTTGGGTGGATTGTCCCTTGCACAGGTGCTGGAGAGCCGAGCGGGACGCATAGAGGTTGATGCTCCTGCTGGTGTTGCTGCTGCTGCTGTTTAGCCCTCGAAGGCTATGTTTGAGATACGTGTTTTCTTTTGTTGTGGCCGGCCTGCGCGCCCATAGTTGTAGCCACTGTATGAAAGCCCTGTAAGGCCATAAGGCCAGCTCTTTGTACATGTTGTAAGACATTCATATATATATATAAAATGGGGAGTTTTATGTTTGGACATTCCTGAGGAGTTCAAGTAGTTTAGGCTTCCGCTAGAATGCATGTGATAGGTGCGATGCGCTACTCTGGTATCCTCCTGTACCTTCACCGACTGTTTTGTGGTATATCCTGTGGGGCCCCGGCCGGACCTTCTAGAATATATCATATGAACGGATGGGGTTGTTACAAGATGTACCAGTATCTGGACTGGATTCAAAGTCAGAGAAAGTTGCAGAATTTGAGAGAGATTGTACCTTGATTGATTCTGATTCTTCCTTACTTCTTTCTTCTGTAGATATTGCTATCAACCCATGACATCCATAGATTTCTTCATCCTCCTCATTGCCACTGTCTTAGAGTGATAGAGGGGCCCTGATTCCTATCCTGGCAACAGGATACTCCACTTCTTCTTCTAGAACTGCAACAACTGATATCAACCCTAAGTAGACTTCTTCCTCTTTATCTTCAGAATATGAGGATGAAGAGTCTGCCCAGCTTCTATCCTTCTTAGTCACAAAGGTCTTTTTCTTCTTCTTCTCATCTTCAGACTCTGAGCCACTGTCAGAAAGATTGACTTTCCCTGTCCCTTCTATATAGTCAGTGAGAGAATCCCACATCTCTTTGGCTGACTTATAGTGGACCACTCTTATGAGGGTTGAGTCATCCATGGCACTCACCATGATGTATTGTGCCCTCTTATCCATAGATGTAAGGTTGATTTCTTATTCAGACATCTCTGCATAACTCTTTGGAGTCTGGATGCTTGCTCTGAAGTTGAGACCTTCATGAGGATGAAAGGTCCTTCTTGAACTGTTGCAAGCACCCTAGGATTAGAGGCTTCCATGATTTGCTTGACCCTTTCTTTCCAAATCTCAAAGTTCTCCTTGTTGTAGACTTGAAGCTCCATTCCTTGTGGTTCTCTTTTGAACCCACAAGTGTAACTCTTTTAGCTAACCATAGAGGTATACTCAAATTGTCAAATCCTTTTTGAGTAACCTCCCTCTGATACCACTTGAAAGTTATTTAACTTTAGGTTAGATAATCACCTTGAGGGGGCGGGGGGGGGGGGGGGAAATAGGTCTTTGAGCTTTTAATATATCTTTTGCTATTTTCAAATTATGCTAACTAGAGCTTGTACTTAAATCCTGCAATCACAAAAACAAACAAGCACACACAACAAACAACAAAATTTATAGTGGTTTCCCAATTGGGTACATCCACTTTCCCTCTCCACCTATCCAAGCTTATTAGTTGGACTCGCCACAAAGTCCTCCAAACTTCTCCTAAGAGCTTACACCTCAGATCCCACAGGATCTTCAAGTCTCCTCCAAGACTTACTTCTCAGCCACATGGGCCTACACTTAGTGGCCAGCTAACCACCAACCTCAGGCTATTAAGCTCTACACTCAGGCTGGGAGGAGAGCCCTACCTCAGATCCCAAAGGATCCTACCTCAGAGCTCTACAGTGCTCCTATACTCAGTGACCCGCAAGCCACCTACCTCAGCCTTATCTCTAAGGCCTACAACTCAGGCTTTTCATCCATACAACTTTAGGCACAAGGCCCTACTCTCAGAGTGTTGCAGTACTCCTATAACTCATTACCCCTTCAGGAACCTACCTTAGTGCCCCTCCAGGTACCTACAGCTCAGTGACAAGCTTGTCACCTACCTCAGGCACAAAGACCATACACTCAGAGAGCAGTACTCTCCTACCTCAAGCACTTAAGCCCTACAACTCAGATCCTCACTTGGATCCTACCTCAGTACCCCTCCAGGCACCTACCTCAGTGACAAATTTGTCATCTACAGCTCAAGCACGAAGTGCCCTACACTCAGATTCAGGAAACCTGAATCCTACAGGAAATAAATAGTAATTGAAGAAAATGAAATAACTGACTCAGATAATTAACTCCGAGTCAACTTTGCTAGACTTAGCAGATTTCAGTCCAGCTCACCTGCTGTAGAAGGAATCAACCTTCTTCTACAAATATCACTTTTATACTGCTGCACTGAAGAGCAGCTTCCACCTTGCTGAGAGATGAATTAGATAAAATGTTCTATAGATAACACCCTTGCTGAGCTTGAAGAGCTTCAGCTATCCTTTCTCGCCTTCAGGCTATCTTGGCTGGACTGCAACATTCAAGCTTGATCGAAAATAAATGTCCAACCGCCTCTATCCGTTTTTCTTTTTGTTCCTTTGATTCGTTAACCTTAATCCTTTACTGTTTACCCTTTTATATGCGTTGATTTGAATCAACAGCACCATAATATGTGGGCCCACTAAGGATTGGTGAGCGCCAACTCCATCAGAAATGGACAAAACATCTTTCGGAGCTGTAGCAGCTTTCCCGCAATGGCTTCCTGCAATTTTGACTTTGATGACGTCAGCAGTGGTCATCAACATCTGGACTTAGAAAATTTTCCTGAATCCCATTAAGCGTTGAGTGATGTTGAGACACTCAATTCCATCAGCCTTTGCTCTCAGTGCATTTGGACTTAGAACATTCCTTGGCTTTGTCTCAACGGTTTTGTCCCAACGGTCTCAGCGTTTTTCCATTATTAGCTGAGACAAGCCTTTGTCTCAGCGCTTTCCTCTTAACTGCTGTCTCAGTGATTTTTGCACTTTAACTATCTCCGCGGATTTGTCTTAGTGGTTTTTCATTTATCAGTTGAGATGATTCTTTATGTCAGCTCTTTCCTCTTTATTAGAAGCGTTGAGTGAACCTGCTTCACTCAATGATTCTGGACTTAAAAAAATTCTAGTTGATTTTGTTCTCAGCTGTTTACCTCTTGACTGTCTTAACGCTTCCTGTTTTATTTAGAAGTGTTGAGTGAACTTGCTTCACTCAACGCATCTAGACTTAGAAAGTTTCCATCTAGCTTTGTCTCTGCTGTCTCAGCTATCTCAACGAAATCTGAAAGTTAGGGTTAGATCTGATATACTCTAGAGGGGGGGGGGGGTGAGTAGAGTATCTTGAAACTTTAAGTCTTTTTGCTGTAAATAAAAAATAGTCCTAAGATAAAATAATCTACCACAGGCACAGCAAATATAAACTAACTATCACAAACACAACAATCTAACTAGCACAACCACAACAAGAATAAAAGAAAAAGATGGCAACCAGATAACACAAAAAGTTTATAGTGGTTCCCCAACCTAGGTACATCCACTCTTCTACCACCCTAGTAGGAATCCACTCAGGTTTTTGATCAGGTGACTGCCACAAATGTGCTTTTGATCAGGTACTCAAAAACCAATCCCAAGTCTTTTGATCAGGTGACTTGCAACCAGGAATAACTTTTGAAGGGAGTTAAAGAACCCTTTTTACAGTGGGGGTGAGAGAGTGATGATGTCTTCTCTTTCTCAAATACAACTGAGAAGACTTAGTGGATCTTTGATGTTAACAAAGCTCCCATTAAGATATGGAAATCAGGAAGTCTTGAGCTTTGCTTCAGGGTGAGTAGGTCTTCAATCCTTTAGCCTTGACCAGAAGATTTCCAGGAACTTTTTTCTTCTTCTTCATCTACTGTTATTTCTCTGGTCTGGGGCTTCTTGTTTCTTTAATGTTGTATTGCCCTGTGTATTGCTTGTGCTCTTTCAAATTCTTGATCTCTCAATGACTATCTGCGTGCTCTGCTCTTCTATGTCGAGAAGGAAGAAGAAAAATCCTTTTATATTTTCCATGAAATCTTCCTTCTGAATTTTAAATTTTGTTGGAACACCCTATTACTAATTTGGGTCAGGATCACTATGTCTCTAGGAACCTTTGTTTGACCTTCTGTATAGCTTAATAGGTCAATTAGAATTGAGTCTAAGGGTTAGAAGTCTAGGTTTGGAACCTGCCTCTGATACCAATTGAAAGTGCAACTAGATCTGATATACTCTAGAGGGGGGTGAATAGAGTATATGGTGCTATAAAACTTTTACAAGTTTTTACAACAATTGTTGTAATATGTGTCAGCAGGGAAGCAAGAATAAATCTAATCACAATACTGAGCTATGCAAAAACTAAGCACAGAAAAATCAAGGCCAGAAACAAAAAGAAAGCAAGCCACAACCAGATGACACAAGGGAATATAGTGGTTCCTCAAACTTGGGTACATCCACTCTTCTACCACCCTAGGTAGGAATCCACTGCAGGATGAGTTGATCAGGTGTCCTGGGCACCAATGAGCTTTTGATAAGGTGCTCAAAAACCAAAGCAGATTTTTTGATCAGGTGTCTTGCCACCAATGAGCTTTTGACAAGGTGCTCAAAAACCAAGTTCAAACTTTTGAAGGGAGTTTGAGAAACCCTTTACAGAGTGGGGGTGAGAGAGTGATGACAGTCTTCTCTTTCTCAAACAACTGAGAAGACTATGTGGATTGATGTCAAAGCTCCCCCTGAATCCTTGAAATCTTCAGGAAGAAAAGCTTTGCTTGAGGGTGATAGGCCTTCAAATATTGGACTCCAGCAATGGATGATTTCAGCAATAGCTGAAATGTTGAGTGTCTGGAGTCTTGAAATGATGTTGGCCTTGAACACTTTGAGAGCTGAAGAGATCTAAAGATTTGAGAAAGCTTGATCTCCTTTTGATGAGTGTTCTTCAGAATTCTTTTTGATAGAAGATTTTGAATGAGTCTCTGTAATCTGTATTGTGTGTTCTCTTCTTGTTCATCTGTATTGATTCAAAAACATTCTGTCTTTTATTCTCTGTTCCTGAATATAATATCATTCTCTGTCAAGGATAGCCGTTGGCCTGCATTGATTGCAGCCTTAATTGCATAATCTCTTCTGGAGGAAAGTCCACAGAATTATTCCTTGAAGAATCCCTTGAAACTTGGTCCAGAAATAAATGAAAACGGCTAGCAAATCTCTGAATTAATTGCAGAATAACTCCTAACTGATTTGAATTTGAATTCTGGAAGTTATTTGAAATCGTCGAACTGAGCTCTGCTATCGTCGAGCTGAGCTCAGCGATCTGGAAAATTTAAGCAGCAAAATAATCGTCGATCTGAGCTCAAAGATCGTCGAACTGAGCTCAGAGATAAAGATCCAAAGCAGAGTCAAAATCGTCGAACTGAGCTCGCCGATCGTCGAATGGAGTTCGACGATATTATGAAGTTGAGCTCAACGATCGTCGAATGGAGCTCGACGATCTGTCGAAGTTGAGCTAGACGATCGTCGATCGGAGTTCGACGAATCGTCGTGCTGAGCTCGACGACCAGACTTAGTCTCCAGACAAAAAAACTTGGTCTTCAGGGCAGCTTCCAAACCTAGACTTCTAACCCTTAGACTCAATTCTAATTGACCTATTAAGCTATACAGAAGGTTAAACAAAGGTTCCTAGAGACATAGTGATCCTGACCCAAATTAGTAATAGGGTGTTCCAACAATCTCCCCCTATTTGGGTTAGGATTACTATTTACAGACTTTGGAAAGATTTAAATAACATCATACAATCAGAAAAGCATAAAAACAATAACTAGACATTGCAGAAACATCACAGATATATATATATGGCATCCAGATAGCAGTCAGAAAATCCAAAGATTGTCACCTTACAAAGTCACTTCTTCTCTTTGCCTTTAACCATTTTGATTTCTCTGTTAGGGTTCAGGGCTTCTTTGTTGGATCTGGTGTCATCTGCAGCACCCAAGTAGGTTTGCTTTGAAGACCTGGGAACCACAGCAGCAGGATGCAACTCCATATATCTGTCAGCATCAAAGAATTTACTGGAGGCATATCTTTCTAATTCTTTTTGCCTTTGCTCATACATTGTAGAAATGTTGGAAGTATCTAGCCCTTGTTCTTTGGCCTTCTTAATCTGATCTAGTGCAGCCAATTCCTTCATCCTGGCAGTCCAAGCAGCTGGATTCTTTTCAGGGTCCTCAAATGGTACAGGTGGCTCATACCTGTTGGAAGAATTGTCTTGAGGAAGCCTGTCAGACACTGTCTCTTTTAGCTTGTAGGGGAATGGACCAGAAGTAGTATCAGATGAAACATGTCCTCCCCTGGAATATGGGTGCTGCCTGGAATACCCTTTAGAATACACTCGAAAATCTCTTTGACTACCCCTGTATCCTCCTCTCCTAGAATAAGAACCCCTAGATTGGCTTTCCCTTTGGTAGGATCTGGCATGGGGTTGATAGGGAGCCTGCCTTCTAGCTGGGGCTTGACTTGCAGAGCTTACACCTGCACCTGCATCAGGAGGAGGTGGTGGAGGAGGATGAGGGTGCTGGAACTGGGAGGAGCCCTTCTCATACTTTCTCTTCTTCTTCATGGCTTTCAGCTGGTTTTTGGAATACTGCATCCAATGTTCAGTAATTTGGCAGTTATGCAGAATATAATAAGGAATATCATTATTATCCTTGACTTTTGCAGGAGGAACCCTTTTCATTGCCTTGCTCCTTGCCTTCCTTTTCCTGGCAATGGTAGCAGCTGAATCATCAGAGTCTGTTTTGAATTCATCAGATTCAGAACTCTGGTCATCATATATAGCATCTATTTTCTTCATCAATTCTTTCTTCAGCTGAACAACAGCAGATACAGGAGGTGAAGCAGGAACAACAACAATAGCAGTAGAGGTGACAGCAGCAGATGGAGCAGTAGATGGAGAGGGTGCAACAGAAGCAATTACAGCAGCAGCAGCAGATACTGGACTGGTGACAAAAGCAGCAACTGTCTCACTATCATCAGCAGAAATTTCACTAACAGCAGAAACAACATCAAAAACTGCAGCAGGCTCAAAAACAGTGGCCTCTGACATCAGAAGATCCTTGGAAATTGGCTCATCAGAAGCAATTGGGATTTCAGCAGCAGTGTGATCAATCTCAGCAGTATCAACAATTTCAGAAGCAGAGTCAGTCTTTTCTTTAACAGCAGCAGCAGCAATATCTTCAGTAGCAGCACTCACTGAATGTACAAAAGAGGAGATAATGCTGGGGTCACAGCAAGAGAAAGGCACCAATGCCTTGGATAAGTCTTCTATGGGCTGGACAACATTACTCTCTGGCAAACAACTGAAAAAGGCAGTATCAAAAGCAGATAGCAAAGACCTTAGGTCAATTGCTAGAACTGCAGTAGGAGTCTGACATTCTGGAGGCACAGCAACAGGAGCAGAAGAAGCATCAGACACAGAAACATCATCAGCAGCAGCAGTAGTATCATCAGCAGCAGGAGCAGAAACAGCAGCAGCAACAGCTTGAAGGCTTGCTTCATAGGGCATCTCCCCCTGCCTAGATGCAGATACATCTGTATCAAGGCAAACTGCTGATGGTGCTTCCTGAGGAAGGAGGGAGGAAAGCCTGGCAGAGAGGGCTGCCACTGATAAGTGTAGAGGAGCCAATGAGGTCTCCAAGAGTAGAGAGAGCCTGGGGGCAATTAGCTCATACAACTTGTCAGCTAGGGCTGAGAGGTCTACTAGTTCAACTGCTGGAGCAGAGGTAGATGGAGTAGGTGTAGCTGAAGATGCTGGAAGTGGAGGGCTGGAGAGTGGTGGTATGGATGGCTGAGGTGTTGGGATGGTGGATATGGAGGACAAGGGGATGGAGATGGATGGAGTGAATGTTGGTTGGTCAATGATGTGGTGGAGGAGATCTTGGAATGATGTGGAGGAGGAGGGTAACTCAGGAGGAGATGAGGGGGAATCATCCATGTAGGAGTCATCCAGAAGGGTGAAGGATGATATGGATGGTGATGATGTAATAACTGGTGGAGGGTAGGAGAATAGTGGGTGGAAATGGTCTGCTGGAGGTGATGAAATGGGTTCTGGAGATGTAGTAGATGTTGGAGATGGGCTAGAGATGGTAATGGTGGATGGGGATGAAATGGTGGATGGTAGAGGTAGGGTTGGAATTGGAGGAGGAGAGGCAGCAACAGCAGCAGCCAGGTCTTCTGCAGGAGTAGAGACCCGTGGGAGAGTGACTCTTGGAGTCCTGGTGCCTGAAGGAGCACCTGAGGAGGGCCTGCCAGGCTTGCTTATTTGCCTGTCCCACTTGCCAAAGAGGGCACAAGTAAGTCTGTTGGAGGCATTAATGTGAACTCTAGAGGAGACCAGCAAGGCAGGGCACTGTGTCTGCAGAAAAACTCCAAGAATCCTGCCAAAGTGGGGGTGAGAAACCCTTTACAGAGTTTGAAATGGTGGATGGTAGAGGCAGGGCACTGTGTATTGCCCTGTGTATTGCTTGTGCTCTTTTAAATTCTTGATCTCTCAATGACTATCTGCGTGCTCTGCTCTTCTGTGTCGAGAAGGAAGAAGAAAAATCCTTTTATATTTTCCATGAAATCTTCCTTCTGAATTTTAAATTTCTTCAGCATTGATTACTAACGGCCTTGAGAATGTCTGCACTGATTGATTTCCCCAACTGTCCCATTGAAAAATGGCAAGTAATAATCATGATGAAAGCCATAATCAATGCTGCCTCTAACGGTAATATTCAGAGAATATTAAGCATTGATTACTCAGGAATTACTGCAATAAAATAAGGATAGAAGGAGGGAAATATCCAAGTCTGGATCTGCACAAAAATCGTTGAGTAGAGAACAGAATTCGTCGACCTGGGTTCAGAGTTCGTAGAGCTGAGAAGTTATGTTCGTCGACCAGATAATTATTGTTCCTTGAGCTGAGATCCAAGATCATCGACCTGAGAACTGCTAACTGCTTTCTCAAGAACCTTGCCAATTCTGTGCATCAAGATTGTCGAGCTGAGAATCTAAGTTCGTCGACTTGTGTTCAGAGAAATGTTTCTTGGACTTTAGAATGTTGAAGTAGAATGTCCAGAAATCGTCGACCTGAGAACTGAGTTCGTCGAGTGAGAACTTGAATTCGTCGATTGGAGTTTAGAGAAGTGTTTCTAGACTTAGAATATTGAGATGTTTCTGGACTTAAAATATTGAGGTAGACCATCCAGAAATCATCGTCCTGAGAACCAAATTCGTCGAGCTGATATTCTAACTTTGTTGACTGGGGTTCAGAGAAAGGAATTCTAGACTTGGAATGTTGAAGTATAATGTCCAGAGATCGTTGACCTGAGAACCAAGTTCGTCGAGCTCAGCTCAGAGAATTATCTCTGAGTTCGTCAAGCTAAGCACGACTTTCATCGAGCTGAGTTCGACGAACATCAAACTCATTTTCTTGAGTCTTTGAAATTTCTCTAAGTCTTGAGTCTTCTGCAGTCTGTAGATGGCTGGTCCATGCAGTGTTGATTCTAAGGACATAGCCTAAACTCTAGGACACAAACATGACCCTGGCTATACATGTTGGGTCAAACGTCCTAGTTTAGTGAACCTAGCCCAAATCCAACTAGGGATCTAACAATATCCCCCTATTTGGGTGAGGTTACTAAATACAGACACAAAATAATCACAAAGCAAGAAAACATATATTTGGCAGGAAATTTTAAAATATGCAGCAGATATATATGTATAGAAAGCTTTGTATCAGGAAAATAAAAAATAGTTTTAAGATAACAAAAAGACTAAAATAGTTCATAATTTATTTCTTCTTCTTTTGCTCCTTGGGTTTAACCTCCTTAGCTTTATCTCCAAGCTGAGTAAACTTGATTTCCCTGTTAGGATTTGCTGCTTGAGTTTTTGTCATTGTCATATCAGTAGCTCCAATGATATTAAGGGAGGTAGCTCTTGGCACTACAGCTTCTGGATGCAGTTTCATATAATCATCAACATTAAAGAATTTGTTAGCTTTAGCAAACCTGTTGAGTTCTTCCTTCTTATATTTGGACATTGTAGTGTATTCAAAGGAATCCTTCCCTTCAGCTTTTGCTTTGTTAATCATTGATAGGCCAACCAATTCTTGGAACCTGGCCATCCTTGCAGTTGTAGCTGTCTCTAGGTCCTCAAAAGGTACAAGAGAGGAGGCAGGTCTCTTTGGGCTTTCAACTTTCTGATGTTCAGTGATTTGTTGCTGTTGTTGTTGATGATGTTGTTTTCCTGATGAATAATTCCTCTGCTGGCTGCTTACTGAAGAAGATCTACCCTACTGTCTTTGATATGTTTGATAATGGGTAGACCTTTGAGATGAAGTGCCTGAAGCACCAGCAACAGGTGGAGGAGGAGGAGGAGGGTCTTTCTTAAATCTTTGAGGAGGAGGTGAGTATTTCCTACTTTTCTTTCTCTCTCTCTGTTGGTTCTTGGATAGCCACATTCATGCTGGCATGCCCTTGTATGGTGTGATTTTCTGAAGTATATAATAGAGAGTATCATTTGTTGGATTGGGTTTTGGAGTAGGAGGTGGAGGGGCTTTCCTCTTCTTGGAGACTTTCTTTTTAGACTTGGGCTCATCATCAGAATCCTCTTCATCATCTTCATCATCAGAAGAGTCTTGAGGATTATCATATAGTGCATTTATTTCTTTCAGAGCCTCTGTAGATATCAAGAGTTTTTCTGCCTGGGAAGGAGCTGGAGCTGGAGAACTGTACATATCAGTGCTTTCAGCAACTATTTTATTCTCTTCTTCTATATCAGCCATGATCAATTCATCAAGATCAGGCATTGGAGAGTCATCCAGAACAAAAGTTGGAGCAGAAATGTCTCTAGGAGGGGATGCAACAATGAGGGAATCAGATTTTGGTGGAGATGGAATGGCTTGAGCCTCTAGAACAGCAAAACTAGCCTTAAGTTACATGGCAACCTTGGGGCTTATTGGAGAGGTATATGGGACTATAGCCAAAGATGGCTTAATGCTATACTCTGGAAGTTCATTCAAATAAGGTGTATCAAAAATGCTCAACAAATTCAAAAGATCAACTGTGGGATTTATAATATAATCACCAACACTGTCTATCTCAGCCAAAACAGGCTCATCCATATCAGTATCTGATTCTATTAAATCTATTATGTCAGAAGGATCTGCTACATCTTCTGAAGAGTCAGTCATGAAAGAATCAAGTTCTGCTGCTGCTGCTTCTACTGCTGCTTTTTCTGCTGCTGCTGCTGTTTCTGCTGCTACATTCACTAGAACTTCTTCATCATGAAGCATCTCCCCCTGACTGGCTGCAGAAGGTCCTGGAGCCAGTCCCCCAGAAGAAGGGACAGGGGATAGAGAAGCAACTGTGACAGAGAGATTTTTGATGGAAGTAGTGAGAGGAGCTAGAGAATGAGTTAGAATATTTTGAAGAGTGGGAGAGATGAAAGCAAGCAAATCCTTAGCAATATCAGAGAAATTTAAATAAAGGGATTTCGGAGCAGTGGAGGAGTAGGGATTGTGGTGACCATAATTTGAACAAACATAAAATGCACTAGACATATGTTGGGGGTGTGTGGTCAGGTGCAGAAGATGGAATTTCAGTTGTGGGGATGGATTCTTGATGTGGGGATGATGGGGGAATCACTAGATTGAATGTGTGGGAGGAGATAAATGTGTCAGGATCTATGGTAGTTAAATGAGGTGGAAGAGGGGATTGATGTGGGGATGGTTGTGGTGATTGGGAAGGAGAGTGTTGTATGGATTCCTGAATGGGGGAAGATGGGATTTCAGTTGATTGGATTGCAGTGAGATTTATTTGAGGAGAGGACGGAGGTGGAGAATGTGCAGGAGATGGAACTGGTGTAGAAATGTGAAGTGGTTGTTGTTGTTGATGTTGAGGAGAAGAAGCAATGTTGGAGTTGGAGGGGGCCTCTTCTGGGGTTAGAGGAGCGGCTGTGACAGCCCTAGTGCTTTCAGAAGGCCTGGAGGAGGAAGAAGCCTTGGTTGGCTTGGTGATCCTCCTTTCCCATCTGCCAAAGAGAGCAGAGGTGAGCCTCTTGGAGACATTGATGAACACTGTTGTTGATACCAAGTGTTCAGAAGCCCTTTCTTGCAGAAAAATCCCCAGTATCCGACCGAAGCAAACTTCTTTCTTGGTGTTTTTCCTCTTAATCAAATCAAACAGTAATTGTCCCTAATTAATTCTTTTCTTCTCCACTAATGCAGCCATCACTAAGAACTGCTGCCTGGTTATATAATCATGTGCTGTGTGTTTTCCTAACAACACTTTGCCGACCACATCAGCTAAGAACTTGTATTCAACCGACAAGTTCTTCTTGAGCAGTTTGTTGGGGTTATTGCCATAGTGACCCATTTTATTTAACATATCATTATACTTATCATCATCTAGTTCAATGTCTTCTTCACCATTTAGCAGATCGAAAATGTCGGTTAATATAATTGGGGAGAGAGAGACCGAGTTACCTGCAATTGTTCCTGTCATGGAATCATCGGTTGTTGTGGAAGTAAAAACCCATTCTTTAACCTCAGTCATTGCAATCTTGATTCTAGCCGTCATGAACTTTTTCAGTTGTTAGTCTTCAAACAACTTCAAGATTTCCACGAAGATTTTATCAGAGAACTGGAAGGAATCAAAATCGATGTCAAATCTAATGTCAAATTTCATTGTAGAGTAAGCAGTAGCCTGAATCGCCATGGTGCACCTGCAAGAGAAAAACAAAGATCAAGTGCTATGAAACTGAAAATGCGGGATGGAGGTCGAAGAAAAACCTAGATATATGGTTTTTCAGAATATGAATCGACAAACTCCGTTCCACGAAAAATAAATAATTCTTCGATCTGAGGTCGACGAAAGATTTTGTAGTTAAATAATTCATCGAGCTTTGCTTGAAGATTTGAGAACATTTCGTCGAGCTCCATTCGACGAAAGTTTTTGAAGCAGATTCGTTGGTCTCCGTTCGACGAAAACAACTTCACTCACAGAGAGTTTGTCGATCTCCGTTCGACGAAGATCTCAAGAACTTTTCCCAGTTCATCGAACTCCGTTCGACAAACTTTAAAAAATTCGTCGAGCATAGACATAAATTAAATCAAAGCTTCTCCATTGATCATTCCAAGCTGATTTATAAAGAACAAATGATTTCTTTCATCCAAGGGTTTGCTGAAAATATCTGCTCTTTATAAATCAGTGTAGATATAAACAAGTTTAATTTTGTTTTTGTCTACACACTCTCTAATGAAATGATATTTAATATCTATATGTTTAGTCCTACTGTGATGGACTGGATTTTGTGCTATGAATATAGCACTTGTGTTATCACATAAGAGAGTTGAATTATTTAAGTTGAACCCATATTCTAGGAGTTGATTCTGAATCCAAAGCATCTGGGAACAATAACTGCCAGCTGCAATGTATTCTGCTTCAGCAGTTGTGGTAGACACAGATGACTGTATCTTGCAGAACCAAGACAGTAATCTCATACCAAAGAACTGGCAAGTCCCTGAGGTACTCTTTCTGTCAACCCTACATCCAGCAAAGTCAGCATCTGAGTATCCAGTTAACTCAAATTCTGGCTCAGTAGGATACTAGAGTCCTAGACTAGGACAACTCTTTATATATCTCAAAATTCTTTTTAGGAAAACTAGATGAGATTCTTTATAGTTCACTTGGAACCTAGCACAAAGACATGTGACAAACATTATGTCAGGTCTACTTGCTGTAAGGTATAGTAGGGACCCAACAATGCCCCTATATAATTTCTGATCAACAGGTTTCTCATGTTCATCAGTGTATATTACAACATTAGTGGTCATGGGTGTTTTCTTAGCCGAGGCATCAACCATCCCAAACTTTTTAATAAGCTCTTTACCATATTTAGCATGAGAGATGAAAATACCATCAGGTAGCTACTTCACTTGGAGACCAAGGAAGTAAGAGAGCTCACCCATGCTACTCATTTCAAACTTAGAATGCATGAGGTCAGAAAAGCTCTTGCATAATTTAGAATCAGTAGACCCAAATATAATGTCATCTATATATATTTGTACTAACAAAGTTTGATCCTTATGGTGCCTAGTGAACAATGTTTTATCTATAATGCCTCTAGTGAGTTTAGGATCTATCAAAAAGCTAGCTAAGGTCTCATACCAAGCTCTTGGAGCTTGCTTTAGACCATAAAGAGCTTTATACAATCTAAAAACATATGAAGGATGGGTTGGAGAGATAAAACCTGGAGGTTGTTCAACATAAACCTCTTCTTTAAGTGCTCCATTCAGAAAGACACTCTTTACATCCATCTGATAGACTTTGAACTTCTTGCAGGCAGCATAGGCAAGGAAGATCCTGATTGCTTCTAACCTTGCAACTGGTGCAAAAGTTTGGTCATAGTCTATCCCTTCTTCTTGCCTATAACCTTGAGCAACAAGCCTAGCCTTTTTCCTCACAATTACACCATGGGCATCTAGTTTGTTTCTATATACCCATTTAGTTCCAATGATTGGGTAGTCTTTGGGTCTTGGAACTAAATCCCAAACTCTACATCTCTCAAATTGTTTGAGTTTCTCCTGCATTGCAATGATCTAGTGGGGATCTTGCTCAGCATCTTTTATGCATTGAGGCTCAACTTGAGAGAGAAAATAGGCATGCATCACATCTTGGTTGAGTTGATGCCTTGTTTATACACCTACTATTATGTCTCCAATCACTTGAGATCTAGGGTGATCCATTAGTGTGACAAGATCAGTAGGTGGAGTTGGTTCAACAAAAACATTTGGATTTAATTCCTCTTGTGGAATAATATCTGCTATTGAAGGAAGTTCAGCTTCTTCCATAAGTTCTTCTTCACTTTCTTCTTCAGCTTGTGGAGGAGGTGATGTAACATCTTGTGGAAGGTTTAACTCTCCCAATTTCTCACATATGTGAGGTACCTGCAAGGTGCTTTTGGTAGAAATTTCTTTCTCCTTGTAAGACATGTTAGCTTCATCAAAAGTCACATGTATTGATTCTTCAATTTTTAGAGAAGATTTGTTAAACACCCTATAAGCCTTGCTTACTTGGGAATATCCTAGAAAAATTCACTCTACAGGCTTAGCCTCAAACTTTCGAATATATTTCTTGTTATTATTATGTATATAACATATGCAGCCAAATACTTTAAAATAGGTGATTTTAGGTTTCTTCCATTTGAGTAATTCATAGGGAGTCCTATTCTTAAGTTTATGTATTAAACTTCTGTTCAGTACATAGTTTGTTGTGCTTACAGCCTCTGCCCAAAAAGGATAGGGGAATGTAAGCATCTGCAAGTAATGTGCCTGCAGCTTCAATTAGGGTTCTATTCTTCCTTTCAGCTACCCCATTTTGTTGAGAAGTTCTAGGAGCTGAGAAGCAGTGCCAGATACCTTCCTTCTCACAGAACTCAAGCATAAGAAGAGACTCAAACTCTATACCATGATCACTTCTAATCAATGCAACACGCGTTGAGTACTTAATATGTATGGTCCTGAGAAGATCTGTTAGAACTTTGAATGTATCTGACTTAGATCTCAGAAAAAACACCAAAGTGAATCTTGAGAAGTCATCTACAATAACTAGGGTATAGGATTTCCCTCCTAGGCTCTATACAACAGTAGGTCCAAATAGGTCCATGTGTAGCAAGTACAAGATCCTAGGTGAATCACTCTTATTAACTGATTTAAAATTAGATTTAGTTTGCTTGCCTAGTTGACAAGCCCTGCAGAGGCCTTCCTTCTTGTTGGCACCAGAAGGTAAACCTCTCACAAGGCTGTCTTTAGATAGCCTAGAAATGTTTTTCATGTTAACATGTCCTAGCCTTTTATGCCAAAGATCATTTTGATTGCTAACTATATTAAGTAAACATATATCTGAAGTTGCAGAATGAAAATCTACTATATATATGTTACCTTATCTATTTCCAATTAAAACAGTTTGCTTTTCTTTATTAGAAATAATACAAGATGTTGAGTTAAAGTGTACCTGATAACCTTCATCACATAATTGGCTTATAGAGATGAGATTATGCTTGAGTCCACTTACATATGTCACCTTTTTGAAAGTGACTGCTCCAATATTTACTTCTCCAAAGCCCTCTAACTGGCCCCAACTTGAATCACCAAAGATCACCTTTGATCCCAGCTTGGACTTATAGTTAATTAAATTATCCTTGCTGCCAGTCATATGTTTGGAGCATCCACTGTATAGATACCATTTTTGGTTAACAGCCGGACGACTCTTTTCCTGCAATGAAAACAGTTAGTTGTTCTTGACCCAGGTTACCTTGGGTCCTTTATATTGTGATAAGAGAAACTAGATATTACTGAAAAATCTGGTTGTGATTTATACCCTAAGGGGTGATATCTTCTAGGAGGAATTGTCCAATCAGCAACTGGATTAAAAGGTTTACTAGATTGATTTGAGTTGCTGTTATAGTTATAATTTTTATTAAGTCTATCTGGGATCGACGAAAAGTTGTAAGTTCATCAACCAGAGTTCGACAAAATGAGATGAGATCGTCGATCTCTGCTCAGAGAATGGATATATCCATTTTCTATGCCCCAAGTTCATCGATCTCTGCTCGACGAACCATACACAGTTCGTCGATCGCAGTAAGACGAATTATTACTATATAGATTTGCGTTCAACGTTCATCGACTTGAGTTCGACGAACTGACCACATTTCGTCGATCTGAGTTAGACGAAATTTGTAGAACTTTGTTTTTACTTGAAGTCTTCTGGTTTCTGTTATTTTGATTTTTAGGTAATTCTTCTGTGGTTTGTTTGTTGTTTATTACCTCTTTACCCTTAGCTGCAACAAATCTTATGAGGGTTGATAATATGTTCTTCTTGAGAATGGGGGGTAAACTTGATGATGCACCCAAGCCTAGTTTGACATTTAGTCTGGCATTGACTGTGCTTATGATGTCCATCAGCTTAAGGATTCTTCCATTGAGGGATTCCTCAAGTTGTTTGGCCTCACATAGCTCTGTTTTTAGAGAATTGATTTGCTCATTAGCTAGAGTTAGTGTTCTTTTTGCTTAGTGTTTTCATAAATCAGGTTTTCTTGATTAGATAATTTTTCTCTAAGTGTTTTGATTTCCTTTTCATAGTTAATTAAATTAATACATAAGGTTTTAAACTCAGTTTTGAAAGTATCATAACTATAATCAAAAGTTGAAAGTACCTGATCAGCTTCTGATTTTGAAGTTCCTTCATTATCAGATTCTTCTTCATCTGATTGACTTCTAGAGGCATCAATGTCCATGAGGCAGACTTCTTTGGCCCTTGCCTCTTCTTCCTCTTCACTTGAACTGTAAGATGTGGATTTATCTTCAGTGTCACTCCATTTTTCAGCTACAAAGCCCTTCTTCTTATTTTTGTATTTGCTGGAAGAAGGCCTGCCGCTGTGTTGTCTTCTTGAGTCCTTTTCTTTTCTTCTTTCTTTCTTCTGATTCTCTGGACACTCTGAGATAAAGTGACCGGGTTTCCTGTAGCCAAAGCAAACTACTTCTTTAGTGAGAGTTTTGTCATACCTTGGCTTATCATCCTATTTGGATGATTTTCTTCTAAAGTCTTTCCTTGCCATTTTGTAAAATCTTTTGGCAAGGAGACTCATTAGCTCTTCATTTATTGTTGAAGCTTCTGTCTCCTCAGCAGCCTTGAATGCCAGGTTGTGCTCTTTCCTTGCTGGTGGAGGTATCCTTTATTCAGCTACTTCTCTAGACTTGATTAGCTGCTCATAGGATTTGAGCTTTCCCAATAGAGATTCTATGGAAATCTCATTTAATCTCCTGGCCTCCTTGATTGGCCAGATCCTTGAATCCCATGAGCTTGGGAAGCACATGGGGATTTTATCATTGACTTCGGTAAGGGTGATGTCCTTATCCAAAGTCTTCAGCTCATTGATGATCGAGCTCAGTCTGTTGTACATGTCTGCAACAGATTCTGCTTCATCCTTCTTGAAATTCTCATACTGGGATATGAGATTTGATCTTCTGTCCTTCCTTTCATCAGCAGAGCCAACCACCATTTGGTTGAGAGAGTCCCAAATGGCCTTAGCTGAAGTGCATTCAGCCACTTTCTGGAAAATGTCATCAGACATTGTTTGGGCCAGAATGTTCATGGCTTTAGCATCAACAACTTTTGCTTTCTTCTGAGCATCAGTCCACTCAGGTGGTGGAACTGCATTAGTGCTTGAGGCTGCTGTAGATGTAGAGGCAGTTGCTTGAGGAGGACCTGTCAAGATAGAATTGTAGATGTCCTCATCAATAGAATTCATATAAAGTTTTATTCTTGCCTTCCAGATGGCAAACTTATTTAGGTTACACACTAGAGGTCTGGTGCTTGCATAATCTTTGTTCTATGCCATGTTGTGTATATAATTCTAATAGAAATAAAAAATCAGATCTAACAAAGGATCTTTTGGTTCAAGGGTTAGCTTGTACAACCAAAGGAACTTGTTCTGATACCAATTAAAAGTTAGGGTTAGATCTGATATACTCTAGAGGGGGGGGGGGGTGAATAGAGTATCTTGAAACTTTAAGTCTTTTTGCTGTAAAAAAAAAATAGTCCCAAGATAAAATAATCTACCACAAGCACAACAAATATAAACTAAATATCACAGACACAACAATCTAAATAGCACAGCCACAGCAAGAACAAAAGAAAAAGATGACAACCAGACAACACAAGAATTTTATAGTGGTTCCCCAACCTGGGTACATCCACTCTTCTACCACCCTAGTAGGAATACACTCAGGTTTTTGATCAGGTGACTGCCACCAATGAGCTTTTGATCAGGTGCTCAAAAACCAATCCCAAGTCTTTTGATTAGGTGACTTGCAACCTGGAATAACTTTTGAAGGAAGTTAAAGAACTCTTTTTACAGTGGGGGTGAGATAGTGATGATGTCTTCTCTTTCTCAAATACAACTGAGAAGACTTAGTGGATCTTTGATGTTAACAAAGCTCCCCCTGAGATATGGAAATCAGGAAGTCTTGAGCTTTGCTTCAGGGTGAGTAGGTTTTCAATCCTTTAGCCTTGACCTGAAGATTTCCAGGAACTTCTTGACTGATAGAGTTGTTGTTGTCCTTGAAGAATCCTGGAATGAAGAAGGAAGAAGACTCTTGATTTTGGATGGATGTTCTTCTTCTTCTTCAGCTACTATTATTTCTTTGGTCTGGGGCTTTTTGTTTCTTTACTGTTATATTGCCCTGTGTATTTCTTGTGGTCTTTCAAATTCTTGATCTCTCAATGACTATCTGCGTGCTCTGCTCTTCTTTGTTGAGAAGGAAGAAGAAAAATCCTTTTATATTTTCCATGAAATCTTCCTTCTGAATTTTGAATTTCTTCAGCATTAATTACTAACGGCCTTGAGAATGTCTGCATTGATTGATTTCCCCAACTGTCCCATTAAAAAACGACAAGTAATAATCCTGATGAAAGCCATAATCAATGCCACGTCTAACGGTAATATTCAAAGAATATTAAGCATTGATTACTCAGGAAATACTGCAATAAAATAAGGATAGAAGGTGTAACGCCACCGAATTTCACGGCAATTATTCAAATCCTCGTTTGGCGTTATGTTGGCGCATTTCCGGCTCGGGCCGTTGTGAGAGTACCTCGTTAGGTGTTCTTAGAGGTTATAGCCTGTTGTAAGGTTCCCCAGCTAGCCGACGTCTGTTTTGGAGACTCGGCTGAGCCTCTCAGGGAATGCTTGTGCTTTGGTTTGGGAGGTGTTAGCCCGAGTGTTTGGTCTTCAGACGTTGTTTCCGACTTCGCCGTTGTTTTCATAGCTTGAGTGTTTGGCTACGGTGCGAGTTTTGTCGAAGTCCGAGATCATTTGTTTTCGCATCGTTTCGACGTTTGCTGGTTAGCTAGTAGTAGTTGCTTTTCTGTGCACGGCTTTATGTGGCCAAGCTTGGTGAGGCTTGTGCCTTGTCCTAGGCTAAGGGTTGAGTTAGCTAATTTCATATAAGTATATATATACTTGGGGGGTTGCGAATGCTTGGGTGCAGATAGCCAGTTTATATAACCGTTTATATATATATATATACTTACGCATTTAGGTTGGTGAGTGATTTAGGCGTGCCGGTGTATAAATACATATACATGCGTGCGAAGCTGTATAAAATTTTATATGTGCTGTTTGTGTAGGTTTACATATATTAGTATTGATATATATATATATATTGGTATTGATAATAGTGAGCTGGTTATAGCGGTGGATCCCGATTTTTTTTGGGCAGCGACTGCCCTCAAACCTTCAGAAATACCAGCTTCAATCACTCGCTCTTTGATTTGTCTATTTGGATTGGATTGTGACGGTCTATGTGAAGTGCGCCACCCCCGTTTTTCTCCCGGGTTTCCAAGTGATCCCGTGCATGGAAAATTTGAACTCGTATTTCAACTTGCAGAAGGGGCTGACCTCGTTTGTTCTAGTGTATGCATGTTAGTGCCCTATTATTATTAAGTATGCTTATAAATACTAATAGGGGCTGATAGTAAATAGGTATATTTACGATTGTGTTAGGTTTAGGTTTTATTTTTTCCCTTTCTTTCCCCAACCCGGCGGCCTACAGGACCCGAGCGGAAGAAAACAGGCGGAAGTCCCGCAGTTGCTCCGACCGCCCGTTCGCCGCCCAAATCAGCCCGGATCTCCAGTTCGAGGTCGGATTCGAACTCCTCTAGGCTAGATCTTCGTTCCGAGGTAACTATTTTGGGATTTCACCATCTCTTTTTTTTCCGATCGGGTGTTGGAGTTCTTGTTGTTTTCCATGCTTGACCGCCCAGATTTTTCTGTCCAGTTTTTTTTTCATAGGATTTTGGCTGTGATATTGTCCTATTGGGAAGAACGTTGCTGGCCGAATTTCTCCTAAGATCTAGGCAAGTTTTCCCTTGCCAAAGTACCTTCATATCATGTCTTGATCGCTTGATTTTTGGAAAGCTATTGTTGGATATGTATATATATATATATTTTTACGTGGTTATGCATATGAAAATCGCTGCAAGACCTCACTTTTCCTTTCCTTAGTTTGTTAATGTCAAGTGTTCCATTGCTAGGAGTATTGTCCCGATCGGGTATAACTCGAGAGCCCTCGGCAGTAAGCTTGTCCGTTCCATGAGATATTTCATTGGATGCGGTCTTCCTTGGGTGTAAATCATTACTATGGTTGGTTTTAATTAGTTGCAAGATTATTTTATAGCTTGCTCCGTAGTTGCTCCGAAATCGGATTTGTATCAAAACCACCCAAATCTCATGTTTTGTCTAGTGTTAATCCTCCGGTTTGCATGTAATGTCGAATCCCCGTGCTTTTGTGCGGTATCAAACCCCTAAATTTACGCGTATATGTGTTGTTAGTGAACTAATCGTTCATGTGTTGTATCAATTTACTTGTGCGTATGTAGTATCAAACTACTTGGTTACAGTTAGTATTGTGTTACTTTCTTTCACTCGTATTAAGTCGCTTGAATAAACAAAGTATGGGCTCAGTTCCTTGGTAAGCATATAAGATTTTGTAGGTGTAAAACCTCTTGAGACGGAAGTTTAGCCTAAGATAACTGCTGATGATATGAAATTATCAAGTGTTTTATTAACTATGGTGCTTTGCATACTCAAGCTTAATGTATTTGTGCGAGGTTAGATGCGTGTCTAGTTAACCAACGCCGTCAGCCGCTTGGCAGCTAAGTCTCCTAGGTGGGTTACTCTAGATGTTTAGGGTTCAGTGTTGACTTCATGGTGGTTCATGGAACTACCGGTTAGGGTTTTCCCGAGTCACTTAGTGCTGGAGTAGGATGTGGTTTTGAGGTGGGTCGGACCGATGCCGCCACCCTTGTTTTACTTCTTGTCTTATTAAGACAATGTGAGCTGTTTGGTTGAGTTGGACTGATGCCACCACCACAGCACCTTGAGATGTTTAGGCCTGTTAGACGTGGTTGGACCGTTGCCACCAGTCTAGGACCTTATTTCTGATTTTGTCCATCTCCAGTATTAGGTGACTCTTTCTGCTCTAGCTTTATGCTAGGATTTATTTATTTTGCTAATCCTTCTTGCAGAGATTTGTGAGGCTTGACTTCACCCATGCACTTGGTGCACCCCTTTTTACTCACTCATGGCGAGTATTTTTCCTTCACTTGTTTACTTTAGCTCTTACCTGTTTCACTTCTTCTTTATATTATTGTTTCATTTTCCTATTGATATATATTGCTTTGCTGAGGCGTTCTTTTCTTTGAATGCCTCAGGTTCAGGTTTATAGCCGACTGTGCGGCTAGGTTTCTTCTGAAGCTTGCTAGTGCTATAGCTGCTGCTGAGTTTTTCTTTTCCTCACTCCTGGGAGGTAGTTTCTTTATACTTGTAGTACAGATATGCTTACTCACCAGTGGGTTCGTGTCAGTTGTTGGCGCCCACTGGTGGTTTCTCTTTTAGATGCTTTGTACTTTGCTTACACTGCTAGTTTTCTGTTTTGGAGTTTATTAAACTTGTTTCTGGGATGATTTATGTTAGGTTGCTAGTTACTTTAAAACCTATAAAAGAAAACAATTATTATATCTAAAACATAGACATCATGTTTTCTTTTATAAAAAGCTTAACCACTTCTTTCAAAACCACGTAAAAGGTCATTTTCTATATATATCATATAAGTTAAATCTAGGGTCTTGCATAGTCTTAGGTGTCCCCTGGGGACGCTTATGCATTCTCTTAGGATGTTAAAAAAATGAATAAAGTATTTTCCGCTATGTATAAGTATAATTTTGAAGTGTGGACTAGTTGATCCACGAAGCCGAGGGATACGGCCTCTAGAATACAATGGATTTTCACATCATTTAAGCTTATGTTTTTTTTCATAGTCTTAGTAGTTGGTGGTTGCCTGAACGGCGACAATTATCCCCTGTCCGACGTGGCATCATGACGCGTGTTTTCTCCTACTCTGATACTTCTTATTTCGGAGAAAATGCGGGTTGTGACAGTTGGTATCAGAGGGAGGTTGCTTGACAATTTGTCGGGCAACCTTTCCTTGTAGGTATTAGAAGTTTAGCAGCATGTCATACACACACCGATATGTCATCAGCACGTCTTGGCTGAAGCACAAACACTACACTCATAGCATAACATGAAGTATACGAGACATATTATGTAGTATGGGATGCATAATATGTGTTTGTATATGGATCCACCATAGGATGCAACATGTGAGGGTTATGTAGTATGGGATACATAACCTCACCACATGAATGCGACTAGCACATTTTCTTTTTCGTTGCATGGAAATGTTATATAGTATGGGATGCATAACATTTTCATGTGTACGCCGCTCATAACATGCATTAGTGCCTTTTTAGAATACATAGCACAATCATGCATAACATAACATTACATAAGCACAACGTGCCAAGCTAAAGACTTGCAGGATGACATATGTACACACATGTTTTTGAGTCAAAAAGAATATAAATTCATGCATTCCCGATATAGGCACAAGAGTTAGTGTGATGGTGGTGAACCATCTTAGGTTAAGCATGACATTATTTCCTCTGTATAAAAAAAATATATATATACATATATAAAAAAAAAACCCCAGAGCAAGTTGGCAGTGAAAGCAAGTACTTATGTAGGTTTGTCTGTAGCTGTTTGTTTGTCCTAGTAGTTGAACTAGGTTCTGATGATTGCTTGTTTGTTCTTTTTAGTATGGCGCCTAAGCGTAAAGTGGCGAGATCGACTCCCCAATCTGAGGGTGAGTCTTCGGGTGCTCAAAGCGGTGCAGTTATGGAAAGTCTGAGGCAGAGCAATGAGGCTCTATCGAGGCAGATGGTGGACGTTCAGTCTCAGATCTAGTCCCTGATATCTGTGGTGGCAGGACTAGCCCCGAGAGCGCAGGATCCTACTGCTGGTTTAGCTGTTCCCGCACCTCCTGCACCCCCAGCCCCTTTGGTGCCTCCAGTGGTGGTGACCCCGGAGATGGCCTTCATTACTCAGTTCTAGCGACTGCAACCCCCTACCTACGATGGTAAGGAGGACTTCATGATATTGGATGACTGGTTGATTTCCATAGAATAAATGTTTCATTACTCTGGAGTGTCTGAGGATCAGAAGGTGATGCTGGCCGCCTATTAGCTGAAGGGGTTAGCGAAGAGCTGGTGGATGAGGGAGAAGGAGGGAATGGTAGGAGGAAGCACTTGGGCTTCCTTCAAGGAGATCTTGATGCGGAAATTTCTACCGTCAGTGGAGCGAGACAGGCTGATGAATGACTTCTTGCATCTGAAGCAGAGGCAGCTCTCAGTAAGCGAGTATGAGATTGAGTTTAGCAAACTCAGTCGCTTTGCCCCTAGTTTGGTGAGCTTAGAGGAGGATAGAGCGAAGTGTTTCCTCGGTGGCCTGCGAAGCGATGTACAGCAGCTAGCGGTGGCTCATGGAGCGGTGAGTTATGCTGGGGCAGTGGAGGCCGCCTTGAAGGTAGAGGCCATCGAAAATGCGAAGCAAAGAGGACAACAGGCGAGGAATGAGAAGAGGAAGGCTATTGAAGCAAAGAGCCCCCAAGTACCCGTTGTTCCTTCGAGGAAGAGGAGCAAGGAGGTTTGTAGTTTTTGTGGCCGGTCGGGCCATCCTGTTGAGAGATGTTTCAAGAGGGCGGCGGCGCAGAAGGAGCATGTGCATGCTATTCTGGGTGCTCCCAGGCAGAATGTGGTGTGTACTCTGTGCAAGAAAGAGGGGCATGATGTTGCCCGTTGCTGGTTGAAGGACAAGGTCTGCTATCAGTGCGGACAGAAAGGTCATACCAAGGCCCGATGCCCGCAGCTCCAGTCTGTGCACCGACCAGTTCCTCTTCAGGCGTTGCCACCGCCTCAGTCTATGGATAGAGGCAAAGGGAAGCTGAATGTGATATCTTCAGCGGAGGCTCAAACTTCGACGCAAGTCATTTCAGGTAAACCTTCTCGCTAGTCTTTTACTTCCATTGCAAATTATTTTGGCTTTTGTTTTCTTAAATGATTGTGCAATTTTTCCCTTTTATATTCATATAGGGAGTTTTAAGGTAAAGAACTGCTGGGCGCGCGTTCTCTTTGACTCAGGTGCTACCCACTCGTTTGTGGCTAGGGCCTTTGTAGAGCGGTGCCAACTGGTTCTTGATCGTGTCGGTGATGCCTTTTGCGTCAAATTCCCCTCAGGTGATTCCGTGATATCAGATCAGGGCATTCTGGATTGTCCTATTATGTTGGGGGATTTCCCGGCCAAGGCAGATCTGAAGATGATAGACTTGGAAGATTTCGACATCATCCTGGGTATGGATTGGTTGTCCAGATACGATGCAGTGATCCAGTGCAGGGGTAAGCGCTTGGATTTCAAGAAGGACAACGGTCAGCCTGGGAGTATTTATGGCGATCCGCGCCAGGCCTCTCCGGCGATTTCCGCGGTATGTGCTCAGAGGTTATTCAGTTCTGATTGTTTTGCTTTCTTAGTCTCAGTGCTGGGGACTGATAGCAGTTTGCCACGGTTGGATGAGATTCCTGTTGTCCGTGAGTTTTCTGATGTGTTTCCTAGCGACCTTCCCGGTCTTCCCCCTGTCAGAGATGTCGAGTTCGTGATTGATTTGGAGCCGGGTATGCGTCCTATTGCTAAGGTGCCGTACCGGATGGCCCCGCGAGAGCTGGAGGAGCTGCGTACCCAGCTGGATGAGTTATTGGAGAAGGGTTTCATAAGGCAGAGCTCGTCGCCCTGGGGTGCGCCTGTTCTCTTTGTGAAGAAGAAAGATGGGTCGATGCGCCTTTGCATCGACTACAGAGAGCTGAACAAAGTCACCATCAAGAACATGTATCCCCTGCCCAGAATCGACGACTTATTCGATCAGTTGCGTGGTAGCTCTGTGTTCTCCAAGATTGACCTTTGATCAGGATATCATCAGCTCAGGATCCGGGAGTCGGACATTCCACGGACGGCTTTCCGATCGAGGCATGGACATTTCGAATTCCTAGTTATGTCTTTTGGGTTGACCAACGCTCCATCAGCATTCATGGACATGATGAATCGGGTTTTCTAAGATTTTCTGGACAAGTTTGTGGTCGTATTCATAGACGACATTCTGATTTATTCACGGAATGCTGCAGAGCATGATCAGCACTTGCGGTTGGTGTTATCTGCCTTGAGAGATCATCAGTTGTACGCCAAGTTGAGTAAATGTGAATTCTGGTTGCCTCAGGTGTCCTTCCTGGGTCATGTGGTGAACAAGGATGGCATTTCAGTGGACCCGGTGAAGATTTCTGCAGTGATGGATTGGCATAGGTCGAGCACACCCAAGGAGATTAGGAGCTTCTTGGGGTTGACCGGCTATTATAGAAGGTTTGTTGAGGGCTTTTCTACCTTGGCAGCGCCCTTAACTAAGCTGACGCAGAAGCATGCAACGTTCATCTGGAGCGAGCAGTGCGAGGAGGCCTTTCTGGAGCTAAAGAGGAGATTGTGCACTGCTCCTGTTTTGACATTGCCTACGGAGGGCAAGGACCATGACGTATATGTGGATGCCTCGCATGTTGGGCTCGGAGGCGTGTTGAAGCAAGAGGGGAAGGTGATCGCGTATGGGTCGCGACAGTTGAAAACTCATGAGCGGAATTATCCTACGCATGACCTCGAGTTTGCGGCGGTGATTTTTGCGCTGAAGCTGTGGAGGTGTCTACTCTATGGGGCCCAGTGCAAGATTTTCACAGATCATAAGAGCCTGAAGTACGTGTTTACTCAGAAGGAGCTGAATCTGTGCCAGCGGCGGTGGTTAGAGTTTGTGGCCGATTATGACGTGGAGATCCAGTACCATCCAGGCAAGGCCAACGTGGTGGCCGGCGCCCTAAGCCGCAAGACAGGGAAGATCTTCAACCTCACGGCGGACCGTTTAGTGGAAGAGTTCTTGTTGATGGACATCTCCGTGGGATGCTGTGAATTGCAAAGCAGTTTGGCAGTGGTAGAGCCATCTTGGATTTCACTCACCAGGTTGCACCAGAAGGATGATCCAGATTTGTTACACCTGTACCTCAGGGCTGAGAGAGGGGAGTTGCCGGATTTCTCCATCGATGATTCGGGTACCTTGAAGTACCGCAGCAGGTTTTGCATTCCCGCGGTTGGAGACATCAGGAGTATGGTATGAAAAGAGGCTCATGGATCCAGTGTTGCCTACCACCCAGGATCCACGAAGATGTATCATGATTTGAAGCAGATCGCCTGGTGGCATGGTATGAAAGGGGATATAGCTCGGTATGTTTCTGAATGTTACACTTGCAAGCGGGTGAAGGCCGACCATGGGATGCCTGGTGGCAAGTTGACTCCTTTGGAGATCCCGACTTGGAAGTGGGAAAGTATCTCTATGGACTTCATCACGGGCTTACCAAGATCTCCAAGGGGATTTGACTCAGTTTGGGTGATCGTGGACCGATTGACGAAGTGTGCGCACTTCATACCTTATAAGATCGACTAACCGATGAAGAAGATAGCAGAGTTGTATTTGAGCGTAGTCATCCGATTGCATGGAGTTCCCGTGAGTATCATTTCAGACCGAGACTCCAGATTTACTTCCCGTTTCTGGAAGAGTTTGCAGGAGGGTTTGGGTACAGACTTGAGATATTCTACCGCTTACCACCCTTAGACAAATGGGCAGTCCGAGCTTGTGAACTGGATTGTGGAGGATATGATCAGGTGCTACATTCTAGATCACGGTGGAGCGTGGGATGAGCGTTTGCGGCTCATGGAGTTCGCCTACAATAATAGTTACCAAGAGAGCTTGCAAATGGCTCCCTTCGAGGCATTGTATGGGAGGTGCTGCAGAACTCCGTTGTTTTGGACTGAGGCTGGTGAGAGGCCTTTGTTGGGTCCTGACGCTCTAGAGGAAATGGAGGTTGCTGTGAAGCTCATTCGGGAAAAGCTTCGGTTAGCTCAGGAGAGATATGAGAAGAACGCCAA
Organism: Platanthera guangdongensis; assembly: GCA_039583875.1. NCBI lineage: Eukaryota > Viridiplantae > Streptophyta > Magnoliopsida > Asparagales > Orchidaceae > Platanthera > Platanthera guangdongensis. Next base: position 113,410,232 of record CM077148.1, on the reverse strand, counting down.
CCGGCGTAGGTCCGATTTGGAATTTTCGGTGGAGGATTTGGTCTTCTTGAAGGTGTCTCCGATAGTTGGAGTGAAGAGGTTCTGCAAGAACCATAAGCTGGATCCGAGGTACGTGGGCCCATTCAGAATTTTGGAGCGTATTGGTGTGGCAGCATATATGTTGGATCTACCAGCCAACTTCCCGGGCGTACATAATGTTTTTCATGTAAACCAGCTGCGGAAGTGTGTGCGGAGCAGTGGGCAAGTCTTGGATACCGTGCCCCAGTTGGAGCCCAACCTCTCGTATGTTGAGGTGCCGGTCCGCATCTTGGATACTCAGGATCGGGTGCTGCGATCAAAGTCTATCCCGATGGTGAAGGTTCTTTGGAAGAATCAAGATTTGGAAAGTGCGACTTGGGAGCTAGAGTCGGCTATGAGGGAGGCTTACCCTCGCCTGTTCTCCTGATTTGTTGGGTATGTCTCCTTTCTAGTAACTTTTATTTTGTTACTTTCCTTCTATAGTAGAAGTAGCCTATGTAAAGTTTCGGAACGAAACTTTCTTTTAGGGGGAGTGACTGTAACGCCCCCGAATTTCACGACAATTATTCAAATCCTCGTTTAGCGTTACGTTGGCGCATTTCTGGCTCGGGCCGTTGTGAGAGTACCTCGTTAGGTGTTCTTAGAGGTTATAGCCTGTTGTAAGGTTCCCCAGCTAGCCGACGTCTGTTTTGGAGACTCGGCTGAGCCTCTCAGGGAATGCTTGTGCTTTGGTTTGGGAGGTGTTAGCCCTAGTGTTTGGTCGTCAGACGTCATTTCCGACTTCGTCATTGTTTTTGTAGCTTGAGTGTTTGGCTACGGTGCGAGTTTTGTCGAAGTCCGAGATCGTTTGTTTTCGCATCATTTCGACGTTTGCTGGTTAGCTAGTAGTAGTTGCTTTTCTGTGCACGGCTTTATGTGGCCAAGCTTGGCGAGGCTTGTGCCTTGTCCTAGGCTAAGGGTTGAGTTAGCTAATTTCATATAAGTATATATATACTTGGGGGGTTGCGAACGCTTGGGTGCGGATAGCCAGTTTATATAACCGTTTATATATATATACTTACGCATTTAGGTTGGTGAGTGATTTAGGCGTGCCGGTGTATAAATACATATACGTGCGTGCGAAGCTGTATAAAATTTTATATGTGTTGTTTGTGTAGGTTTACATATATTAGTATTGATATATATATATATATATATATTGGCATTGATAATAGTGGGCTGGTTATAGCGGTGGATCCCGATTTTTTTTTGGGCAGCGACTGCCCCCAAACCTTCAGAAATACTAGCTTCAATCACTCGCTCTTTGATTTGTCTATTTGGATTGGATTGTGACGGTCTATGTGAAGTGCGCCACCCCCGTTTTTCTCCCGGGCTTCCAAGTGATCCCGTGCATGGAAAATTTGAACTCGTATTTCAACTTGCAGAAGGGGCTGACCTCGTTTGTTCTAGTGTATGCATGTTAGTGCCCTATTATTATTAAGTATGCTTATAAATACTAATAGGGGCTGATAGTAAATAGGTATATTTACGGTTGTGTTAGGTTTAGGTTTTATTTTTTCCCTTTCTTTCCCCAACCCGGCGGCCTACAGGACCCGAGCGGAAGAAAACAGGCGGAAGTCTCGCAGTTGCTCCGACCGCCCGTTCGCCGCCCAAATCAGCCCGGATCTCCAGTTCGAGGCCGGATTCGAACTCCTCTAGGCTAGATCTTCGTTCCGAGGTAACTATTTTGGGATTTCACCATCTCTTTTTTTCCGATCGGGTGTTGGAATTCTTGTTTTTTTCCATGCTTGACCGCCCAGATTTTTCTGTCCAGTTTTTTTTCATAGGCTTTTGGCTGTGATCTTGTCCTATTGGGAAGAACGTTGCTGGCCGAATTTCTCCTAAGATCTAGGCAAGTTTTCCCTTGCCAAAGTACCTTCATATCTTGTCTTGATCGCTTGATTTTTTGGAAAGCTATTGTTGGATATATATAGATATTTTTTTTACGTGGTTATGCATATGAAAATCGCTGCAAGGCCTCACTTTTCCTTTCCTTAGTTTGTTAATATCAAGTGTTCCATTGTTAGGAGTATTGTCCCGATCGGGTATAACTCGAGAGCCCTCGGTAGTAAGCTTGTCCGTTCCATGAGATATTTCATTGGATGCGGCTTCCTTGGGTGTAAATCATTGCTATGGTTGGTTTTAATTAGTTGCAAGATTATTTTATAGCTTGCTCCGTAGTTGCTCCGAAATCGGATTTGTATCAAAACCACCCAAATCTCATGTTTTGTCTAGTGTTAATCCTCCGGTTTGCATGTAATGTCGAATCCCCGTGCTTTTGTGCGGTATCAAACCCCTAAATTTACGCGTATATGTGTTGTTAGTGAACTAATCGTTCATGTGTTGTATCAATTTACTTGTGCGTGTGTAGTATCAAACTACTTGGTTACAGTTAGTATTGTGTTACTTTCTTTCACTCGTATTAAGTCGCTTGAATAAACAAAGTATGTGCTCAGTTCCTTGGTAAGCATATAAGATTTCGTAGGTGTAAAACCTCTTGAGACGGAAGTTTAGCCTAAGATAACTGCTGATGATATGAAATTATCAAGTGTTTTATTAACTATGGTGCTTTGCGTACTCAAGCTTAATGTATTTATGCGAGGTTAGATGCGTGTCTAGTTAACCAACGCCATCAGCCGCTTGGCAGCTAAGTCTCCTAGGTGGGTTACTCTAGATGTTTAGGGTTCAGTGTTGACTTCATGGTGGTTCATGGAAATACCGGTTAGGGTTTTCCCGAGTCACTTAGTGTTGGAGTAGGATGTGGTTTTGAGGTGAGTCGGACCGATGCCGCCACCCTTGTTTTACTTCTTGTCTTATTAAGACAATGTGAGCTGTTTGGTTGAGTTGGACTGATGCCACCACCACAGCACCTTGAGATGTTTAGGCCTGTTAGACGTGGTTGGACCGTTGCCACCGGTCTAGGCCCTTATTTCTGATTTTGTCCATCTCCAGTATTAGGTGACTCTTTCTGCTCTAGCTTTATGCTAGGATTTATTTATTTTGCTAATCCTTCTTGCAGAGATTTGTGAGGCTTGACTTCACCCGTGCACTTGGTGCACCCCTTTTTACTCACTCATGGCGAGTATTTTTCCTTCACTTGTTTACTTTAGCTCTTACCTGTTTCACTTCTTCTTTATATTATTGTTTCATTTTCCTATTGATATATATTGCTTTGCTGAGGCGTTCTTTTCTTTGAATGCCTCAGGTTCAGGTTTATAGCCGACTGTGCGGCTAGGTTTCTTCTGAAGCTTGCTAGTGCTATAGCTGCTGCTGAGTTTTTCTTTTCCTCACTCCTGGGAGGTAGTTTCTTTAGACTTGTAGTACAGATATGCCTACTCACCAGTGGGTTCGTGTCAGTTGTTGGCGCCCACTGGTGGTTTCTCTTTTAGATGCTTTGTACTTTGCTTACACTGCTAGTTTTCCTATTTTGGTGTTTATTAAACTTATTTCTGGGATGATTTATATTAGGTTGCTAGTTACTTTAAAACCTATAAAAGAAAACAATTATTATATCTAAAACATAGACATCATGTTTTCTTTTATAAAAAGCTTAATCACTACTTTCAAAACCACGTAAAATGTCATTTTCTATATATATCATATAAGTTAAATCTAGGGTCTTGTATAGTCTTAGGTGTCCCCTGGGGATGCTTATGCATTCTCTTAGTATGTTAAAAAAAATGAATAAAATATTTTCCGCTACGTATAAGTATAATTTTGAAGGGTGGACTAGTTGATCCACGAAGCCGAGGGATACGACCTCTAGAATACAATGGATTTTCACATCATTTAAGCTTATGTTTTTTTTTCATAGTCTTAGTAGTTGGTGGTTGCCTGAACAGCGGCAGTTATCCCCTGTCCGACGTGGCATCACGACGCGTGTTTTCTCATACTCTGATAATTCTTATTTCAGAGAAAATGCGGGTTGTGACAGAAGGAGGGAAATATCCAAGTCTCGATCTGCACAGAAATCGTTGAGTAGAGAATAGAATTTGTCGACCTGGGTTCAGAGTTCGTAGAGCTGAGAAGTTATGTTCGTCGACCAGATAATTATTGTTCGTCGAGCTGAGGTCCAAGATCATCGACTTGAGAACTGCTAAGTACTTTCTCAAGAATCTTGCCAATTCTGTGTATCAAGATCGTCGAGCTGAGAATCTAAGTTCGTCGACTTGTGTTCAGAGAAATGTTTATTGGACTTTAGAATGTTAAAGTAGAGTGTCCAGAAATCGTCGACCTGAGAACTGAGTTCATCGAGCTGAGAACTTGAATTCGTCGACTGGAGTTCAGAGAAGTGTTTCTGGACTTAGAATATTGAGATGTTTCTGGACTTAAAATGTTGAGGTAGACCATCTAGAAATCATCGTACTGAGAACCAAATTCATCGAGCTGATATTCTAACTTCGTCGACTGGGGTTCAGAGAAAGGAATTCTAGACTTGGAATGTTGATGTATAGTGTCCAGAGATCGTTGACCTGAGAACCAAGTTCGTCGAGCTCAGCTCAGAGAATTGTCTCTGAGTTCGTCGACCTTAGCACAACTTTCGTCAAGCTGAGATCGACGAACGTCGAACTAATTTTCCCGAGTCTTTGAAATTTCTGTAAGTCTTGAGTCTTCTGCAGTTTGTAGATGGCTGGTCCATGCAGTGTTGATTCTAAGGACATGGCCTAAACTCTAGGACACAAACATGACCCTTGCTATATATGTTGGGTCAAACATCCTAGTTTAGTAAACCTAGCCCAAATCCAACTAGGGATCCAACAAAATCTTCGTAGCTATCTCTGCTATCTCAACGCCATCTTCTCAGCTATCTCAATGCCAACTTCTAAGTTGTCTTTAGCTATCTCAATGCTATCTTCCCAACTGTCTCAACTATCTCAGCGGTATCTTCCCAGCCGTCTCAGCTGTCTTAGCGGTCTCAATCCTTCTTCTCAGCGGTCTCAGCGCTTATGCCTTAGACAAATTTTTTGGCTTTTAGCTTGACAAGCTTTGAGCTGAGCTCAACGAACCGCAAACTGAGCTCAACGAACTTTGATCTTCTTAGCGCTCTCAGTGCTTTTTACCGTAGTCAATTTTCTCTTGCTTTATCTTGACAAGCGTTGGGCTGAGCTCGACGAACTGTAACCTGAGCTCGACAAACTTCGAGCTAAGTTCGACGAATTTTGTATCCTGATTTCTTAAGCTTATGCTGAGTTGAGCTCGATGATCAGCAAGATGATTTCGACCAACTCTAAGCTGAGTTCAACGAAATTTGAGTTTAATGCCCAACTCATTTTTCGTTACTTGTCCTATCATGGACTACCTTCATGTATGAACTAAAGCACACATCAAATACATTATGCCCCTTAGCATGATTGGTGATGCCACTTCAAATCCTGAGGAACATTGTAGGGCACAATTCCTAACAAACTGGCTATCGCGCGACATTAACATCCTATTGCTCAGCGGTAGTGAAACCGTAATGGCGTGGCCACGTGTCGGCTTGTGATTGGAGGGTTTGGGCAGTTGCGCTCGAAACGAGGCATTGAATTAAGGCACCACGCGGTGGTAGCTTTATATATAATCCTGGTTTGGCTGTTTTCACTTCATTTCTTTTGGAGTTAAGGACTTGTCCTGGATTTCTTGGAGGAGGAGCAGCAGCGCCGGAAGGGAGATCTCACCGCCGTTGAAGTTTCGAAGTTTCGATTCAAAAGACGAGTCCGAATCTGTGGAGGCAAGATCATTGCGGTCGCGTTCGTTCGTCTATATCTTTGGCATGATATCGAAGAGAGCGCAAATATTAACAATCCTCTTCCTTGTACATGTGAAGTCCTTCGTTTTGGCATTTTAGGGTGGATGCCCCACAAACACGTGGTGGTGGTTCACCCGACGGGTAGATCCGTGTATTGCCTTAGTGTTGCATTTAGATCCGGAATCAAAGTACAAAATATGCATGCTGTGTGAAGCCCATCCTGACGAGTTGGTCTGGATTGGTGATGATTATATATTTTGTATGCCAGAGAAGACTCTGTGTTAAAAGTATAGTTTTCAGAGTCGCAGGGTGTGCAGGTTACTGCAGTGAGTGTACTGGGGGAAGTACCTAGGAAAACACCCGAAAAGGGGAAGAAACGATAGTTTGTCTCCTACCGCGCGGCGGTAGTGTTACCGCTGGTGGTAGTGTTACCACTGGCGATAGTTCCCAGTGAGCTATGTTTATTTGTGAGCCCCGTCTCTGGGAGACTTGGGGCCGATGTATGATTAACCACATGTTGTAGTGCCTAGTGCGATAAGGCCAGTGAGCCGAACAGGAAAACAGATGTTGATCACGTCTTGTCAATTGTCCTTGATTGTTTCAGCTTTCAGAAATGGCATGACGAGTTAAGCAACGAGAAAAGGTGGAACTGTACCTGTATTGTGTTGATCTTGACTTGATTGACTAAAGTAATTTGCTTTCGTCGATGGCATAATGAGAGTCTTAGGCCCCGTTGCCGAAAAGACTAGAATGCTCTAAGTGACCGTCAAGTCAAGGACCTCTGAACGGTGGTGGTACACGGGAAGTCTGGTACACCGATAATATGCCCTGAGTACACGGGGCATTTGACCGGCTATGCCCACGCTTATGCCCATGCTTGTGACTAATGGTTCTTAAGTTGCACGTTAAGAATGCCATATTTTGTTTAAGCTAATGCCTGTAGGGAAGGAGCACCGCCACCCCGGGTGAGGGGTGAGGTCGTTATAATTTGTTCAGCTAATGCCGACCATTGCTCTTATTTGCCACCGTTGCCGTGGGATCTTGATTGCAGGTGTGGCGGAGCCAGGTGGCAAATAACGGGTTGGAGCCCCTGATAGCTATGCCGGCTCTCGAAGGCCAAAACAAAAAGCTAGTGTTTACTTTATAGTTCATGTGTGGTCGGCCCGTGTGACGATGTTTGAAAAGCATTAACTCTTGAGTAAACCTTGTAAGGCCTTAAAGCTATGTTGTTACTTTTTTGTATTTTCAGTACTCATTCCTATGTTTGGATTTAGTGGACATTCATGTTGCTTGTGGGTTCTATTTATAACCTTAAAACTACTTCTGCTAGAATGTACTCTGTGTTCGGATACGTTGGATGACAGTTTCAATTAGTAACTCCTTGGTCTGTCTGTAGTATATGGCGTCGGGCCCCGACCGGACCTACTACTATATGCTATGCGACGGATAGGGGTGTTACACAGGGTGTTCAAAACAGATGATGGGTAATAAGTCAAAGTTCCTTAGTATAGAAATGAAGAAAGGAGGAGTAGTTACTTTTGGCGACAACAGTAAAGGAAAGATCACTGGCATTGGAGTAGTAGGTAACAATTCATTTACTATATCAAATGTTTTGTATGTAAAAGGTTTAAAACATAATTTAACGTCTATAAGTCAGTTATGTGATATTGGTCTAAATATTTTTTTTGACTCGTCTACAAGCCTTTGCAAAATTTTTGATTCCAAAACTAATAATGTTGTTCTTACTGAACTTAGGACTCAAAATGTTTATATGATAAAATTTCATGATTTATCACATTCATCTTTAAAGTTTTTTATGTCCAAAAATGAAGAGTTAGTCTTGCGACATAGAAGACTTGGACATTCTAGTGCCAAGTTAATTTTAAAATTATCAAAAGATAAACTAATTAAAGGTTTACCGATTTTACGTGGAAGTTTATCTTCTTTATGCTCGCCATGTCAAAAAGGTAAAATTTCAAAATCCTCATTCAAAAGCAAAAATGTTATTTCTACTACTATACCTTTACAATTGATTCATATGGATTTGTTTGGTCCAATTACTACACAAAGTTTAGGAGGTAGAAAATACACTTTTGTTTAATTGATGATTATTCTCATTTTTGTTGAATAATTTTCTTAACATCAAAATCTAATGTATTCTTAGAATTTTCTAAATTGTGTTTACGCTTTCAAAATGAACTTGAATTATAAATAAAATGCATTCGTTCAGATCATGGAGGTGAATTTGATAATGATAGGTTTGTTTCTTTTTGTAATGAGTTAGGAATTAAACATGAATTTTCCGCTTCTCGCACACCGCAACAAAATGGTATAGTAGAGAGGAAAAATAGGACTCTTCAAGAACTAGCTCGCACTATGTTATTTGAATACAAATTACCTAAATCATTTTGTGTCGAAGCTATAAATACTGCATGTTATGTTATTAATCGTGTTATTCTTCGACCATTTTTGAAATTAACACCTTATGAATTATATTTTCAAAATAAACTGAATGTATCTTATTTTAAAGTTTTTGGTTGTAAATGTTCCATTTTGAATACTAAAGACACATTAGGAAAGTTTGATAAAAATGTGATGATAAAATATTTATTAGTTATTCTTCAATTAGTAAAGCTTATGGAATTTTTAATAAAAGGACAAAAATAGTTGAACAATCAATTCATGTTAAATTTGATGAACTTTCTCCTTGTGTAGAAACTAACCATGCAGGTAATGATGAAGAACCCTTTCCCCTATTGAGGATGGATGATGATGAATTACTTGGAAATAAAGAAAATGATGAAGAAGATAATGAAGAAAAAGAAGATGTAGAAGTGAATGAATACGTGCCTCCAAGTGAACAGAAATTTTCAAAAGATCATCCGCAAGAATTGGTCATTGGAGAACCATCAAGAGGGGTAAGTACTCGTTCTTCGTTACATGATTTATTTTCAAACCATTGTTTTATATCTGATATAGAGCCAAAAAAAGTGCAAACTGTTTTAAATGATGATTTTTTGTTTTTAGCTATGAATGAGAAACTTAGTCAATTTGAACGTAATAAGGTTTGGAAACTTGTAGAAAGACCTTCAAATCATCCTGTTGTAGGTGTAAAGTGGATCTTTAAAAATAAAATGGATAGTGAATCTAGGGTCACTAGAAACAAAGCTAGACTTGTAGCAAAAGAATATTCTCAAATTGAGGGGATAGATTTTGATGAAACTTTTGCACCCGTAACACGATTAGAAGCAGTTACAATTTTTCTTGCATTTGCTAGCTTTAAAAATTTAAATTGTTTCAAATGAATGTAAAACATATTTTCTTTACGGGTATATTAAGGAAGAGGTTTATGTAGAACAACCTCCAGGCTTTGTTAATGAAAAATTTCCTGATCATGTGTATAAATTAGAAAATGCCCTTTATGGTTTAAAGCAAGCACCCTGAGCATGACATGATAGATTGACTTTATATTTATTAAAAAATGATTACAAAATGGGTAGTGGTGATTGTACACTTTTCATTAAGCATGTTTATGATGATTTAATAGTTTTACAAATCTATGTTGATGACATTAGTTTTGGAGCTACTAATGAAGAGTTATGTGATACTGTAGTAAAAATTATGAAAAATGGGTTTGAAATGAGCATGATAGGAGAACTTACTTATTTTCTTGGTTTTCAAATTACACAAAGACATGATGGTATTTTTATTTATTAATCTAAATATGTTCATGATGTTTTGAAACGATTTGGATTTCAAATTCTAAAGCAAGCAAATACCCTATGTGTGTTTCTTTGAAACTAGGAAAAGATGAAAGTGGAATATCTGTATACCGGGCATTATATAGAGGAATGATAGGATCACTTTTATACTTAACCGTATCTAGACATGATATTATGTTTGCAGTTTGTTTATGTGATAGATTTCAAGATAACCCTAAAGAATCACATTTAAAAGCGGTTAAACATATTTTTAGATATCTTATTGATACTTCTAAAATAGGTATGTAGTATCCACATAATAACATTTTCATTTTCCATGTCTATTCTGATTCCGATTATGCTGGATGTTCATTAGATCGTAAGAGCAATAGTGGCACTTGTCACTATCTAGGCCCATCACTTATTCTGTGGTCAAGTAGGAAACAAAATTCTATTGCCCTATCCACTACTGAGGCCGAATACATTATACTAGGTAGTTTTTGTGCACAAGCTCTTTGGATGAAGCAAACCTTAGAAGACTTTGGAATACATCAAGAAACTATAGAATTAAGGTGTGATAATAAAAGTGCAATTGATTTAACTAATAATCTGGTTCATCATTATAGATCTAAATATATAGATGTTCACCATAATTTCATTAGAGACCATATAAAACAAAATTCAGTAAATGTTAATTTTATAAGCACAGATTTACAGCCTGTGGATATTTTTCACAAAACGACTTCCAGATTCCCGTTTTTCAATGCTAAGACTAGAATTAGGAATCCTAGACATTTCAAGCTGATGAATTCACATAAGTATTATGAAAAAAATAAAACATTAAACCAAAAATTTATAATTAAAATTAAAATAACTAACATATTACAACAAAATTGTATTGGAAAGCACTCACGAACATCACATCATCGTTCACTGAAATTATTACAAATACTTGTTCATCACACAATGCAAAAACAAGAAATAACATACAATTCACTCTCACCCAGCGATACTTGCTGCGCCTAGCGATATCCCCAGAAGCCGTTTTCTATCCGAAACCTCAAAAATCTATGCTATCCCCAACAGTAGTATCCTCCTGGTCTTCAGTGGAGCTTTGACTGCTGCTCCGTGTCCGACGAGGTCGGTGCATTGACTGTCGTGGAGGTTCCACGACCCGGTTTTCCCACTTTGCCGCCTCTTCCAAAGTTAGTTTCAGCTTAGGGTTCTTTGTCAGAAATTTAATAAATTTCTGCATTCCCGTGTGATGTTGTTTCACTTCCCGCTTGTGTTCCTTAAATGACTCTCGCAAGTCATCCAGTCCTTCTCATAGTGTTCCACCTCTTGGGAGTGGTGGGTTTTTAATACTTGATGGGGGTTCACTACTCCGCAAGGATACACCTCGTGACCCACAAGCACTAGAATGAGTGGTACCCGTTTGAAACACCGTAGGTGCACAATTGTCAAAGTAGAATTTCTGATCGATCCAGTTGTATTTCTTGTATTAGATACATATGATCATAACACCCATCAGTAGTGTATTCAGTTTCTTCCAAATAGGATTCTTAAGTCTATACATGTACTGAATAATTGATAAAATCAATCACTCCACGTCAAAGGGCTCGCTCTCCAGGATCATGTAAGTAACATAACTATGTTGAGCTGTTATCTTTCTAGTATCCCTGAACTTGAGCATAATTGTATGTCTCAAGATATCCTGCACTAAACGTGCATCCAGAGTAAGTGTGGTTGTGTATTGGATTAAGTTTTTCATGGAATTACCATGTAAAACCATATTCAAAACAGTCCAATCCCTATCTTTCCTGTAGTTTTCCACTACATCCAATATATAATCCCGCTCAATCAAACCAAACTCATCTCTTAAGTCACGGTGCGTTATCTCCACAGTTTGACATTGGATTTTCGATCTCACTCCACCATTTAGTTCAATAAAATTTTGATCCCTTAGGTGGTTGTAAAATTCTCGGATTAATATTGAAGAAAACATATCTGGCAGTATAACTGACATTATACCTGATATTGCCAATAAATCATGAATGTGTGCGTGCCGGACTTGATCAAATTCAATCACTTTATCCACACCTATGTTTGCATTTTTGATCCCCAGAAATGTTTGATACGCAGAGTAAATATCGTTGCCTATACGCCTCCTAGCCTTAGAGCATGAAGCCATAATTGCGAACAAAAATAAAAATAGTTTTAGTAACTGAAATGATATCGCCGAGCGATAGTGACTATGACCAACAATATCAAAAACTCGTTGAATCTACCATTTTAACATGCTTTCTCTCAAATAAATATTCCTCCTTACTAAATACTCAACAAAATCATTTTTTTCGGATTGCTGAAAGTATCTAATGTCTACCTAAATCACCTAGGGGGGGTGGTGAATAGGTGATGTCGGTGTCTTTTTGCGGAATAAAAAATACTTTATAATTCATGCACACAAACATCGAGATTTATAGTTGTTCCCCGAGTTGGGTACGTCCACTTTCCCGCCTCGCCTATCTACCATGAAGGGCTAGATTCGACTACTTCACCAATCTCAGATTTCCACAATCTTACACCTTAGAGCCACAACTCCTACAACTCGGAGACGATGCTCCTACCATTCGATCCACAACCGGATCTATGACTCAATCCACAAACAGATCTACAACTCGATCCACAAACCTGATCTACAACTCGATCTACAAACCGGATCTAAAATTCGGAGAAAATTTCCTACAAAATAAAATGAATATAACAAAATATTACAATCACTTAGACAAGAATTGAGATTTTCAATCCACAGTTCTTCGAGAATAGTAGATCTTGAAAACACTTGGAGAACATAGAATATGTAGATTTGGAAGATCTTGAATCTTGACTTTATCTTCAAACGATTTGATCTGGAGGAGAATAGATCTGTAGAGAGAGAGAGAAAATCCAATTGTGTATGTCAAAGAAGATGAATCGCACTATAGTCGACGGCCGATCGAAAGATCCGCGAAATAACCATGCGTCAGTGGCGGACGGGCAGAAATCCGATTTTGGAAATTTTTCAAGGTTTGAAATGAGATCAATAGCTCGATTAGATGGAAAGGAAATATCCCCTAGGTATTTATAGAGATATCTCTTCCAACGGTTATAAGATAATTTCAAAAAATGAAACCTAGAATCTACTGTGCATGGCCGACCGGAACCCGAACCAGCGCTTTGAAAATTCGAAAAATGGACCTATGTCAAATTCATCGAGTATCTCCGAGTATCATAGTATACTTGTCGAATGGTCTATGATATACGACGAATTAGACTTAGACAAATAAGCTAAGGCCAACTAAACACTCAACACCAAAGCGAAGAATCATACTCACCAAATTTGTCCAGTATTAGCTGGTATACTCGGCGAATTCGTCGAATATAGGCTAAATGACTCAACGCTCTCAACGCCATGACAAGTAATATTCGACGAATGAGACTTATAAAAATCCAAAGAAGTAGCGTCGGATGGACCCGACGAATTCGGTGTGTATTGTCTAGTATATTCGACAAATTCGGCGAGTATTGTTAGATACATTTGACGAATTCGACGAGTATATACGATGAAACTCGACAAATTTTACTTGGAGGATTTCCCAATTCTCAGAGAATTTACCCTAAGTACAAATGATGAATTCAGCGAGTGTTGGAAGGTATATATGACGATTTCGACGAATATGACTTTGCATACTCGACGAATTCGACGAGTATTCCTAACTATAGTCGATGAATTTTACTTTGGCAAATTCCTGTCCTTCTGATTCCAAGCCTTGGTCCTTCTCCTGTACTTGGGATAGAAGTACACCCTAATAGAGAGATTACATGTGTGTCAACACATTGTCCTATATAATGAGGGATAACATTATATAGTCCTATGTTTACTGACCTACTGTAACCTGACATTGGTGTGTACTTAGCAATGTTAACCTGCAAGTACATACATCAAAAGGCAACATCAAATACAGTCACAATTCATCTTTGCTTAACTGGATCCTCCTTCAAATCTGGGTTATTGTTGATACAATACCCAACAATCTCCCCCTATTTGAATAAGTCAAAACCCTATAAGCTAAGGTGAATTGTAAATAACAAATGATAAAACATAAAGACTAGAAAAGATAAAAGAAATTAAAATCAACAACACGCATTCCCAGTCAACATAAAAATCATATATATATATATATATATATATATATATATCAAAAGTTCTTTGTTTTGTTTGGGGGGGGGGGGGGTTGCAACCCACAACACTCAAAATAAAATACATAATATGTGACTATTGGCACTGCCTGCTCTGCCTCTTCAACCTCTGCCTGTCAAAATATGCCCTTGGCTTCAGAAAGTACTTTGGAGGGGCTGGAGGCATCAAATCAGCATTCTGATTGTTCCTGAAATGTATCCTTCTCTTTGTATACGCAGGCTTATATTTGTTTCATTCTTCTTGATTGTAGTGGTGTAAATGTTTTTCACCACCAATGCCGACCAAGGAGAATGTATCTAGGATAATTCCTCTAGATATAGGGCTCCAAAGCTCTTCCATATCTTTGTGGGGATTTGACCTGACTGCCGATGGGCCTTCCCCATATCTTCTTCGCTTGTAAACTGTAGGAGGGAAGTCTTCAACATGTTCTACCTCTGGAGCCTCAGCAGCAGCATCACTAACCTAGGAAAAATCCCGTGTTTCTGACCAGTACTGAGAGTTATCATGGGGAGGATGAGTCTCATCATGTGTAGGTACAAGCACAACAAGTACTTGATGTCCTGTCAACTGACTGTGAAACCACATACATTTGTCATAATTGTAGTCATTTACTACTTTAGAGTTTGTTAACATCGCTTCCTCAAGCGCATTTACCTCAGCTACCACCTTAGCTTCCAAGGTCTCCTCCCCCTTTCTGACTACTTCAGCCAAAGCATTTGCATAAGCTTGCATGCTATCGTCATAATGTTCCATCAAATTATTATGTGCTTTAATCATAGTTTTGGCATTAGTATCAACATTGCACATAACTTTCTGATTGATCTCTAGTCCTTTCATGATAAAATTTACCCCTTTTTCACCATGAAAAAACCAGGAGTCTAACTTGGCATCTAGCTTGTCAAATCTGACTTTAACCTCTTCTAGGCCGTTGTTTAGATCTCTTTCTGTTTCTTTCACCTTTTTCATAACTCTCTGCATTGAAGATTTAAAATACGCTTTCTGCTTGGCCAACATCGCCTCTATGCCTTGCAAGATTGAATTATCAACACTATAACTTGGGATCTCAGGGATAGGAGTGCTTGGTATATCCTCACTGGAAGACTAATCTATTGGAGATAAATGAGCTTTAGATGTTTTACCAAGGTATACAATAGCAGTCAGAACTGGAGTCTTCTCCTCCATATTTCCTTCTTCATCTGAGAGAACCACAACCTCCTCTGCAGCAGTAGGAGGTGCATCTGGCATCTTGCCTATCCTTTTCTCAAGGTTGCACAATAGTCTAGCAACCTCAGTAGTAACTGATATTGTGGGCTTAGTCGCCTCCCCCTCAGAAGATGAAGAAGGAACAATTTCTGGGAGAGGGACTATCAAGTTCTCCATTATGATTAGCTCAGTAGCAACAACATCAGTATCACCAGCAGCCTTTGACTTATCAGAATCAATCATCGTCTCATCAACAACACTCTCAATCTCATAATCATCAACTATTAGGTCATCAATAGCAGCATCATCATTTTTCAAGTCATCTTCAGTAGCATCATCCTCATCAACATCATCAACAATAACCTCATCCTCAACCTCCTTAGGCACTAACTCTTCAACAATATTTTGAGCCATATTGGCAACCTATATCATCAGATCCTATTTCTCTACAACTATTGCATCTGGAACCAGCACTGATTCTGGAATCACACTCAAGGGAACTATGCTAGTGGCCGCTTGTGTTTCAACTGACTCCCCCTTGATTCCTGCACTCGAACTCTCAGAAATTTCACCTGGGTGAGGAGTAGGAATCCTATCCTCAGGTGCTTGTTCTACCCCCTCCTCATGTATGTCTGGGGATCCCCCTTGCCTGATGATCCTCCTATCCCACCTGGAAAATATAGATGAGCCTATATTCTTCAGGTGATGGATAGACGCACCTTTGGTCATATCAAACCTGTCACCATCCAGTTGATTTAGGTACAGGCGATAATCCTCCCAAAGTTGGGAGTGTGAAGGCTGTCCTTGATCTTCTCAAATAGCAGAGCACCCCAATTAAGTCTCTTTCTGCAGATGACAACTACCATGGTCTTGAACATTTCAGTATAAAGGTATTCTTGTTTCCTGATTTTGCACAACAACACCTTGCCCATGATGTCTGATAGAATCTTGCCTTCTTCGTTCGTTCTTTTGCGCTTAAATGCTTTGGTACCTCGGGGTAGTCCACAAAATAGTAGAGCCCTAGAGAAGTCACCCTCGTCTAGGTAGTCAGTTTCTTTACAAGTAGGAAGCCGCAAGTACCTTGAGAGGAGTGATGCTTTCATTTTGACCTTGGTCTTTTGAACCTTGATCTTGATGACTGTATCTTCATGACAGAGCTTGACATTATATAAGAATTCGAGAACTTCCTTTTCCAGAATCTTGCATGGATGTTCTAGGACAAAGGAGAGTCCAACGGTCACCATCATGAGGATAATATCGTGGAATTCATTGGAGGTTGAGGCAAACCCTATGCGAACCAACTCTCCACCTCCCAGCAATCCACTGGTACTTCGAGGAGCCATGAAGAATCAAGAAAACTATAATGTAGATTACTATATTGCTGTAGGTTGTCAGAGTCAGCGAGAATAGAGCTCAGGATTTCAAACTGATGGAAGATCAATCACGGGAAACTTGTTTAGTGTTTAGGTCTGCTGGAACCTTGGGATCACGCTGTGGATTTCTGTCACTGACTTGGCGACGACAATCAAGGGCAAAAACATCAGGAGGAAGAAGATGAGCAGTGTCGCAGGAGCCGAACCTTCTGGAGGAGGTTTGCGATTTTGCGACAAATCAACGAGTGTTCTCGGTTAAGCCCTTTTTTCCGTATTATATATATAATATTTGATTTTTAAATTTGACCTAGAAGGCGCGTACCTAGAAATTTGTTGCTCTTCGAATCCAATATAGAAATGTAGAATTTTGCCCTAAGTGAAATTCGCCGACCTTTACTGGAGGTCGAGTCAGATTCAGCGAGTATCACATGAATACCCGACGAATCAGTGACTTGGGCTCCAATACTCAAAGAATTACCTTGGGAAAATTTTCTTCCTTTTTGTAGAATTTCCCAAGGGAGGTCCAGCTTGCTTGGCCTTCTTCATGAGTCTATGTTCATCATGCCTAGTTTCGTTTTGAAGAACGAGAAATTGGCCACGTCCAGCGGCTTTATAAAAATATCCGTGATCTGCTTATACTTCGGGATATAGCTGAGGGCTATATCCTTGTTCTCCACATGCTCCCAGATGAATTGATATCGCACCTCGATGTGCTTTGTCCGGCTATGAGAGACTGGATTATTCGCGATTGCTATTGCTCTAGATGTGTCGCAATACATTGGAATCTCTTTAAACTTCAAGTTGTAGTCTTTAAGTTGATTCTGGATCCATAGAAGCTGTGCGCAACAAATACCCATGGAGATATACTCTGAATCGACCGTACAAGTTTCCACACAATTGTTCTTCTTACTGCTCCATGAAATAAGCCATCTTCTGAGGAATTTGCACGTCCCAGAAGTGCTTTTCCTATCATCTCTACTTCCTGCAAAATCGGCATCTAAAAAATTTATTAGCTCGACATCATTATTTCTCGGGTACCATAAGCCAATATTGGGAGTACCCTTAGGGTATCTTAAAATTCACTTTACAGTGACATAGTGAGATTCCTTTGAGTTCACATGAAATCTAGCACAACCGCATGTTGAAAATATTATATCGTGTCTACTGGCAGTGAGGTAGAGCATGGATCCAATTATGCTTCTGTACTTAGTTTCATCAAAAAGTTTCCCTTTCTCAACCTTGTCCAGAGACATTGTTGAACCCATTGGATTCCTCATAGAGGTTGCGTTCTCCATTCCGAATTTCTTAAGAATCTCCTTGGTGAACTTCGTCTCAGAGATGAAAATTCCATCTTCAGATTGTTTCACCTGAAGTCCTAAGAAATACTTCAGCTCTACCATACTGCTCATTTCAAACTTCCCTTGCATAAGTTTGGAAAATGTTTTGCAAAAGTTGTCTTCGGTAGAGAAAAAAATAACATCGTTGACATAGATTTGCACTAGCAGAATCTTACCTTTTACTTCCATAAGAAATAATATCTTGTCTATCTTCCCTCTTGTGAACTTATTCTCAGGAGGAAGCTAAACAATGTCTCGTACCAAGCTCATGGAGCTTGTTTTAAGCCGTATAGAGCTTTATTTAGAAAGGAAACATGATTAGGGTGAGTTGAGTTTACAAAACCTCGGGGTTGCGCTACGTATACTTCCTCTTTCAGATTCCTGTTTAGGAATGCCAACTTCACGTCCATTTGGTAGACGATGAAAGCCTTTGAGGGAAGCATACACGAGAAACAACCTGATCGCCTTGAGCCTAGCCACTGGAGTAAAGGTCTAGTCGAAGTCGATTCCTTCTTCTTGTCTGTATCCTTAAGCTACAAGCCTGGCTTTATTCTTGATAATGACTCCATTTTCGTCCAGCTTGTTTCTAAAGATCCACTTGGTGCCGATCACGTTCTGTCCCTTCGGCCTAGGTACCAACTCCCAGACTTTGCAACGTTCAAACTGATTGACCTCCTCTTCCATTTCCAAAATCCAAGAAGCATCCTTGTTTGCCTCTTCAAATTTCTTTGGCTCAACATGTGACAAAAAACTAAGATTCATAATCTCATTAGTTGTACGTCTTCTGGTTCTGACACCGTCGCCTGGCTCTCCAATTATTTGATCAGCTGGGTGATCTCTTAGGTGTTTGAACCCTAGATTTCTTACTCTCCCACTAGTAGGCTCAACAGTATTTGGTGCATCCTTTGGAGGCTGAAGTAATTCTTCCTCTAGCGGTTCTACATCCACCAAGACTGGATCGACGATCTTGACCGAGATAGGAGCTTCTTCCTTAATAACTTCATCCAAGATTAGTTCCTTGAACTTGGTACCTGCATCTGCACCAATAACACTAGAAGAGCTGCTTTGGAGAAAGCTTGTCTCATCAAATACAACCTTGATTTACTCTTCTACCACCAGAGTTTTCTTATTAAAAATCCGATATGCCTTACTATGGCTACTATAACCAACAAAAATACCTTCAAAATATTTTTCACTAAACTTCGTGCGGTAATACTTCCCATTATTAAGTACGAAGCATTTACTTCCAAAGATTCTAAAATAGGACACAGTCGGTTTTCTACCCTTCGATAGATCATAGGGGGTCTTACGATAGCTTTTGTTGATTAGTGCTCTGTTTTGCGCGTGACAAGCTATGTTGACTGTTTTAGCCCAGAAGTACTCCGGAAGGGAAGCATCGTTCAACATAGTTGTACATGCTTTAATTAGGGTTCTATTCCTTCTCTCAACAACTCCACTTTGCTGTGGAGTACGCGGGGATGAAAACTCATGAAAGATATATTAACTTCAACAAAATTCTGTCATGCAACCAGACTCAAATTCTATTCTATGGTGATTCTGATTTTGACCACTAAGAAGTTCCATTCACTCTGAATTTGCCGGACAAAATTTATGAATGTGTCGAAGGTGTCTGAATTGTGTTTCAGAAAGAACACCCAAGTAAAATGCGAGTAGACATCAACAATTACTAACGTGTAGACCGTACCTCCTAAAATGTGAATATGCATAAGATCGAATAAGTCCATATGAAGTAAGTATAAACTTCTTGAAGAATCCTTTTTAGCAATACACTCCAATTTGTGTTTAGGTTGGGTGACACAACCTGGGACACGGGCGTTTCCCAGGGCGTGTCCCGGGGCTTGTCGTACTCGGGTTGAGCAACCTCTCGAGTGCTCGACGAAATGCACTCGAGAAGTTCTCGAGAGGGAACACCCCCTGCGACACGGGCGTGTCCTCCTCTGGTCGACAAACTGCGCTCAACAATTATCGAGCGATATGTTAAGTTGAGTACACGGCCAGTGACACATGAGTGTCATAGGGCCGTGTCCTTATTTGGGTTAGCCAGGGATCTGTACTAGTGGAAACTGGTGTGTCTTGGGGTACACGACCTGGGACACGGGCATGTCCCACGTCCGTATCCCGCTGAGGTTGAGTTTGTGGTGTGCTGCCTGAGGGACACGCCATGCCAAACAAGCGTGTACTGTGTGACACGGGCATGTCAGCCATGTGACATGGGCATGTCACATGTCCGTACCCTGTTCTGGGTAAGGAGGTTCATGCACCGCTCAAGGGATACGGCCTGTGACACGGGCGTGTCACATGTCATCTCAGCCCAAATATGGAGATTTCTGGGCAAATCATGGACGCTCATTTCCTTCATCTTGGATCCAAGGGTTCAGGCCCTTCCCTACTGATTATAAGGCTGAGAGTAAGAAGATAATCTTCATTCTTCTTTAACCATTCTCTTTCTAAAGGGCTAAAGAGAAGGGAGAGCAAGGACGAAGAAGGAGAAGGATCGGCTGTGGGAGGATCGCTAGCGTGCCGAATCAAGATCCGAGTTCAGATTCGTGGAGGCAACGCCGTCGCAGTGATTTTCATCCGGCTAGTTCATGGCTCCAAAGTGATCGTCAAGGGTAACGATCTCGTTCTTGGACAAGTGAAGTCCATTCATTATGCATATGCATGGAATCCTCCATAAGGAGGTGGAAAGCAAAAGTGATTCCAGGTTGAGTCTGCATTTAGAGCCGGAAATAGGTAATATGACATATGCATGCTGTGTGAAGCCCATTCAGACCGTTAGTCTGGATTGGTGATGGTTATGTTGTGAACAGGAGAAGACTCCATGTATTATGTGATGCCTATGAATTGTAAATGTAAGCTCCTTTTGTTTTAAGCTCTGCGTGAACTGTATGCTGATCTTGGATTCTGTGCGTAAGCTCCTTGTGGTTGAGCGCTGTAAGCACTATTTTGCTCTGAGAGAGCGGAAAGCTGTGGCTGATCAGGAGGGAAAGCCGACCCACGTCATGTGGTGCGCTACTGACGAATTCAGCAACGGGAAAAGGCTGACCTACACATGGTTATTTGGGAGATCGATTGGTGGCAATGCTTGAGAGGACGCGGGGCAGACCCGGCTTGCTGCACCACAATGGTGGGTCGATCTAGATGCAATTTAAATGCTCAAGTTTGCCGTGAGGTTAGCACCTCTGAGTGAGATGGGTGGAATGTCGCCAACATGCCCGTTGGTGAACTAGGACCGGCCAACCAACATGTTAAAAACCTCTGCTCGGTGGTGGTGCCAAGGAGTCCGGCCCACCATAAGGTGCCCTGAGTGCACGGAGCGTCTGGTGGAAGCCGGCTTTTGTGATACTATTGTGATACTTGTTGTGATATATAGATTGTGATTGCAATGCATACAGGGAAGGAACCACTGCCCCGGGTAAGTGCTAGGGTCGTTATAATTGGTCAGCTAATGCTGACCGTTGCTTTGTTTACCGCTCTTGGGGTGGATGTCTAATTGTAGGTGCTGACGGGTTGAATTGAATTGAGCGGAACGAAGCCCTTGCTGCTTAAAGGCCCTTGAAGGCCGTTCAAAGATTTCTTGGATTTCATGTGTGACCGGCCTGCGTGCCGATGTATGAAGTTGTATATTTGTAAAGAGTAACCTGTAAGGCCTTAAGGCCATGAGTATATGTATTTGTATACATTCCTGGTGATATATATATAAAAGTATAGTTTATATTTAGTGGACATTCGCTATGATGAGTTCTTGGAACTTAAAATGCTGTGCTCGAATGCTCTGAGTTAGGATGCGAGTAGAACGCGATTTTGATGTTCATACGTAATTCCGTCGTTTGTCTATGAAATATGGCGTGGGGCCCCGACCGAACCCACAGTTATATTCCATATGACGAATGAAGGTGTTACAAAGTGGTATCAGAGCTAGATTTGAGAGTTTTGGGAGGGAGAACAAAATTGAACTCAAGAATGTCCACGAGGAATGTAATACATGCACGTGAGGAGCGTAAGCGTGTAGTCAATGTATGTTTGTCATTATGGAATGGATGTAATGGGTGTTTTGTACATTGATATGTGACGAGGAGTGGTGCTGGGCAGTCTGAGCCCCAACATTATCATGAGAGTGCGACACCAGCTGAGGCGCCTACACCTCCCTCGGCGGAGACCATACATGTGGTTATTGAGAGGGTGCTCGCAGTGTTACATGCACAGCCTATTCGGCAGCCAAGGCCTGCAGGGGTGCCAGTACGGCTTGGTGCAAGGCAAGAGCGTATTAAAGCTGTGGTGGATGAGCAAGCTGCTGACGAGCAGTTGAAACAGTTTATGGAGTTTCATCCACCTACGTTTGGAGGAACGGTTCCCCAACGCAGGCAGGAGATTGGATCGCAAGAATGAGTAGGATCTTGGAAGCAAACCGGACTGTGGAGGGGCAGAAGGTTACCTTAGCCACTTTTCTATTGGAAGGCGATGCAAGGATTTGGTGGGATGAAGTGGAATTGCAACACTTGGCAGGTCGATGATTAGAGGAGATATCGATCGAAGAATTCTCACGATTATTTCTGGCCAAGTATTTGCCAATGTCACAGTATATTGCCATGAAGAATGAGTTCCAACGTCTGGCGCAGGGTGAGAGTAATGTTGATATGTACCTGCATGAGTTTACCAGGCTGGGGTGCTATACGGGGTCTACTTTCACTGAGGAAGCATGAAAGACGAATCGATTTTATGAGGGACTGCATGATGAGTTGAGATTGGCACTCCCGAGTTCGGTGAACCAAGGCTTCAAAGAGTTAGTAGATACAACCCGAGTGCTGGATAAGGATTTGAAATGTGTGCAGGATAAGAAACACTTGGCAATGGAAAAGCCGGAATTCAAAGTTCCACAGTCGGAACAATTGGAGTTTAGGAGACGAGACAAGAAGAGGTTCAGGCCTGCTGAACCAACTCCTCCGACTGTTTCTTCGGGAGCAACAGATGGAAAATGATGTGTTGAGACACGTACATGTTTTAACTGCGGAAAACAGGGACATATAGCCCGTAATTGTTGGAGCGACCCTACAAGGAGTGAGAAAAAGACAGGTGCGTCTTATGAAGAAAAGGGTAAAGCAGTGGCCGAGTCATCTGCATCCCGGATGCAACCTCGAGTGCATAGTCTTGAATTACAGGAGCAGCAAATCTCAATTGGTGAAGTACAGCAGCCTCAAGTATTTAGTTTGGAAGTCCAAGAGGCTATAAAGCGAATTATGCGAGATGAGTGGAAATGAGTGAACTGTATTATTTTGGTGATGTAAATACATGTTGTATATAAAGATGAACGATGAGGTGTTTGTTTCATTCCTGTTGGTGTATTAATATTGGGGTAAAAGATATGAGTATGGTGTGTATGTATGCAATGTTAATGACTTGTTTTGTGCGATGTCGTGGGGCGAGACAAGATACGGCCTCGGAACTCTCACTCGGATCGTTTTACGCAGGAACGACGTGGTTATGTTGATGTCTACAACTGAGCGAAATTTCAGGACAAAATGTTTTTGAAGGAGGGGATGATTGTAACACCCCAAATCCCAATTTTGGTTCAGGTTGGGTGACACGGCCTGGGACACAGGCATGTCCCAGGGCGTGTCGTGCTCGGGTTGAGCAACCTCTCAAGTGCTCGACGAAACGCACTAGAGAAGTTCTCGAGAGGGAACACGCCTTGCGACATGGGCGTATCAGATGGCGTGTTCTCCTCTGGTCGACGAACTGCGCTCCATGATCGTCGAGCAGTAAGTTAAGTTGAGTACACGGCCTGTGACACGGGCGTGTCACAGGGTCGTGTCCTTATCTAGGTCAGCCAGGGATCTATGGTGGTGGACACGGGTGTGTCTTGGTTTACACGGCCTGGGACACGGGCATGTCCCATGGCCGTGTCCCGCTCGAGTTGAGTTTATGGTGTGATGCCTGAGGGACACGCCATGCCACACGGGCATGTACTGTGTGACACAGGCGTGTCATCCATGTGATACGGGCGTGTCACATGGTCGTGCCCTGTTCTGGGTAAGGCGTTTCGTGCAACGCTCAAGGGACACGGCCTGTGACACGGGCGTGTCACAGGGCGTGTCAGCCCAAAGATGGAGATTTCTTGGCAAATCGTGGCCGTTCATTTCCTTCATCTTGGATCCAAGGGTTCAGGCCCTTCCCTGCTGATTATAAGGCTGAGAGTAAGAAGATAATCTTCATTATTCTTTAGCCATTCTCTTTCTAAAGGGCTAGAGAGAAGGGAGAGCAAGGACGAAGGAGGAGGATCGGCTGTGGGAGGATCGTTAGCGTGCCGAATCAAGATCCGAGTTCAGATTTGTGGAGGTAACGGCGTGGCGGTGATTTCCATCCGGCTAGTTCAT
This sequence comes from Platanthera guangdongensis, assembly GCA_039583875.1. Classification (NCBI taxonomy): domain Eukaryota; kingdom Viridiplantae; phylum Streptophyta; class Magnoliopsida; order Asparagales; family Orchidaceae; genus Platanthera; species Platanthera guangdongensis. The sequence goes on along the minus strand of CM077148.1, from coordinate 113,386,198 downwards.
GGCTCCAAAGCGATAACTCAACTGGTGATGAGGAGTGAAGGAACTCAATAGTTTTTTTGTAACGTCCCTGCGCCCCAGCGTGTACTCTAATTTCCACCTGGTCCGGTTCTAATTGAGCTGCAGCTCAACTGGTGATGAGAGTTGAAAGAACTCCATAGTTAAGCGTGCTTGGGCGAGAGTAGTACTGGAATGGGTGACCTCCTGGGAATTCCCCGTACGGCCCAGCTTAACTGTCGAGTTTGCTCATCAAAGGGAGGCTGTGACCACCAATAACCCGCCTGTAGAGGGAGAGGGGTTGGGGTGCTTGGTCTGCAGCCCGGTAACTGGAACCGGACCAGGTGGAAATTAGAGTACACGCTGGGGAGCGTGGACGTTACAAAAAAAATGCGGGGAGGATTGTAACACCCCAAATCACAATTTGGGTTCAGGTTGGGTGACACAGCCTGGGACACGGGCGTGTCCCAGGGCATGTCGTGCTCGGGTTGAGCAGCCTCTCGAGTGCTCGACAAAATGCACTCGAGAAGTTCTCGAGAGGGAACACGCCCTGCGACACGGGCGTGTCCTCCTCTGGTCGACAAACTGCGCTCGACGATCATCGAGCGGTAAGTTAAGTTGAGTACACGACCTATGACACAGGCATGTCACAGGGCCGTGTCCTTATCTAGGTCAGCCAGGTATCTGCGCTGGGGGATATGGGTGTGTCTTGGGGTACACGGCCTGGGACACGGGCGTGTCCCATGGCCGTATACCGCTCTGGTTGAGTTTGTGGTGTGCTGCCTGAGCGATACGCCATGCCACATGGGCGTGTACTGTGTGATACGGGTGTGCCAGCCATGTGACATGGGTGTGGCACATGGCCGTGCCTTGTTGTGGGTAAGGCAGTTCGTGCACCGCTGAAGGGACACGGCCTGTGACACGGGCGTGTCACAGGGTGTGTCAGCCCAAAGATGGAGATTTCTGGGAAAATTGTGGCCGTTTATTTGCTTTATCTTGGAACCAAGGGTTCATGCCCTTCCCTGCTGATTATAAGGCCGAGAGTAAGAAGATAATCTTCATTCTTCTTTAGCTATTCTCTTTCTAAAGGGCTAGAGAGAAGGGAGAGTAAGGAGGAAGAAGGAGAAGGATCGACTACGGGAGGATCTTTAGTGTGCCGAATCAAGATCCGAGTTCAGATTCGTGTCGGCAACGCCGTGGCGGTGATTTTCATCTGGCTAGTTCATGGCTGCAAAACGATCATCAAGGGTAACGACCTCCTTCTTGGACAAGTGAAGTCCTTTCTTTATGCATATGCATGGAATCCTCCACCAAGAGGTGGAAAGCGTAAGTGATTCCAGGTTGAGTATGCATTTAGAGCCGGAAATAGGTAGTACGGCATATGCATGCCGTGTGAAGCCCATTCGGACCGTTAGTCTGGATTGGTGATGGTTATGTTGTGAACCGGAGAAGTCTTCGTGTATTATGTGATGCCTATGAATTGTGAATGTAAGCTCCTTTTGTTGTAAGCTCTGCATGAACTATATGCTGATCTTGGATGGTTTGCATAAGCTCCTTCTGGTCGAGCGCTGTAAGCGCTATTTTGCTCCGAGAGAGCGGAAAGCTGCGGCTGATCAGGAGGGAAAGCCGACCCGCGTCATGTGGTGCGCTACTGATGAATTGAGCAACGGAAAAAGGCTGACCTACACCTAGTTATTTGGGAGATCGATTGGTGGCAATGCTTGGGAGGATGCGAGGCAGACCCGACTTGTTGCACCACAATGGTGGGTCGATCTAGATGCGATTAAAATGCTCAAGTTTTCCATGATGTTAGCACCTCTGAGTGGGATGGGACGAATGTCGCCAGCATGCGTGTAACACCCCAAATCCCAGGATTGGGAAATAGTTGGGTGACACGGCCTAGGATACGGGCGTGTCCTAGGGCGTGTCCTGCTCGGGTGAGCAGCCGACGAGAGTTCGACGAAAATCCATTCTAAGGAAAAATGAGGGAACACGCCATCTGACATGGGCGTGTCAAAGGCCGTGTTCTCTGCGGTTCGACGAATTCCAGCTCCACGAAATTGAGCTGGGGCGTGTCTAGTGCCGTGTATGGGCACACGGCCTGTGACACGGGTGTGTCACAGGCCATGTCCTTTGCAGGATGTGCCCAAGGCATTGAGGCCTGGTGAACACGGGCAAGACACGACTGTGTCTTAGGGTACACGGCCTGTGACACGGGCGTGTCACTGGCCGTGTCCCGATCGGGTTGATCTCGATTTTGTGCAGCCAGATGTACACAGCCCAGAACACGGGCATGTCTGAAGGCGTGTCAGGTGACATGGCCCGTGACATGGGCGTGTCATATGGGCCTGTACTGGACTGGATAAGTTGGTTGAGCAGCGCTTGAGGTACACAGCCTGGGACACGGACGTGTCACAGGCCGTGTCAGGCAAAAAATATGAATTTGTGCCAAAATCTTGGCCGTCCATTTTCTCAGCTGGGATCTAATGGCTCAGGCTCCTCCCTGTGTCCTTAAGGCCGAGAATGAGAAAAATATTCTCATTCTAATCTTAGCCTTCATCTTTCTAAAATCCTAGAGAGAGAAAGAGAGGAAGAAGGAGGAGGAGGAAGAGCAGTTGGCCACTGGTGGAGCTGCGGAGTTCCGGCAAGAGATCCGAGGCCAGTGTTATGGAGGCAAAGCCGTTGTAGTACTTTTGAGTTGGCTAGGAATCCATGGCTCCGAAGCGGTCTTCAAGGGTAACGGCTTTTCTTCCTAACCATGTGAAGGCTTCCTTTTTGGCATGTGCATATGATTCCCCCACCAGAGGGTGGCTTGTTCTAGGAGTCTCTTGGGTTGATTCATGGAATCCCCACTCATTTGGCATATAGATCCAGAAATGGAGTACAGAATAGGCATGCTGTGTGAAGCCCATCTGGACAAGTTAGTCTGGATTGGTGATATTGCATATACGCACCGGAGAAGTCTCCGTGATAAACGTGTAGTTTAGGAGTCGACGGGTTAAACCTGTGAAGGACAGTAGCAGGAAGTAATGGAGTGGTAGTCCAGGAAAATACTCGTATAATGCTTGTGATGAATGGGTTGTACCTGTGAAGGGTCGTAACAGAAAGTACTGGATTGAAAGTCCAGGAAATAGCCTTGTAATGCTTGATGTTCATAGGTTGTACCTGTGAAGGGTAGTAGCAGGAAGTACTGACGCGATAAGCCAGGAAAATACCCTTGAAGCTTGTGCTGCTTGCTGGGTTGTGCCTGTAAAGGGTAGTAGCAGGAAGTACTGGTAGAAAAGCCCAGGAAAATACCCGCAAATGGTTAAAGCTAGGGATGGAACATGAGTTCTGTCGCTACCGTTGAGTGTGGCACCTAGTTAACCTGTTATTGTGAGGCTTGTCCTGCGAGGACATGATGGCTTTTTGCTAAACGTACAAGGGGATGCCGACCCGCGTTAGTCTGGTTATAGAACTAACGATTTGAGCAACGGGAAAAGGCTGAACTGTATTCGCATTATGGTTGTCTGCCATGGGTGTCTGGATGAATTGGCATTTGGAAGAAACGCATAGCAAGAGTCTTAGGCCTGCGCGCCACGACACCATGAGGGGGCTACAGGCCAATCCCGGGTCATTAGGACTAAAATCTCCGGCTGCACGCCATGGAGTAAATGCTTAATGTTTTACCGTTGGGTTGACCCTGATACGGTGGTGGGCAACTGGTTCGCCGGTACACCAAAAATGTGCCCTAAGTGCATGGATCGTCGGGCCGTGGGGATGATGGTTGTGATGGAATGTATGTGCATGAGAGCAAAATGTATGAATATATATGTATCTGCCTGTGAAATGCTATGCCTGCAGGTAAGAAATACCACTGCTCCGGGAAAAAGGGTAGGGTCGTTATAAAATTGGTCAGCTGAATGCTGACCGTTGCCTTGTTTTCCACCATTGGGTGGGCTGTCCCTGTGCATGTGCTGGAGAGCCAAGCGGGACACATAAAGGCTAAAGTCCCTGCTGCTGCTGTTGCTGCCGCCGCCGCTAGCCCTTTAAGGCAAAACTGAAAATGCTTTATTTGTTTATACGTGGCCGGCCTACGCGCTACTATTTGAGGTCACTGTTGTGTAAGGCCTTGTAAGGCAATAACGCCCACTGACTTTGTATTTGGACATTCCTGTTTTATTTAAAGGTAGAGTTTTTATCTAGTGGACATTCATGTGTGTGTGAGTTCAGCTTCGTGTTATAGACTTCCTCTAGAATGCAATGAGTTAGGATGCGCAACTCTGGTATCACCCCGTGACTTCGCCGCTTGTTTTATGGTATATGCTATGGGGCCCCAGCCGGACCTTCTAGTATATACCTGTGATTGGATGGAGTCGTTACAATGCGTGTTGGTGAACTAGGACCGGCCAACCAACATGTTAAAAACCTCTGCTCGGTGGTGGTGCTAAGGATTCCGGCCCACCATAAGGTGCCCTGAGTGCACGGAGCATCGGGCGGAAGCCGGCATTTGTGATACTATTGTGATACTTGTTGTGATATAGATTGTGATTGCAATGCATACAGGGAAGGAACCACTGCCCCGGGTAACTGATAGGGTCGTTATAATTAGTCAGCTAATACTGATTGTTGCTTTATTTATCGCTCTTGGGGTGGATGTCTAATTGCAGGTGTTGATGAGTTGAATTGAATTGAGCGGAACGAATCCCTTGCTGCTTAAAGGCCCTTGAAGGCCGTGCGAAGAATTCTTGGATTTCATGTGTGGCCGGCCTGCGTGCCGATGTATGAAGCTGTATATTTGTAAAGAGTAACCTGTAAGGCCTTAAGGTTATGAGCGTTTGTATTTGTATACATTCCTAGGGATATATATAAAATTATGGTTTATATTTAGTGGACATTCTCTATGATGAGTTCTTCAACTTAAAATGCTGCGCTAGAATGCTCTGAGTTAGGATGCGAGTAGAACGTGATTTTGATATTCATACGTAATTCCGCCGTATGTCTGTCAAATATGGCGTGGGGCCCCGACCGGACCCACTGTTATATTCCATATGATGAATGGAGGCGTTACAGTCTGCTTACCCATTTAAGGCACTTAATGTTGGGGGCATCTCGCACTAAGTTGTGAGAAAATAACATATTTATTATTTTGAAATTAATATGTGCTAATCTCTTGTGACATTTGTCATAAAGAGACGCACTATCTTTTGTAAGAAAACAGACTGGTGTAGAATTGTCTAAGCAAAGAAAATTTAAACATAAAATATTTCTGCTCTGAGTGCCTGTTAAGACCATCTAAAAATTTGTAAATGACTTTATTAAACACTTGTCCTTGCAGAACTCAATGATGTAGCCTTTATCATATAAATGACTTATGCTTATAAGATTATGGTGTAATCCTTCAACATAAGCCACGTCTGTGAAAGAGACTACTCCGTTAGAGATCATACCATAGCCTTTTGTAGTTCCCCGGTCTGACCCTCCAAGGATGACTTTTGGTCCGTCTTTGACTGGGTTGAAATCAAGCAACATGCTTCCTGTCCCGATCATATGCCAAGAGAATCTACTCTCCAAAATACCAGATAGGAGTTTTGTTGGCCTTTGGATATTCCTGCAATCATAAATCATTTTACCTTAGGAACCCAAACGTATTTGGATCCTTGGTTCCTAGTTAGCTTAAGAACACTAGGAACATTAGCTATGCGAGTGGTCGACCTCATATGACTAACTTGTGGAGTTACAAAAATAGCAGGGTTAAACCAACAATCTATGCCAAAATGACCAATTTTGTCGCAGCACTAACAGTCAAACCTATTGTACCTTCTCTTGTACTCCTGCTTTACCTTTTGAACGTGAGGTCTAGCAGAGAAAACATACTTAGAGGTGAAAGCCTTCTGATTACAGCATACACATGGCTTCTCCATCTCCTTTACCTTAGGTACAAAAGTTTTGGCTTTTGGTGCCCTCTTATGGTTATGTCCATGAATATAAGGACCATAACTCTTGAGTTCTATCTCTTCATAAGGTGCTTTAAAAACACCGACACCATAGTCTTGGGGATGGGTCCATCCCTAGTATCTCTTCTTGGGCTCTTATTGGGTTCATTGCCCACAATGTCCCAGATTTGAAGAAGTCAGTCATGTCAATGATATATATAAAGATGTATTTGATGTGTGCTTAAATTCATGCGTACAAGTTAGTCCTTAAAACATTGATAGGAAGAGTATTTCAAGTTATGTGAAAGGTGATCATAATGTAAAGATGTGGAGGGATAGAAATCCATCTAAGTAAACATGCATTGAGTGGAGCCAGTTCACTGAACTCCAGATGTAATGGAAGATGCTGGATAGGCTAGAAATCACCTAAGTCCACAAGCATTGAGTGAAGTCTATTCACTCAACGCCAGGTAAGTAAAAGCATTGAGTATAGCTTGGTTAGTCTAAGCCTAACTATTGGCTAGACAGAAAAGTGACTAAGTCCACAAGCATTGAGTGTAGTCTATGCACTCAACGCCATACATCAAAAAGATTTGAAACAGGCTGAAATGTGGTTAAGTCCACATACGTTGAGTGAAGCCTACTCACTCAACGCCGTACAACATAAATGATTGAGTATAACTCAAACAGTCAATGCCACAGAAAATCTGTGTAGATATTTGACTAAGTTTACAGTCATTGAGTGAAGCTTACTCACTCAACGCCATGTGATAAGAAAGCATTGACCGAACCTTATTCAGTCAGAGAAAGTGATTTCACAGAAATTTAGTTAAGTCCAAATGCGTTGAGGGAAGCTTACTCACTCAATGCCAAGTGACTAAAATAAAATCATGGCGTTGAGTGAGGCTTACTCACTCAACACCAAGTGATAGAACTCCAGTTAAGCTGTTTGGCGTTGAGTGAAGCTCAATCACTCAACGCCTAGAGTCAGAGAAATTTTTCTAAATGTTTTGGCATTGAGTGAAGGTTGCTCACTTAACGCCTAATGACACGAAACTTTTCTAAGTGTTTTGGTGTTGAGTGAAAGTTGCTCACTTAACACCTGATGGCAGGAAAAGTTTTCGAAGTGTTTTGGCATTGAGTGAAGGTTGCTCACTCAATGCCTAGTGAGAAAATCTGTCTAAGTGTTTTGGCATTGAGCGAAGCTTACTCACCAACGCCTATACTAAAGATGTTTGATTTTGGCCAAGTCCACAGATGGTGACGCAAACAAAGTCAACTGAGTTCAAATTAAGACTGGGAAAGCTACAGAACACGACAAACACAACCAGAGGTCTGCTATATGACTTCTTCCATTAAAGCAAGATGCAACTGTTTGCTCCAGGTGGTCCCCACACTTCCTGGAGCCGTTAATCTGCGGAAGATAAAAGGGACAGCTTCCGGATGTTGAAACAACTTTTAGGGTTTTACTCAATAATAAAAAGAGCGGCTGGACTTCATCTTCCTCGGCATTATTGCCAAGAAAAAGCTTGAAGTCTTCCATCAAAACAAAAAGTTCAGTTAGATGTAACATTCTCTTTTGCTACAACAAGATCAGAAATATCTTTGATAAAGAAAGAGAGGAGAGCCTTCAGTCTTCTATAGGTTTAGTTAGCTGTTTGAAGAACTCAAGACCTGCAGATCTTCGGTCTTCTACAACAGGTTCAGAAACAACATTATGAGTTACTTCTAGTAGGGGCAACCTTTTATTGAAGAACATCTTCCTGCTGCTGTAAATAAAGATAGAGTTGAGATAACTCAGCTCTAGGTGTTGACATAGATAAATTACTTTGTGTCAAATTAATTAAAATAACTTTATTTCAGTAGGTTCCTTTTGGAATTGAGCCGTAAGGCTCTTGGGCCTAAGGTTGGACAAATTTGCCGGAGCTGTAGGAGAGTGATACTCTTTGAGTGTAGGATACAACTTGGATCTGAGGTAGGTGATATTTTTATCACTGAGCTATAAGGTTTTTGAGCCTGAGGAAGGAGAGTCATTCTCTAAGTTGTATGACACTTTTGCCTGAGATGTAGGATCGTTTGGATTTGAGGTAGGGTCTTTGGGCTAGAGATGTAGGAGAGTCATTCTCTCAGAGGTAGGAGCAAGTTTGCTCTGAGGTAAGGCTGTCCTCCTAGCCTGAGTGGTAGAGCCTTTGGCTCGAGGTAGGTGATCAGTTGATCACTGAGTTGTAGGGATTAGTGCCTGAGCTGTAAGTCTTGGAGGAGACTAAGAGATCATGAGGGATCTGAGGTGTAAGGTCTTTGAGCTGAGTTTTAGAGAAGTGCCTTGCCTAACTGAAAGTTAGAAAGGTGGGAGGAGAGTGGATGTACCCATAATCTAGGGAACCACTATATATTTTGTGTGCTTTTTTGTGTTGTTTATTTATTACAGGTTCTTGAAAGCTGTTAACTGCAAACACACCAAACACTTAAGGAAGAAACTTAAAGAAAGTCATAAGATACCAACAAACCTATTCACCCCCTCCAGGTTGCAAGCTACCTTAAAAACAAAGACTTTCAAGTGGTATTAGAGGGAGGTTTCTCAAAAAGGATTTAATAATCTGAGTGATCTCTACAACTCTGCACTTATGAGTTCTAAAGAGAGCCATAAAGAGCTAGGTTCCATGAAACTCAATATCTATAGAAATGAGAATTTTGGAATCTGGAAGGAGAGGCTTAGGCTATTTATGGAAGCCTATGACCCTAGTATCTTTGTGATAGTAAAGGAGGGACCCTTCATCCCTATGAAGATCTCTATTCTGGATGCAAATGTCTAAAAACCCAAGACTTATTCAGAAATGACCAAGGATGAGGTCATGTTGGCTGTCTTGGACAAGAGAGCCCAGAACATCATAGTCAGTGCTATTGATGATTCAATCTTTCAGAACTTGGTCCACTGCCAGACCTCCAAAGAGATGTGGGACACCCTTGTGGTCTATATGGAGGGTACTAAAGAGGTAAGAGATGATAAAAAGTCCATGCTCAATCAGGAGTATGTGGCTTTCAGGTAATCCCTAAAAGAGAACATAGATACTTACTATGAAAGATTTTCCAGGATCATTAATGAACTGAGGACCTATGGGAGGATCCTCAATCATTATGAAATAAATGATAAGTTCCTAAGATCTCTCACTAGAGGCTGGGATACTAAGATCTGTGCCATAAGAGAGGTGGCCAAGCTTGCTGAGACTCCTCCCCAAACATTATTTGGAAAGCTGCTCTCCTATGAGATGTAGCTAGCTGCCAGAAAAAAGGAGGAGGCCACCAGTAGGTCCCAAGCCAAGGAGAAGTCCTTGGCATTCAAGGCATACAACATCAGGAAGAGTAAGGAGAGGATAACCTCTCCTCCAAGAAGATCAGCTGATTCAGACAGCTCAGAGTCAGATGCATCAGAATACAACATGTCAGATGCGAACTTTGCTGCCTTATCGAGGCACTTTAAGAAGCTGATGCAGAAGAAACAGTGGAAAAGCAGACCTTCCACCTCTTTTCATCACAGGAGGACTCATTCCAAGGATGACAGGTATGATTCTAAATCTAGTAAATACAATTCCTCTAAAGTTATCTGCTACTGTTGCAGCAAACCAGGGCATGCGATAGCTGACTGTCCAGTGAAGAGGAAGGAAGCTATTGAGAAGAAACAACACCAGCACAAGGGCAAGAAGGAGAAGTCTTTTATGGACAAGAAAGAGAAGAGCTGGACAGACTAATCTTCATCTGAGTCTGAAGAAGAAAAATCCTATATTGGGTTAGTTGCTGCTGCTGCTGTTGAACAAGAAGATGTAGTAGTAGATGAAGACTATCCTGCTGCTAGGATAGGTATCAGGGCCCCTCTATCACACTCTGATAGTGATTCAGAGGTGGATGATGAGGATGAAGAAGATGCCTAAACCTTCTATGGGCTGATGGAAATGACTGAAGAGGATTCCAGCCAGGATCAGCCTGGTCAAACCAAGGTAAAATCTCTATCAAGCTCTTCTTCTGAGTCAGGGTATGAGACTAGTCCCTATACAGAGGCTTCTCCATCCAGTGGTGAAGATGACTTTTAATCAGAAGGAAATGTCAATCAATTGATTGACAGGTATGGTGAACTTCTGGATGCATTTAAGAGGTACAAGAAGTTGACTAAAAAGCAAGCTGTGGAGATTGCCTCTCTTCAGCTAGCTACTGCCCAGCTGACTAAAACAATAACTCTGCTGGATTAGAAAGCAATGAAAATTAGCCAACTGAGAAACATCACTCTCATTCAGACTGGCACCATCAAGTTTAAGAATAGTCTCATAAGGGACCTTGAAGAGAGGCTAGGGAGGGAGAAAAGAATAGTGGCTAGCTATTCTAAGCTAAGTACTGTGTTACCCTTGATAGACTCCTTATCCTCTCAGTAGGGTAAGAATGGGTTGAGAGTCAAGGGAAGCACAAAAGTTGCTCCTCCCAAAGGGAAGGGCAAAGATCTAGCTCCATATCAGCCTCTTGCTTCCATGCCTCCCAATCCTTTTAGGAAAGTTCAATTGCCTTTAAACAGGTGTGACTAAGAAAGCATCTTTGGACACTGGATGAATGGCAGATCCACTGGTGTGAACAAAATGTTCACAGCCATGGTGGAATGCACAACAGGGTGAGTGCCTTTAAGGATGCCCATGAAGAAATTCAATTGGCCCATCCTGGACCTCTTATCTTTGGTGCTTCAGCCACAACTCTCAAGAATGTGGCTGCAGCAAAGGCTCAGAATCATTCACCAAAGAATTAGACCAAGGGTCAGTAATCTTGCAAGCCTGGTTTGGTTGTGTTCGATGCCATCAAGAGCATGCTTTTTGAAAAGAAACTTGCTGCTGGCACTCAGAGCAGGCCAAACAAGTCAGCTAGAAGACTTATCTTCAATCAAATACTTGCTGAAAGGAATCTGAAGAAGGCTGCTGCTTCTCTTCCTACTATTCATCCAATAGTTAACCAAACTGCTAGGCCTACACAAAAAAGAAGATACAACATTCATGAATATTGGTGCTGTGGCAAAGTGGGCCACTTTGGTGTAGACTGCTGGAACAATCCAAGTGTGCCAAGAGCAGCTGTAGGTCCACCAGTCATGAAAGATGTTAGTAGACAAGGTCATATTCAGAATAACATGCACTTAGGACCCAATATATATTGGGGTCCTAAGGTAAAATAAATTGTGTGATGCAGGTTAGTCCAAGTGCCCATACCCCTATATGGTACTTAGATAGTGGTTGTTCCAGGCATATGACTGGGACAAGGAGCAAATTAAAGGAGTACACTCCAGTGAAAGATGGACCCAATGTTATCTTTGGTGGTTCAGATAGAGGGGGTGACTAGAGGCTATGGTAAGATTTCCAATGATATAGTCACCATCATAAAAGTGGCTTATGTTGAAGAGTTGTAACACAACTTCATAAGTATAAGACAAATCTTAGATCTTGGCTATGTTATTGTCTTCCACAAGGATGAGTGACAGATTAAGAGGTCAAGTGACCAAGATGTCATCTTGACAGGCACTAGGAGTGGAAATGTTTATTTTTTAAACTTTCTTTATCTAGATACAGACTCTCCTGTTTATCTAGTGGCAAATAAGAAAGTCTCATATTGTCTCCAATGGAACTAGAAGCTAGCTCATTTGAATTAAAATACTATTGGAAAGCTCTTTAGTCAAGAGCTAGTTAGGAATGGTCCTAATGTGAAGTGCACCAAGGAGGACATTTGCTCAGTATGCCAAAAGGGCAAGCAGACCAAAGCCTCCTTCAAGGGCATTAGGACCAAAGACTCTGTGAGGTGTTTGTACCTCTTGCATATGGACTTGTTTGGTCATGCCAGTTCATAGTCTTGGTAGGAAAGTCTACACCCTTGTGGTGGTTGATGACTATTCCAGGTTTGCTTGGGTGTTCTTTCTCAAGAAAAAGAATGAAACCAATAACATCTTCATCAAGTTTGTCAAGCAAATTCAGAATTAGTTTAACAGTTCTGTGGTCAAACTCAGAAGTGACCATGTAACTAAATTCTAGTCTGAAGCATAACAATGTTGTGTCAAAAGTAAGGGATTCATCAAGAATTCTCTTCTCTAAGAACTCCCCAGCAAAATAAGATTGTTGAGAGGAAAAATAGGTCTCTCATAGAGGCTTGAAGAACTTTGTTGAGTGATATATCTATCCCAGAATATTTTTGGGCTGAGGCAGTCAATACTGCATGTCATGTGCTAAACAGGGCCTTTATCACCAAGAGCCACAGGAGGACTCCCTATGAGATTTTGAAGGGAAAAAAACCAAACCTAGGCTATCTTAGAATTTTTAGTAGTAAGCGTTATGTGCTTCACAATGGGAAATCCTATATGGCTAAGTTTGCTGCCAAGTCTGTTGATGAGATTTTTGTTGGGTACAACAATTATAGTAAAGCCTATAGGATTTACAACTTGAAAAACCAAATTATAGAAGAATCTGTACATGTAGTCTTTGATGAGTCTACTATGATTAACAGTGAGCTGCTAAGATCCTCTTCTAGCACTACAGGTATAGACCAAATGATGGACCAGCTAACCATCAAGGAAGCAGCTCCAGTTATCCAAGATAAAGTGGACACTCCAATAGATGGACAGCAAGAAAAAAATAAGGTGGATGAAGATTAGTAAGAAGCTGTCCTAGTAGCTGAAACTGAAGCTTGATTGCCTCCAACAATCAGGCATCTAAGGGATCATCCAAGGGACCAAATCATTGATGATGACAACCAAGAAGTAGTGACCAGGAGCAGAAGTATAAACATAGTACTCTACTCAAGATTCTTGTCACAAGTTGAGCCAAAGAAATTTGAAGAGGCCAACATAGATCAGTTTTGGATTGTTGCTATGCAAGAAGAACTAAACAAGTTTAAGAAATGTAAGGTTTGGAAGCTAGTTCCCAGACCATAAGGACATAATGTCATTGGAGTCAAGTGAGTTTACAGGAATAAACTTGATGAAAATAACATTATAATCAAGAACAAGGCAAGACTAGTAGCTAAGGGGTACATGCAAGAGGAAGGTATTGATTTTCATCAAACCTTTTCCCCTGTAGTAAGATTGGAGGCCATAAGATTGTTCCTTGCATTTGTTGCAAATAAGAGATTCAAGGTCTACCAGATGGATGTGAAGTCAGCCTTCTTAAATGGTGACTTAAAGGAAGAAGTCTATGTTGAGCAGCCTCCATGTTTTGTTGTTCCTAACTCACCTAATTGTGTTTATAGACTTAGGAACACTCTATATGGCCTAAATTAGGCCCCTAGAGCATGATATGAGACCTTGTCCAGCTTCTTCTTTGAGAATAAATTCTCAAGGGGAAGATAGACAAGACCCTATTTCTAAGGGTATTTAAGGGTAAGATCATCCTAGTCTAGATATATGTAGATGACATTATCTTTAGATCTACTAATGACAACCTTTTTAGAAAGTTTGCCAAACTCATGCAAGGGAAGTTTGAGATGAGAAGTATGGGTAAACTCAAGTTCTTCTTGGGTCTCCAAGTTAGACAGACTGATGATGACTTACCCATATCCCGGACTAAGTTCACCAGAGAGTTAATCAAGAAGTTTGGTATGGAGAATTCCTCCATCTTGAAAACTCCCATGAGGTCAGGTATGCCTATATGCAAAGATGAGGCAGGGAAAACTGTTGATGAAACTTTGTATAGAGGTATAATTGGCTCTTTTCTATATCTAACTACAAGTAGGACAGACATCATGTATGCTACATGCGTTTGTGCTAGGTATCAGACTTGCCCTAAAGAATCTCACTACTCTGCTGTAAAGAGGATTTTGAGGTATCTTAAGGTCACACCAGATCTTGGCCTATGGTACCCTAGGAATGAGGAGTTTGAACTAACAGGCTATTCAGATGCAGATTTTACAGGCTACAAAGGGGACAGTAAGAGAACTTCTGACATCTATCTATTCTTGGGAGGAAGACTAGTATCTTAGAGCAGCAAGAAGCAAATAAGTGTTGCAATCTCAACTGCAGAGTCAAAGTATATCTCCGCAGGTAGCTGCTATGCCTAATTACTGTGGATCCAACATCAGCTCCGGGATTATAACCTCCAGATAAGTAGAAGTCCCTTATATTGTAATTCTACTAGTGCAATCTCAATTACTTGGAATCCTGTCTCTCATAGTAGGACTAAGAAGATTGTGATTAGATATCATTTCATTCGGTAGCATGTGGAATGTGAAGATATCAACCTTTAGTTTGTCCCTACTAACAATCAAGTGGCTGACATCTTCACTAAGACACTAGATGAATCAAAGTTCAACACCTTCAAGTTTGAATTGGGTATGTTGAACCTAGAATAGCTTCAGGTTCTCCTCATATTATTGCATGTTGTACTCCTTCTTGCCGGTGGACAATTATATCAGTGATTTGAAGATCTGTCAAGTTGTATATCTTGAATAGTATCATGCTGGTGGACGTACTATCCAGATGGTGTAGACTAAAGTGTTTATTAGGAAGAATGATAGATGATGCTTCATTTGAGGGGGAGAAAGTCCAGCACTGCTCCAGCACTTTCAAGTGGTTCAACTGCTACTTATCTGTAATCAAAAAGGGGAAGCAAATAATTAATACCTCCCTAACTATTTACAGAAGTCAAAAAGGGGGAGGAGAAGGATATAAATCTGGTATCAGATCATAACATGAGGAGAAGGTTACAAGTGGTATCAGAACTATGAGAAGGTTATGATCAAATTGATCAAGACTAGATAGCAGCAATTCAGGGGCAGCATGTGTGATGATGATCACCCTTTAGGAAAGGAAGTGTGGTAACTAAAACTTCGTCTCTTGTTTTAAGTTAATATTCTACTACTGCATATGTTAGTGTATGTCATTGACTCAATTGAGTGAAGGTTTTGACTACTTCAAATATGGGGAGATTGTTGGGTCCATTACCCATAATGTCCCAGATTTAAAGAAGTCAATCATGTCAATGTATACATAAAGTTGTATTTGATGTGTGCTTAAGTTCATGCATGCAGGTTAGTCCTTGAAACATTGATAGGACAGGTATTCCAAGTGATGTGACAGGTGGTTACAAAGTAAAGATGTGGAGGGACAAAAATCTAACTAAGTCTACAGACATTGAGTGAAGCTAGTTTAGTCAACGCCAATTGCAATGGAAGATGCTGGATAGGCTGGAAATCGCCTAAGTACACAGGCGTTGAGTGAATTCTATTCACTCAACCCAAGGTAAGTAAAAATGCTGAGTATATCTTCGTTAGTCTAAGCCTAACTATTAGCTAGACAGAAAAGTGGCTAAGCCCACAGGCATTGAGTGCAGTCTATACACTCAACGCCATATAGTAAAAAGCTGTGAAACAGGCTGAAATGTGGCTAAGTTCACAGGAATTGAGTGAGTCTACTCACTCAATACCATACATCATAAATCGTTGAGTATAGCTCAGATAGTCAAAGCCATAGAAAATCTGCGTAGATGTTAGACTAAGTCCACATGCGTTGAGTGAAGCTTACTCACTCAACGCCATGTGATAAAAAGCATTGACTGAACCTTAGTTAGTCAGAGACTATGATTTCACAGAAATTTGGCTAAGTCCAAATGCGTTGAGTGAAGCTTACTCACTCAATGCCAAGTGACTAAAATAAAATCTAAGTGTTATGGCATTGAATGAAGCTTACTCACTCAACGCCAAGAGACATAACTCCATTTAAGCAGTTTGGCATTAAGTGAAGCTCAATCACTCAATGCCTAGAGATAAAGAAATTTTTCTAAGTGTTTTGGAATTGAGTGAAGTTTGCTCACTCAACGCCTAATGACACAAAACTTTTTAAATTGTTTTGGCATTGAGTGAAGGTTGCTCACTCAACGTCTATACTAAAGTTGTTTGATTATGACCAAGTCCACAGATGGTGATGTCAGCAAAGTCAACAAGTAAACTGAGTTCAAATTAAGTGCGGGAAAGCTATAGAAGATGACAAACACTGTCGGAGGTCTACTGTGCGACTTCTTCCATTAAAGCAAGATGCAGCTGTATGCTGCAGGTGGTACCCATAGCTTCCTGGAGCCGTCAATCGACGGAAGATAAAAGGGACAACTTTCGGATGTTGAAACAACTTTTAAGGTTTTACGCAACAAGAAAAAGAGCGGCTGAACTTCATCTTTCTCGCAATTGCCGCTAAGAAAAATTTTGAAGCCTTCCAGCAGCACAAAAAGTTCAGTTAGCTGTAGCATTCTCTTTTGCTACATCAAGATTAGAAATACTTCTGATAAAAAAAGAGTGGAGTGCCTTCAGTCTTCTGTAGGTTCAGTTAGCTGTTTGAAGAATTCAAGACCTACAAATCTTCAGTCTTCTACAAAAAGTTCAGAAACAACATTCTGAGTTACTTCCAACAGAAGCAACCTTAAATTGAAGAATATATTCCTGCTGCTGTAAAGAAAGATAGAGCTGAGATAACTCTACTCTAGGTATTGACATAGAAATTTCTCTTTGTCAAATTAATTAAAACAACTGTATTTCTATAGGATCCTTTTGGATCTGAGCTGTAGGGATCTTGGGCTTGAGGTAGGGCAAATTTGCCTGAGCTATAGGAAAGTGATACTCTCTGAGTGTAAGATCTAGCTTGGATCTGAGGTAGGTGATCTCTTGATCACTGAGCTGTAGGGATTTTGACATGAGGTAGGAGAGTCATTCTCTCTAAGTTGTAGGGCACTTGTGCCTGAGTTGTAGGATCCTTTAGATCTGAGGTAGGGCCTTTGCGTCTGAGCTGTAGGAGAGTCATTCTCTATGAGGTAGGAGCAAGTTTGCTCTGAGGTAGGGCTATCCTTCCAGCTTGAGTGGCAGGGCCTTTGGCCTGAGGTAGGTGATCAGTTGATCACTGATTTGTAGGGCTTAGTGCCTGAGCTATAAGTCTTGGAGGTTCTGAGAGATCATTAGGGATTTGAGGTGTAAGCTCTTTGAGCCGAGTTTTGGAGAAGTGCCTTGTCTGACTAAAAGTTAGAAAGGTAGGAGGAGAGTGGATGTGTCTATAATTTGGGGAACCACTATATATTCTGTGTGCTTTTCTGTATTGTTTATTTATTGCAATTTCTTGAAAGCTAATAACTACTAATACACCAATCACTTAAGGAAGAAACTTAAAGAAAGTCACAAGATACCAACAAACCTATTCACCCCCTCTAGGTTGTAAGCTACCTTGAAAACAAAGACTTTCAGCTCTATATAGGTAGGCCTAGCAAGATGACCGTAGGATGACTCAAGGTCAAACTTGTTTATTGAAATGATTACCTTCCTAAATGATGGTTGACTTAGAGGTGCCTTCCCATTTTTTCTAGCATTGGCTTTCTTCGCAGCCTTACCTTTTCCAACTTCATGGCCAAGACCACTACCCTTCTTCGTAGCTGAGAACTCATCAATGAGAGGGAGAAAAATCTTCGGCTCAGAGAAACTCTCAATAAGTTTTCTCTATACCAAGAACTTTTCTTCCAGCTCATCAAGATATTTCTCTTTTAGACTTAATATTTCAGCAGAGGTTTTCAATTCCTTTTACAAGGAGTGAACTTCACTTATGAGATGAGTCAATTCTGCAATTTCCTCCCTCAGGCTTGATTCCACTGCCTTGAGAGAGGCAATCTCTTTTGCATGCTTTTTGACTACCTTGCAACATTTGTCAAAAGCTTTCAAAAGGTTCTCTTGTTGAACCGTTAACTCAGAATCACCTTATTTAGAAGAATAGCCTTCATGACCATTGGATGACGTTTCTGATTCTGAGAGTACGGTGTGCGAGTTTACCTTTCCGCGATACTCGGAGTCACCAACTTCCTCGTCTGATTGAGCCATAAGCATGAAGTAGGCTTCCTCATTCTCTGAACTCTACTGACTTGAGTCACTATTGCTGAGAATTTTGGACTTCTTGTCGACGAAGCTCTTTTCTTCTTTTCTCTTGCCCTTGAAGGATCTTTTCTCCTCTTCCTTGGAGCCCTCCTTCTTCTTGTATGGACATTCATCAATCATGTGACATGTCTTGTTGCAACAATAACACACAACATCAGAGGAAGAATGCTTGTTCTATTTAGATTTGTACCTGTCCTCTCGGTTGTAGATTTTTCTGGAATGATCACCATCTCGATGGGATTTCCCAAAGTTAGATGAGGATGACTGATTCTTCATCTGTCTCCTCGTGCTGAGCAGTTTCTTGAACTATTTAGATATGAAAGAAAACTCTCTGTACGATAGCTTAGAGCCAGATGTGCTAGGCTCGGAGTCTTCTGGGGTGTCAGGAGCATGAGTCCTCACAGGTGAAACAGCTTTGGACTTCCTTGAACCTTAAGCTTTTAGGGCCACCAACTTCTATTTGCTGGAAGTCTGGCTGCTTTGCTATTCCTTCTTTCTGGTGTTCATTTGTAGTTCATAGGAGAGCAATTTCCCAAAGAGGTTTTGAGGGTCAGTCTCTGGAAATTTTCCAAACTCCCTGATGGCAACCAATTTAGTGTCCCAATCCTTTGTTAGGGATCTGAGAAACTTGTCGTTTAGTTCGCCACTAGTGAAATTACCACCATAGTTCCGGAGGTCATTTACAATCGTAAAGAACTTCTCGAAGCTATCAAAAATACTATCACTTGATCCTTGCTTGAATGCTTCGTATTCCTGATTCATCAATGATCTGTGGTTGTCTCTGACTTCTTCTGTCCCTTCCATCAGCACAACTGGGCAGTCCCACATTTCTTTGGCAGATTTACAGTGGAATAGATTCTGAAACATTGAGTCATCCACTTTACTTGCGATGATGTTCTTTGCCTTCTTATCCAGGGTGACCAAGGCAATTTCGTCCTTAGTTAAATCCATCATCTTCTTAGGGATCATGACTGCAGAATTTAGAACTTATGGTTGAGTCGGTATGTGAGGTCCTTCTTCCACAATGTGAGAAATTCTTGGATCAGCAGCTTCCATGAAGAACCTTGCTCGTTCTTTCCATATGGGAAAGTTTTCTTTTGTACACACTGGGAGCTTCATAGAAGACATGTCTTTTACTTCTGTCCATGATTACTAGACGGAATCTCTTGATGCTAGAACATGGATCTTGTTCAAGGTGTTAACCTTATACCGAACAAAACCTCCATCTAATACCAATTGAAAGTATCTAGCGTCTACCTAAATCACATAGATGGGGGTGAATAGGTGATGTCTGTGTTTTTTTGCGGAATAAAAATTACTTTAAAATTCATGCACACAAACACCGATATTTATAGTGGTTCCCCGAGTTGGGTACATCCACTTTCCAACCTCGCCAATCTTCCACGAAGGGCTAGATTCGGCTTCTTCACCAATCTCAAATTTACACAATATTACACCTCAGAGCCACAACTCATACAACTCGGAGACGATGCTCCTACCACTTGATCCACAACCGTATCTACGACTCGATCCACAAACCGGATCTACAACTCGATCCACAAACTGGATCTACAACTCAATCCACAAACTGGATCTACAACTCGATCCACAAACTGGATCTACAACTCGATCCACAAATCGGATCTACAACTTGGAGAAAATATCCTACAAAATTAAATGAATATAACAAAATATTTCGATCACTTAGACAAGAATTGAGATCTTCAATCCGTCGTTCTTCGAGAATAGTAGATCTTGAAAACACTTGGAGAACACAGAATATGTAGACTTGGAAGATCTTGAATCTTAACTTTAATCTTCAAATGACTTGATTTGGAGGAGTACAGATCTGTAGAGAGAGCAATCCAGTCGCGTATGTCGAAGAAGATGAATCGCACTGTAGTCGGCGGCCGATCGGAAGAATCGCAAAATAACTGTCCATTGGTGGAGGATGGGTGGAAATTCATTTTTGGAAATTTTTCTTGGTTTGAAATGAGATCAATAACACGATTAGATGGAAAGAAAATATCCCTTAGGTATTTATAGAGATATCCCTTCCAACAGTTATAAGAAAATTTCCAAAAACGAAACCTAGAATCTACTGTGCATGCCCTACCGAAACTCGAACCAGGACTTTGAAAATTCGAAAAATTGACCTAAGTCAAATTCATCGATTATTGCCTAGTATCATTAGTATACTCGCTGAATGTTCTATGATATACAATGAATTATAATTAGACAAATCAGCTCAGGCTAGCCAAACACTCAATGTCAAAGCAGAGAATCATACTCGAAGAATTCGTCGAGTATCAGCTGGTATACTCGATGAATTCGTTGAGTATAGGATGAATGACTCAACACTCTCAACGCCATGACAAATAATATTTGACGAATGAGACTTAGAAAAATCCAGAGAAGTAGCGTCGAATGGACTCGATGAATTCGGCGTGTATCGTCTAGTATATTCGATGAATTCGGCGAGTGTCGTTAGATACATTCGACGAATTCGACGAGTATACACGATGATACTCGACGAATTTTACTTGCCGGATTTTTCAATTCTCAGAGAATTTGCCCTAAGTACAAATGTTGAATTCGGCGAGTGTTGGAAGGTATACACGACAAATTCGACCAATAGGTATGAGCATACTCGACGAATTCGACGAGTATTCCTAACCATACTCGACGAATTTTACTTAGGAAAATTTCCGTCCTTATGATTCCAAGCCTTGGTCCTTCCTTGATCCTTCTCCTGTACTTGAGAAAGAAGTACACCCCAATAGAAAGATAACATGTGAGTCAACACATTGACCTACACAATGAAGGATTACATTATATAGTCATGTGTTTACTGACCCACTGTAACCTGATATTGATGTATACTTAGCAATGTAAACCTGTATGTACATAACTCAAAAGGCAACCTCAAATACAGTCACAATTCATCTTTGCTTAACTGGATGCTTCTTCAAATCTGGGTTATTGTGGATATAATACCCAACAATTGCCATAACAATTTTTTTTTTAAAAAGAAAAAAAATGAAAAACATACTTTTTTTTACTATTCATCATCTTCTTCCCAAAATTTCAGTTTTGGTATCCTAAAAGATCTAGATCTATGCTCTTATATACTAGATCCAAGGTTCCTCTGCACATATTTCATAGATATATGTCTTCTTCACCCAAATCTTCAATTTTCATGCTCATGCATAATCCTATCAAAACAACAAAAAAAGTTAAAATTTTCCTCCCTAAAATTTCATGAAATCAGTTCTCCGAACATTTAAATCATCAAATCCTAATGAAAGGAAACAAAAAATTCCCACTCATACCTTAATTTGGAGGTTTCACCGGCATTGAGTCCGTATTTTGCTCGAGGGCTTCAAGAAAAAGTGCTCCAAACGATGCCTTAGATCCAGTTATGGCGTCTTTTATATTTTCGTGCTATCGTCGATCGATGATATCGGATATCGCCGGGAGATAGCCTCAAATTTCTCATCTACCCTTTCTGATCCTTTCTTAATTTTTGTTAATTTCCATTATTCTTCTCATCCACATAATGTTTTAATCTTGTTTAGGCATTGTATAATGTATATTCACTTATATGGAGTTAGCTATAGTTTTGTGTCCTATTCAAACTTTTTTTTATCATTGTGTATATACAACTCTCCTAGTGTATTTTAATTGAAAAATTAATTTCACATGTCTTTAAGTATGAGAAATATTTTATTTATGATAATGCTTTCTCACACACAATTGTGAAAATTCTCATATGTATTTACCATTATTGCCAATAAATCATGAATTGTGAGTGTTCTACCATAACCACTAAAAAGTCATGAAGAAACTGTTGCTTTATCCTTGTTGTTTTGCACTATTCATATTGGCTTATCATAGATTGCCGCACAAGTGAATTCGGAGTCCTGTGTCAATCCTAAAAGAAGCAGTTTATTCTTCTTAAGAAAAATCAAAAAAAAATAAATAAAACAAAAATAATACAAAAAAGGGCTGATAAGGAACCTCCACCAAGCACTACTTACCCTGCTGATAAGTCTTCATAAGCATTGTGAGGTTGAGCACCTTTGAAAAAATTGTAAAGTGTCTTGTGGAATCTTTATGTGCCTATTCATTTCTTATTTGTGCTCTGAATTATTGGAAACAAGTACCGTTAATTCTGTATATTTCTTGGTTAGATTTTTTAACATTCCCTTGTTCATGTACGTTTTAAGTTCTACATATGAAATTTTCCTCTAATTTTAAAATGTACACTGCATTATCATCTCTAACATTTCTTCTCATGAGCATTGGACCGATAATGATTCTGAATTATTGTCACTAGTGTATATGCCTATGAAGTAAATGTATGAATTTAACAATGTTTTTGTTCACTCACATTACTCATCACTGTACATTGTTTCACATGTTCTACACTTGAATTTTTCACTTTGTGGTTTTTACAGTTTGGCTTCCGCAATCACTCTATTCTTTCTTTTGATAATACCAAAAGGGGGAGAATTTTCTCAGAAATCATTCCTTCAGATTACTTCACTAGGATTACTTCATTAGGATTACTTTAATTTTAAACTTAAACAACATTCAATGTTTCTATTTAGGGGGAGTACACATGTAGGGGGAGTTACATCCAAGAGCAGTTTGTGCACATACAAATGCTTCATCTTGCTAATCACATTTCTATCACTTTATAGGTCATTCATGATTTCTTTCTAAGTGGATTTGTTATTGTCAAAAGGAGGAGATTGTTGGAGCTTGCGTTCCACGCTTCTTGGTTTGCTAATAACAAATCTCGTTTGTATTTGATCATAAATGCTTATGATGTGCAGATATCATAGGTTTAACATTACAATCATTTGGGCTTTGATTCGATTTGAACAGAGGAGTTAAGGGGATATCGCCATCGCCAACAGGCGACAACTCAATGGACAGTTACAACATTATCTCAATGAAATGCAATTACAGTCGATATAGCCTGACAATATCGCTATCGCCTAGGCGATAACACATGATTGACCAAGACTGATTCATCTCGTAGAAGTTATGAATCAATGGGACACGTGGCAGCCTGATAGGATATCGCTGTCAGGTGATACCCAGTATCGTCAGGCGATATCTCCAAAATATATATAAAGCACCTTTTGTGGAGATCATGATTTTTCAGTTTCTGGAGTGTTCCTTCCCATACATCTTATCCTGAGAGCTCTAGTATCCAGAAAAACTCATCTTCCCAAGAAGGTTCAATCGCAGAAAACCAACATCTCGTACATGACATCTGAAGCAACCATGGCAAGGATTCATCGACATCTTCAACCCTACATTAAGAGGGAGTTTTCATTCTGAATATTGTTCTTTGTCATTCTTCATTTCCTCATTGTAATCAGTAAGGAAATCGCCACCTTGTGCAAGTCA
This sequence comes from Platanthera guangdongensis, assembly GCA_039583875.1. NCBI lineage: Eukaryota > Viridiplantae > Streptophyta > Magnoliopsida > Asparagales > Orchidaceae > Platanthera > Platanthera guangdongensis. The sequence continues at coordinate 113,362,961 of CM077148.1, read as the reverse complement.
TCTAGGTCCTTATGCGACTTAGGGAGTTTTCGCTGCCTTGTGTGCAGTGACTAGATCGTGGTGTGATCTGGGGGGAGGTAGTAGCAAGATCTAGAAATAGATACACTGTAGTCGGCCAGTTCATGTTAGATGGACTGGTGAAATCCAAAACTTTATAATTTTCATAGCCTTGATCTCTACCTTTATAGAGATACGTTGTACTCGGTTTTAAAATTTGTGAAATAAAATATCATCATTTTTATTCTTATGATTTTCTAAGTGTTTATCTTTTTTATGAAAAATTAATATTGATTTCTGCAATTAGTTCACCGAGGAAAAATAGTTTAAGAAATAAAAATTTGTTAACCCTTATTCACCCCCCATCTAAGGGCGCCTCACGATCCAACAAAAGGTACAATTAAAGTCTGTGAAAGAATTTACATCATTATCATTGCCATTTTTTGATTTTTTAGAACATATTCTCCTCTTTAATTTAATTGATGAGCTCTAAAATTGGGTAAAACATGAAGTAAAGAGGAATACCCAACTACCATAAAAAATGTTATTGTTATTGTCAAGTTTTCCATCAAATTCAAATACCAACCCAAACAATTGAAGAAAGGATGTCCAAGACGAACTATGGAAAAGGTGGGGAGACAACATGAATGGTCATTACAAGGGTCCATGAGTTTAGTTTGACCATTCGCAAACAAATTTGAAAAAAGAAAGAAAAAACTTCACTATGAGGAATGGACACTATGTGTGTCAAACTCCGCATTCAATAAGCAGTTGCACAAAATTTGGCTCAATATCAACAATTGTAGAGAGCCAAAAATACCATGTAAGTAGAGGAACACACGTTCAAAATTAATTCATTGCAACTACTCAATGCTTTGAGTGTGAGAAATGTCAAGCAATGTATGTGAAATTTATTGTGAATAAAAAGTTATGTAACATCCCACATGTATTTGTCATATAGTACGAGTCATGTCGGTCCTTATAACATACAAATTACGCAGACATGATATTATAAAATGATATAAAACACCAAATCATTTCATGATTTTCTGCGCATAATTTGCACAAAATCATAAGACAAAGTGAAAGGGGAGAAGCCAATCACTTCGATGTACATTAGAGGAGGTGAATAGATAAATTAAAATTTTACTTTGATTTAGTTTTACTATTTTAATAGTTTCTCAAAATACCCCGAGCATCTCGCAGGAACAACAATAAAGAAATAGTGTGGGCATAAAAGATTCAGAGCAAATGCAAGCAACACTGACGACACAAGAAATATAGTGGTTACTCAAACACTGGTACATCACTCTTCAACCACAGTAGGAATTTCACTATCTTTAGTGCTGAGTATTTTGATGAGGAAACTCTTGCAACCAGTAGTTATTGATAAGGTCTCTCCAAAATCAAATGAGTTATTGATAAGGAAGCTCAACCACCGAGTCGTTTGATAAGGAGACTCTTAGAAATGGGTGTTGTTGATATTGTCTCTCCAAAGCCAAGTGAGCCGTTGATAAGGAAGCTCAACCACATAGTCTTTTGAATGGTGACTCTCAGAACCTATACTAAATCCTTTGAGGAGGGATTCATAAGACTCCTTAATCCAGGTTGATTTGAAATAGATTTTCCACAATGTATCCTTCAATAAAAGATGTTTGAATGAAGTAATTCTTTATAGTGCTTTGTGGATTTTGGCAAGAGACAACAATATGTTCTTCTTATTGTTCGCGATTATGACAAAGAACGTTGAGTCGTGATCTTAAGCAATGACTCGTAAGATGAGAGCTTCTTCATTTGAATCAACAAAGAAGGGAAGATATTTTTTTGCGAACTATTAGAGTTTATAAGAAGAACACTCATTTTTTGAATTGCATACTTGAGGAAGATTGATCTTACTTCTCTGTGCTTTCTACATTCTCTTATTTTTCTCTTCTATTTTTGTATAGCTATATGTATTTTTTGCTATCCTATTCTCTTCTTTAGTATCTTCTTCTTCCCTCTTCTCCATATTTTTGTTGGCATCATCTATATATACAAACCTTCTTTTATTTTGAATTCATTCAGGTCTGTTCGGATCTCTGGAATTTGAATTGGGAAATGAAATTGGGGTAAAAAATTCTAATTCCAGTGTTCGAATATTAAGTATTACCACAGAATTGGAATTGGTCCAATTCCATGGAATTCAATTTTGTATTATGACCAATTCTTAGGGGTAAAGACAAATATTTCATGGAGTTTAGTTTTTTTACTATGGCTATCTTTGACTGATCTCATTGTCATAGCCCGATATCGCCATCATTGCCCAATCTAGCCGCTGTCACTGCCTGATCTTGCCGCTGCTGCCTGATCTTACCATAGTCGTCCAATCTCATCGTCGCCTCCTGATCTCACCGCAATCACCCAATCTCACCGCCGCCACCTTATCATGTCCCCAATCTCATCGTAGCCCGATCTCGCCATCATCAACCTATCTCGTTGTCACCGCCCGATCTCTTCATCGCCATCCGTTCTTGCTATCATTGCATGATCATAATTAATTATTGGTACACTACATGAGTTGATATCTCTTGTATTCTGTTCCTTTTGTTACCAACTGCTACAATTTCTTAGAGATCATAAAGGAATAATTCCCCCACCCATGGTTTTGTTGCAATAACTTCGTCCCAAGAGACACAAGACTCCAACTTCAAATTGTCATTGTTGACCGATCCTACAACCATAACAAAAAAAATTTATAAGCCAATTTTAATTCCAATTCTAGAAATCCATCATGCAGCCATATAACTACATTGGAATTCATAAAAATTCCAATTCTCACAGGAATTGGAATTGGATGAATTCTAATTATGCAATTCCAATTCTTGCAATCAAAATGAACCCTCATAGATTTCCTTAAGCATGCCCTGAAAGCTATTTTCATAGGTCTGTACAACTTGTTAGAAATAGATCTTCTAACGACTGTATTTTATTCTCGATCTTTGGCGTGATAAGTTCTAAGAGAGATGATCAAAGGAGTAGATCTAAGAGATCCACGTAAGTCTTTGTTTGTTCAGATGTTTCTTTGTGTTGCTTTTGTAGAATTTGGTACTACTTTGCGGTTTTAACCCTTTCTGAAAGATATAATGCTATTTGAAAGATTTCGACACAACTTCTTTGTAATCGACACAAAAAATATTTTACTCTTCGTCGCAGCTTAAATATCCCCATGCTATGGTCTAGCACTGTTTTGAGATTGCGACGCATACTCAGATATTTTATTACGGCTCGAAGTTGCGTCGATTTTTTTTGATGTTTCACGGCTTTGAAGCTAAGTTCTTCTGCTACTTTCTTAGGACAAGATATTGTAGCCTAGATACCAATTACTTATTTGAAAAATAACCTTCTATACAATAAGGGTAATGGCCTAATTAATCACTCTTTAAACTTTATATCAAATCAAGAGGTGAGTTTTTCCCAACAATCTTCCTATATTTGATATACCAGTTTTTACAAGTTTTGAGTGATTTTAAGAAGAAAGAATTTGAAGAAAATATTTAGAGAGAAACAAATTTACTTCTTCATATACACATATAATATTCATTGCTCGCATATAAAGAATGTACACATAAAGTTTTAATGCATTTAACAAAAAAAAAATAAACACATTTCTCAAACACATTATTTCGAATTTTTTCAGTCATTTTGATTTTGTTATATTTATTAGTGAATATTTCATTTTCTAATATTCTACTTACATAGAATCGTAAATCTAAACCATCATTTTAGACAAATTATTAATTGTATTTCAAATAGAAGAGTGAGAGGAGTGAGAGGAAGATTTTGGAAGTGACTATGCTCTGTTTTGCTCACGTCTCTCCCCCTTAATCCATGCTCTCTTCAACAATCCTCTCCCTCTTTACGGGAAGGATCCAGTGGAGAGGACTAGTGAATGAGAATGTATCCTTTCCTTTCTCTAAAATATACTTCTACAACTCCTCCCCTAGGCTAGAGCTCAATATAGCTTCATAGAGAAGGAATTCCTGGAGTATGTGTAAAATTTCCATTCCTAAGCAAGTGGTTGTGTGGCATCAACCTCATGTATGAGACATGGCTTCAGTGATCATATATGGCATTGCACATATTGGGAAAAACACTTATTATTTACCTTAACACATTACTTAAAGTGATTTTACATTCTATGTTTATTACCCATGATGTATAGATAGGGTAATATTGTCTTAGAAGTCCTAGGATGTCAGTGGAGTAAAGGACATGAGAAAGACACACTGAATTTTAGAGGAAAGTCAGGAAATGCCAACATGCATGGACTGGAAGTTGACGCAATTTCGACATAATATTGACACTACATTGATGATAAGTCAGAGCATAAAAATATGTTTAGTCGACGTTACTTCATGATCTATATTGGTGCATAATTTAATATATTGTTGACATAACATCGATTACAGAGTTAATTTGATAGACGGTCTAAATGAAGTCAGAATTCGATGCTACTTCTATAAAAATTTGACATTACGTTGAATAATATTATGAATGAGAATTGTTCTGGGGATTAAATCAAAATTCATTCAAGAAAGTTTCAAACAAAATAACCATTTCTTGGAGACATTAGAAGATGATTATATGTATATGTATATATATATGGACACGTGATGATTAAAAATATAACATACAGAGGAGGAATAAGCTACATTGATCAACATACACAAATCAGATCGTGGTTTCAACGATTGATTTCGATAGAGAAGATTAGGAAGATTATCATCTACAATTGAAGTTCTTCCTTGAATTAGTCGATCATCATCTTGTTCCTTAATCTGAATAGAGATTCAGTTCTTCTTATTCTCAAGGGCTTATTAGTTGCTACATCAGATTCAATGAAGATTTAAGCATAGTCTGGAATAAAGGGCTAATAATCCTTGATATCTTCTCATTCAAGGATTCATCAGAATTCCAGTAGTAAATTCACTTAGTGCCAAAATGTCCTCAAGATTCTGCCGAAAAGACTCATCAAGAAGATTACCACATCTTCATATCCTATTCTAATTTCTATATTCTGAACTTTTTCAGTTTATGAAAAGAGTTTTAAGTATCCCTCTTCAAAGGATTCAGATAAAGGTTCTGAGAGTCTCCTTATAAAAAAACTCAAATTGTATTGGTTCAAGATCTCCTTATCAAAAGATCTAGTGATTGGTTCTAAGAGTCTCCTTATTAAAAGCACAAACACAGTTATAATGAATAATTCTTATCAAGAGGTAGAAGAGTAAATGTACCCAGATTTTGGAGAACCACTATATTTCTTCTATCTTCTATGATTGTGAATTTCTCTATGATTACTTATTTGATGTGGTGTGTATATAATTTATTAACATAAATTTTGGTTGATAGTCTGAGTATATATTATTTATGTGAAAAGTATAGTTTAAATAAAAATATATTTTAATCTCTATTCACCCCCTCTAGAGAAAACACTGAGGATTAATTCAACTATTCTCCAATTTAAATTGGTATCAGAGGGAGGTTAATCAATAAAATGTCAACCTAGAAGAGGTTAATAAAAAAAGGTTAACACCTTGATTATAAAGATCATAACAGCTGCATTAGTTTATTTTTAAATTAATTTTTCAAAATGTCTTCAATACTTTTAAAGGATTTGCATCTACAAGCCCTCCAGTCCATAATCTTGAAAGTTACACTCTAGAAAACTAGAATCAGATTACATATGAACTCTATTGATGAAGGTATTTTTGGTTCAATTTTGACAGAACCACCAATGCCTTATAGGAAGGATGAAGAAGGAAATATCACTACAGAACTAGTACCTAGATGCGAGTGGACAGATAAGGAAAAGAGAATAAAGGACTAGGATGCTAATGCTATGAACATATTGGTCTTAATAATGTCTAATTATGTGTTCTAGAAAGTTGTAGATTATCAATCGGCAAAAGAAATCTGTGAACCACTATTGATAATTATTGATGGGAGTTCTAATGAGAGAAAAGATAGAAGATCGTTTTTAATCTCTCAGTATGAAAATTTCCAAAAGAAAGCTGATGAATCAGTGGCAAAAATGTTTGCCAGATTTAACATAATTATAAATGAGCTTAAAGGATTGGATAAGGATATATCACTTACTGAGATAAAAGAAAAATCACTCATGTATTTTCCAAGTACATGAGATTCAAGAATATGGGCTATCAGAGAAACAAGATGTCACATAGAGATTACTACAGATGTCTTGTTAGGAAAGCTTAAATCATATGAACAACTTCTTAAGAGTAAAGCTGAAATAGAAGCAAAAGAGATGTCATTACACCTAGAGACAAATCTATTGCTTTCAAAGTTATTAATTATGAATCATCTATTACAGTATAAGAAATGTTCAATCTCTTGGCTAGATGATTCAAAAAATGGATTAATGTAGAAAGCACCAGAAGAAGAGACAAAAATATAAATAAGCCAAAGTTTGATAAATCTCCAAATAATGATGTTGGGATCTATATCCACATTAACCCAGATTTGATGAAGTCATCCTGGAACTAAGATGACTTAGGTTGTATTTGATGCTTTGTTTGAGTTATGTGGTTGCAGGATTCCAATGGGAAGTGTAGACCAATGTCAGTCTACAATGGGTCACCAAACACAGGATCATACAATGTAATCCCTCATTATATGACCCAAGGTGTTGACTCATGTGTAGCCTCTCTATTGGGATACACTTCATTTTCAAGCACTTGGACTATGTGAATATACTCGAGTAGTTACGTAGCTTACTTAACTACTCGAGTAGATCACTCTTCTCACTCGAGTAATACAGATTTCATTTTCCAAGTCATTTACTCGAGTAAGTCTTTTCCTATACTTGAGTAGACTATATCCTCTCGAGTAGTTCAGTGTGACTACTCGAGTAGCTCATTTTCCAGTGTTCAGAAATTTTTCTAAGTCCTATCACTCGAGTAGTTCATCAAACCACTCGAGTAGTTTCTCTCACCTACTCGAGTAGTACAACTTGTACTCGAGTAGTTGAACTCCCTTCCTGTGAAAATTTCTGTATACTCGAGTAGATCTTCTAAGTACTCGAGTAGTTGATTATATGTACTCGAGTAGTTGTCTTCAAACCTACTTGAGTAATCATGAATTATATACCCGAGTATTTTCCTTCACTTGAGTAGTCCTTTACCTACTCGAGTAGTTATATACCTACTAGTGTATATCTCTTTGTTTTCTCCGATATTTCTTCTAAGTCCAGATTTGACAGATTTTCAAATTCCGTGACATGATTGGTCCACGTGTACGTCATTAAAACCAATTATGACCGTTATTAGTGTTCTTATATAAAGTCCTGTCTAATCGACAAACCCTAACAAGAATACAAGCTTTCAAGATCAAATATTTTTTGGAAAATTTTCTACAGCCGTTTCTCTCTCCTAGTTGTTGTTTCCTCTCTCTCTCTTCACAGAACGAAAGCCGCCGCCGCCGTTGTTCTTCTCCGGCAAGGGCTTCGATTTTCAGAGAAAATAGACTGAAGAAGTTTTACAGATCGAGATCGTTTCTCAACTGCTCATCCTCTTCCCGATTGTGTAAGACAGAAGATTCCAGATCTATTGCCGAGATTTTCTTCATCTTTTCTGAAAGTGCCGCAAAGCTTACAAGAAGAAGATCCTGGTTGCTTGCTTGCAGATCTGACAGAGAAATTATTGTTTGTATTTTCTTAAACAATTTTTCATTCTTGTAGGAGAAGTTTGCTCAGAGTGTAGGAGTTTTCAACTCCGAGTTTGTAGGAAGTTTTGTCTTCCGAGTTGTAGATCCAGTTGGTTGGATAGAGATTGTAGGACCTTTGTTCCGAGGGTAGGATTGATTTTCAATCCGAGATAGTAGAGTAGCTGAGTCTAGTATATTGCTAGATCGGTGAGGGAAAGTGAATGTATCCAAGATCGGGGAACCACTATAAATCTTGTCTCGCCTGTGATAATTTGGTAGATAGATCTGTGCTTTGTTTTGAGATTTTTAATTCCGCAAAATACGCACAAATCACCTATTCACCCCCCTTTAGGTGATTTAGGTTGACAACTATTATCTTTCAATTAGTATTAGAGCCAGGTTGATCGTTAAAATGTTAACACCTTGATCAATTCCTGCAATAGTTGTCATTTGAGATCTACCTATCATGGACAAGGCAAAGGATTTTGCCAAGCTTCCCGTATGCAACAAGAACAACTTTCCCATGTGGAAAGAAAGGATTAAATTCTTTATGGAAGCTGTGGATCCGAGGATCTTCATGATAGTTAAAGAAGGTCCTTATATCCCCACGACTGTCTCCACTATATATCCTACAAAGAAGGTTCCAAAGAAGCTGATGGATTTAGACAAGGACAAGATTGAACTTGTCTCACTAGACAAGAAAGCTAAAAACATTATAGCAAGTGCAGTTGATGACTCAATGCTGCAGAACATAATCCACTGCCAATTTGCAAAGGAGATGTGGCAGTCCTTGGTTACCTTGATGGAACGTACAGAAGAAGTAAGGGATGATCGGAGATCCCTCCTCAATCAAAAGTATGAAGCCTTCCGACAGGGAAGCAAAGAGACCATTGCTGATACATTTGAGAACTTTTTCAAGATAGTGAATGGCCTAAGAGTCTATAGCAGAGTATTCACTAATGGAGAACTGAATGACAAGTTCCTGAGATCCCTGACCAAAGAATGGGACAACAAGGTCTTTGCCATCAGGGAGTTTGGGAAACTGGCTGAGACAGACCAACAACATCTCTTCGGGAAGCTTATGTCATATCAGCTTCAACTCAACACCAGGAAAGCTGAAGAAGAGAAGAGCAGGCCTGATCTCAAAGAAAAGTCTGTTGCTCTAAAAGCAGACACCTCTAGAAAGACAAAGGCTGCCTCCCCTGTTCCAGCTCCAGAAATTAGTGAAGAAGAAGAAACTTCCGAGCCTAGTACCTCAGGCTCTGAGCTATCAGAAGGAGAGTTCTCACTGCTCTCACGTCAGTTCAAGAAATTCTTGAACAAGAAGAAGCAATGGAAAGGCAAGGATGCCTCCTATAGAAGATCATGACACGATGGTGATCGACAAGAAAATGCTCAAGTAGCCATGACAGGTATTCCTCTAAACAGAACAAATATGTTTCGACTGACATCATTTGCTATTATTGTAATAAGCCAGGTCACGTCATCACCGACTGCCCTCATAAGAAGAAAGAGGGTGGTAGAAGAGAAGAAAAGAAATCCTCATACAACAAAAAGAGGAAAGAGAAGAGCCTGATAGCCAAAAAGTGCAAGACTCTTAGTGACTCCGACTCATCTGAGTCGAGTGAAGAAGAAGAAGCTTATTTTGGGCTTATGGCTCAAACAGATGATGATTAAGAGCCCCAGTTCACTGGGAAGGTAAACTCTCATACCCCTCTTTCAGATTTTGTAGTCTCTGAACATGATTGTGAGGATAGCTCCTCTGACGATGAGTCAGAACTAATGGCCCAGTACAAGGAGTTAATCATGGCTTACGACAAATGTCGTCGAGTCGTGAAGACTCAGGCTAAAGAGATCAAATCTCTCAGAGCCAAAGAGAGCATCTTGAGAGAGAAAGTCACAAAGACTGACTCCCTCGAAGAAAACTTCAATAATGCTATTGAAGAATATAACAAGACACTTGAGCACCTTGACCTTAAAGAGAAAATCATCAAGGAATTGGAGGGACAACTTGCCGCTGAAAAGAAACTTGTTGAAAATTTCTCGAAGCCCAAAATAGTTCTTCCATTTGTTGCTGAATTCTTAGCAAAGGCCAAAGGAGATGGGCTAGGCCATGAAGAAGCTCCTAGTAAATCCTCTAGGAGAAATAAGTCTCAACGGAAGAATAAGGCCACCAAAAAGGCCTTAGCCAAAGAGAAGGGGAAAGCCCCTCAAGATCAGACTACATTCAAGAAAGTCATCTTTCCATCAAATGAGTTTGAGCTTGACTCATCCTACGGGCACTTTGCTAGGCCTACCTATGTAGAGCCAAAGTCCCGCTATCAAGGGTGAACTCGCCCCAGAAACTTCGGCGAAAGTGTCTTTAAGGAACCTTATGAAGAAGTTATTCATCAGAGCTATGACTCTTTCAATCATGGGCATAACTCTAAGAAGGCACCAAAGACAAAGCCTGTTGTAGAAAAGCCTATAAAGGAGAAGAAGCCATGTGATTGCCATCATCATGAGGCATCTTCTTCCAAGAATGTTGCCCCTGCTAGACCACAATTCCAAAAGGTCAAGCAGGAGATCATGAGGCAAAGGTACAACAGATTTGACTATTGTTGCTGTGGCAAGGTTGGTCACTTCGCCTTTGATTGCTGGTTCAATCCCAGAAACGCTGCAACTCCTCATGCCAGCAATATGAGAAAGACCGCTCATATTGCTAACACTCGTAGGGGGAGTACTCTAACCCAAGGCCAAGGACCCAAATGTGTTTGGGTTCCTAAGTCAAATTGATTATGATTGCAGGTATGTCCAAAGGCCAACAAAACACCAATCTGGTATTTGGACAGCGGATGCTCTCGGCATATGACCGGGACTAGAAGCCTCATTCAGAACTTTACTCCAGTCGTGAACGGACCAAAGGTAATCTTTGGAGGTTCAGACCGTGGAATTACTAGAGGTTATGGTATGATCACTAACGACAATGTATCCTTCTCGGATGTGGCTTATGTCAAAGGATTGGAACACAATCTCATAAGCATAAGCCAACTCTGCGATAAAGGATACATAGTTGAATTCCATGCTGATAAGTGCTTGATAAAATCCATTGAGAATATGGAAACGATTCTATCCAACACTCAAAGCAGGAATATTTTCTGTTTAAATTTCATTTGTATAGATTCATCTACACCAGTGTGCCTTTCAGCAAAAGATAGTGCGTCTCTTGGTGACCAATGGCACAAGAGACTAGCACATATTAATTTCAAAACTATTAATAAATTATTTTTAATGAACTTAGTACGTGATGCCCCAAATGTCAAGTGTGTCAAAGATAGACCTTGTCATGCGTGCATAAAAGGCAAGCAAACAGGGGCTACCTTCAAAAGCATTATTAGCAAAGATTCTAATAGATGTCTTCATCTACTGCACATGGACTTGTTTGGTCCACTGCAAATTAGATGTTTGGGAGGTAAGGATTATACGTTGGTAATTGTTGATGATTACTCGTGCTTTGCGTGGGTGTTCTTTCTGAAACACAAGTCAGATACCTTCAACACCTTTATTAATTTTGTCAGGCAAGTCCATAATGAGTACAACTGCTCCATAGTCAAAATCAGAAGTGACAACGGAACAAAGTTCAAATCTGGGGCCATGACAGAATTCTGTGAAAGCTTAGGTATCTTTCATGAGTTTTCCTCTCCTCGTACTCCACAACAGAACGGAGCGGCTGAGAGAAGGAACAGAACACTCATAGAGGCCTGCAGGACAATGTTGAGTGATGCTGCACTTCTAGAGTACTTCTGGGCTGAAGCCGTCAACACTGCATGCCACGTGCAAAATCGAGCACTCATAAACAAAAACCACGATAAGATACCTTACGAACTTCTAAAGGGCAGGAAGCCAACCATTTAATACTTTAGAATCTTTTGCTGTAAATGCTTGGTACTTAACAGTGGTAAGTATCATACCACCAAGTTCAGCGAAAAGAGTTTTGAAGGTATTATCGTAGGTTATAGTAGCCATAGTAAGGCATATAGAATATTTAATAGAAAAATCCTGGTGGTAGAATAATCGATACATGTTGTATTTGATGAGACGAGCTTGCTGCAAAGAAATCCGTCTAGTGTGCTCATTAAAGATGCAGGTGCAAAGCTGAATGAAACTAGCTTGGATGAACCGTCCGAAGGAAAGGGGAAAAGTTCATCAAGATCACCACTCCAACCCCTATTAGGGAGGCTGATGATCAAGATAAAGAAGTTATCCAAGATGAAGAAATCACTCCAGTGATTGAAGATAATCTAGATGTAAGAAATTTAGAGCTCAAACATCTGAAGGATCACCCCATGGACCAGATCATAGGAGATCCCCGGGACGGTGTCAGAACTCGAAGAGGTACAACTAATAAGAATTTATATTTGAGTTTTCTCTCACAGGTTGAACCGAAGAAGTTTGAGGAAGCAAACTCGGACGTATCGTGGATAATGATAATGGAAGAAGAGCTAAATCAGTTCAAGCGCTGTAATGTATGGAAGCTTGTTCCAAGACCCAAAGGAAAGAACGTCATTGGAATAAAATGGGTCTACAGGAACAAGATGGACGACGGGACGATCATAAAGAACAAGGCCAGACTTGTTGCTAAAGGCTATCATCAAGAAGAAGGAATCGACTTCGACCATACATAAGATCCAGTGGCAAGGCTGGAGGCAATAAGGTTGTTTCTAGCATATGCTGCATTCAAAGGCTTCACCGTCTATCAGATGGACGTGAAGTCTACCTTCCTAAATGGTAACATAAAGGAGGAAGTGTATGTGGAACAACCTCCAGGTTTCGTTGATCCTAACTTTCCTGATTATGTCTATTTCCTGCACAAGGCCCTATATGGTCTGAAACAAGCTCCTAGAGCTTGGTATGAGATGCTGTCTAACTTTCTACTTGAGAACAAGTTCACAAGGGGAAAGATAGACAAGACATTATTTCTTAGGGAAATAAAAGGCAAGATTTTGCTAGTGCCAATCTATGTCGACGACATTAGTTTTGGTTCTACAGACGACAACCTATGCAAAAAGTTCTCAAAACTTACGCAAGGGAAGTTCGAAATGAGCAGTATGGGCGAGCTGAAGTATTTCTTAGGGCTTCAGGTGAAACAATCTGAAGATGAAATTTTTATCTCATAGAACAAGTTCACCAAAGAGCTGATTAAGAAATTTAGAATGGAGAACGCAACCTCTATGAGGTCTCCAATGGGCTCAACTATGTCTCTGGGCAAGGATGAAAAAGGGAAACCTTTTGATGAAACCAAGTATAGAAGCATAATTGGATCCTTGCTCTACCTTACTGCCAGTAGACCTGCCATAATGTTTTCAACATGTTTCTGTGCTAGATTTCAGGTGAACTCTAAGGAATCTCACTAAGCTACTGCAAAGCGGATTTTGAGATACCTTAAAGGTACACCAAATCTTGGCTTATGGTACCCAAGAAGTAATGACAGCGAACTAATTGGTTTTTCAGATGCAGATTTTGCAGGTAGCAAAGACGACAGGAAAAGCACTTCAGGAACTTGCCAATTCTTTAGAAGAAGGCTAATCTCCTGGAGTAGTAAGAAGAAGAACTGTGTCGCAATCTCAATGGCCGAGTCAAAGTACATCTTTGCAGGCAGTTGTTGTGCAAAGTTACTCTGGATAAAGAATCAATTTGAGGATTACAACATGCAGTTCAAGAATGTCCCATTATTTTGCGACTCTTCCAACGCAATTGCAATAGCCAACATGTTGGAACACCCTATTACTAATTTGGGTCAGGATCACTATGTCTCTAGGAACCTTTACTTGACCTTCTGTATAGCTTAATAGGTCAATTAGAATTGAGTCTAAGGGTTAGAAGTCTAGGATTGGAAGCTGCCCTGAAGACCAAGTTTTTCTGACTGGAGACCAAGTCTGATCGTCGAGCTCAGCACGACGATTCGTCGAACTCAGATCGATGATCGTCGAGCTCAACTTCGACAGATCGTCGAACTCCATTCGACGATCGCTGAGCTCAACTTCAGAATATCGTCGAACTCCATTCGACGACCGGTGAGCTCAGTTCGACGATTTTGACTCTGCATTGGATCTTTATCTCTGAGCTCAGTTCGACGATCTTTGAGCTCAGATCGACGATCAGTTTGCTGCTTAAGTTTTCCAGATCGTTGAGCTCAGATTGACGATAGCAGAACTCAGTTCGACGATTTCAGATATCTTCCAGAATTCAAATTCAAATCAGACAGGAATTATTATGCAATTAATTAAGAGATTTGCTAGCCGTTTTCATTTATTTCTGGACCAAGTTTCAAGGGATTTTTCAAGGAATAATTCTGTGGACTTTCCTCTAGAAGAGTTTTTGCAATTAAGGATGCAATCAATGCAGATCAACGGCTATCTTTGACAGAGAATAATATTCTATACAGAGAATAAAATACAGAATGTTTTTGAATCAATATAGATCATATACAGAGATTAACAAGAAGAGAACACACAATACAGAGTACAGAGACTCATTTCAAAATCTTCTGTCAAAAAGATTTCTGAAGAACACTCATCAAAGAGATCAAGCTTTCAAAATCTCTTCATCTTTCAAAGTGTTCAAGGCCAACATCAATTCAAGACTCCAGACACTCAACATTTCAGCCATTGCTGAAATCATCCATTGCTGGAGTTCTATCTTTGAAGGCCTATCACCCTCAAGCAAAGCTTTTCTTCCTGAAGATTTCAAGGATTCAGGGGGAGCTTTGACATCAATCCACATAGTCTTCTCAGTTGTTTGAGAAAGAGAAGACTGCCATCACTCTCTCTCACCCCCATTCTGTAAAGGGTTTCTCAAACTCCCTTCAAAAGTTTGAATCTGGTTTTTGAGCACCTTGTCAAAAGCTCATTGGTGGCAAGACACCTGATCAAAAAATCATCTTTGGTTTTTGAGCACCTTACCAAAAGCTCATTGGTGCCCAGGACACCTGATCAACTCATCCTGCAGTGGATTCCTACCTAGGGTGGTAGAAGAGTGGATGTACCCAAGTTTGGGGAACCACTATATTTCCTTGTGTCTTCTGGTTCTGCTTGTTTACTTTTTGTTTCTGGCCTTGATTTGTCTGTGCTTAGTTTATGCATAGCTTAGTTCTGTGATTAGATTTATATTTGCTTCCCTGCTCACACATAGTACAACAATTGTTGTAAAAGCTTTTAAAAAGTTTTAAAACTCCATATACTCTATTCACCCCCCCTCTAGAGTATATCAGATCTAGTTGCACTTTCAATTGGTATCAGAGCCAGGTTGGTTAAACATACCATACCTGATTGGTTGTACAGGCTAACACCTGAACCCCAAGATCCTAAACTAGATCTGTTTTCCTTTTGTATTTCATTATTAGATTTTGCTTGCACAACTCATGGCCCAAAACAAAGATTATGCTAGCACCAGACCTCCAGTGTGCAATCTGTCAAAGTTTGCACTTTGGAAGGCAAGGATTAGACTCTACATGAATTCTATTGATGAAGATATATTTAATTCTGTTTTGACAGTGTGTCCAAGACCCCCAGAAAGTACAAGTACAAATGCTGTTCCACCTCCATCAGGAACAGATGCTGACATCAAAAAATGGAAAGTAGCTGATGCCAAAGCTATGAACATTCTAGCTCAGACAATGTCAGATGACATTTTTCAAAAGGTAGCTGAATGTAATTCAGCCAAGGAAATTTGGGATAGACTCTCAGAAATTGTCTCAGGCTCAGCTGATGAGAGAAAGGACAGAAGATCCCATCTCATCTCCCAATATGAGAACTTCAAGAAGGGAGAGACTGAGTCAGTGGGAGACATGTACAACAGATTGAGTCTAATTGTCAGTGAGCTAAGGACATTGGACAAAGAGATTTCTCTGACAGAACTTAATGACAAGATCCTAATGTGCTTCCCCAGCACTTGGGATTCAAGAATCTGGCCAATTAAGGATGCCAGAAGTCTGAATGAAATCACCACTGAAGCCTTGTTGGGTAAGCTCAAATCTTATGAGCTACTCATCAAGAATAGAGAGGAAGAACAGAAGGCTGCTTCACCAGCCACAAGGAAAGAGAAAACCATAGCCTTCAAGGCAACTGAGGATCTGCCTGAAGAAAAAGCTACAGGCAATGATGAACTTCTCAGCTTGTTGGCCAAAAGATTCTATAAGATGGCCAGAAAGGACTTCAGAAGAAGATCATACAAGGAGCAGGATAAGCCAAGATATGACAAGTCCATTAGCAATAACAAAGACATTATTTGCTTTGGTTGCAGGAAACCAGGGCATATAGTTCTTGACTGTCCAGAGAACAAGAACAAGGACAGAAGGGACAGAAAAGAAAGAAGAAAGGAGAAGGACCCAAAAGGAATGGCAATAACAAACCTTCTTCCAGCAAAAATAAGCATACAAGAAAAGGGTTTGTTGCTGAATCCTGGAGTGAGACAGAAGAGGAATCAGAAGCCTCATCCAGCTCCAGTGATGATGAGGATGATGCAGAAGAAAAGGAATTCTGCATGATGGCAATTAATGCCTCACAGCACAACTCAGAGGAAGAAGAGTCAGAGTCAGACTCAGAAACTCAACCTGAAGAAGATCAGGTAATTAGTTCTTTTGATTTTACTTCAGAAGATTTTAAATCTGAATTTAAAGCACTGTGTTTAGACCTGCTAAAGTCTGAGAAAGAGATTATCTCTCTCAGAAATCAATTATCTGAACACAATGTTTTAAAGTCAGAAAACCTCAAACTCTCTCAGGAGTTGGAGAACTGTAGGGAACAGATAGCTACACTGAAAAGTGAGCTCTCTGAGGCCAAGAAGCTTGAAGAATCCCTTAATGGGAGAAGCATCAAGCTGATGGACATCACAAGCACAGTGAACTCTAGATTCAACAGTACACTGGGCTTGGGTGCTTCATCCAGCCAACCTATAGTCCTAATAACTCCCATCAAGTTTATTTCTAGCAAGGGAAAGGGAGTTGTAGAGGTTGCCAGGAAAAATTCTGATCTGCCTCAGAAATTTAAGTCCCAGCAGAAATCGTCGAACGAAGCTCGACGATCGCCGAACGCAGCTCGACGATCTCAGCAAAAATCGTCGAACGCTGATCGACGATCTCAGCCAAAGTCGTCGAACGCAGGTCAACGATCTCATATACCTGACCTCACCCATAGTCGACCGTCGAACGGAGCTCGACGATCTGACCCAAGATCGTCGAACTCAGCTCCAAGATCGTCGAACAGAGGTCAGAGCTCTGGAAAATTTTTCAAAGGCAAATCAAAATTGAATCCTGAGGGCTCTTCATCCCAAACCTTTAACCCTTATACTGAATGGATTTTACCTCCAAGGAGATATCATCCTGAAGGATATAAGAGTCAACCAGGGATGTCTTTCATTTCTGAATTTAAAGGCTATCAACCTAGGCCCAAGGTAAACTGGGTCAAAAACAAATGAATTGTTTTATGTGCAGGTGAAGACCTATCCAACATCTAACCAGCAATGGTATTTGGATAGTGGGTGCTCTAAGCATATGACAGGGAATAAGGACAACCTCACTTCTTTTAGAGCCAAGCTTGGACCCAAAGTTATCTTTGGTGATTCCAACTTTGGACAGACTAAAGGATATGGTGCAGTCCAGATTGGTTCAGTAACCTTCAAGAAGGTAGCATATGTGGAAGGACTGAAGCACAACCTGATCAGCATCAGTCAGCTGTGTGATGAAGGCTACCAGGTGACCTTCAACAAGACCTTATGCAAAATCAAGTCAGAGGACAACACAACTGTGTTGACAGGTAAAAGGAAAGGTAACATCTACTTAGTAGATTTTCTTTCAACTGATATAGATATCTGCTTGTTTAATTCAGTCTGTAGACCAAATATTTTATGGCATAAGAGACTAGGACACCTAAACCTTAGAACTATTGCTAGGCTATCCAAGGACAACCTTGTTAGAGGACTACCTTCTGGCCCCTACAAGAAGGAAGGACTCTGCAAGGCTTGTCAATTAGGCAAGCAAACTAAAAATAGTTTTAAGTCACTTAATAAGAGTGATTCACCTAGGATATTGTACCTGTTACACATGGATCTATTTGGACCCATCACAGTACAAAGCCTAGGAGGGAAATCCTACACTTTAGTAGTTGTAGATGACTTCTCTAGATTCACTTGGGTGTTCTTTCTAAGGAAGAAGTCTGATAACTTTAAGTGTCTGACAGAGTTTCTCAAATGTATACAGATTGAGTTCAATACTCACATTGCCCTGATTAGAAGTGATCATGGGACAGAGTTTGATTCTCTTCTTATGCAAGAGTTCTGTCAGAGTGAAGGGATCAGGCATACTTTCTCAGCTCCTAGAACTCCTCAACAAAATGGGGTAGCTGAAAGGAAAAATAGAACCCTTATTGAATCTGCCACTACATTGTTGTCAGATGCTCATCTACCTCTATCCTTTTGGGCAGAGGCAGTGAACACCTCCAACTATGTGCTGAACAGAAGTCTGATACATAAACTGAAGGGAAAGACTCCCTATGAATTACTCAAAGGGAAGAAACCTAAAGTTGACTATTTTAGAATTTTTGGTTGTATTTGCTATATTCACAATAATGACAAGAAATACTTAGCCAAAATTCCAAGCCAAAGCTGATGAAGGAGTGTTTCTGGGATACTCCATGATCAGCAAGGCCTATAGGGTCTATAATAAATCATCTTTGAAAATTGAGGAATCTGTTCATATTTCTTTTGATGAAACTAACATGTCTTTCAAGGAGAAGATTTCTTCTACCATAGAACCTTTGCAGGAACATTCTCTAGTTGAAGATATGAACAAGTTACAGGTTGCTCAAGAAGAAGAAAGCAGTGAAGATGAAAGCAATACTCAACATATTGAACCACCACTTGAAGAGCCAGTTGTTGTACCACAAGAGGAAACAACAACACAGGTTGGTGAACAATCAACACCCCCTGTTGATTTAGTAACATCAAGAGACCATCCAATTACCCAAATAATTGGAGAAATTTCAGCTGGTGTGCAAACCAGAAATCAGGTCAACCAAAACCTGTTGCACACCTGCTTCCTTTCTCAAATTGAACCTCAGTCCATTCAAGATGCAGAACAAGATCCACACTGGATCATTGCAATGCAAGAGGAGTTGCATCAATTTGAGAGGAACAAAGTATGGGAACTAGTGCCAAAGCCAAAGGATCATTCCATTGTTGGAACAAAATGGGTATTCAGAAACAAACTGGATGATCAAGGAGTAATAATAAGGAACAAGGCAAGGCTAGTTGCTCAGGGATACTCTCAAGAAGAAGGAATTGACTACGACCAGACTTTTGCACCTGTTGCAAGATTGGAAGACCATCAGGATATTTCTAGCTTATGCAGCTCACAAAGGCTTCAAGGTCTATCAGATGGATGTCAAGAGTGCTTTCTTAAATGGAGACATCAAAGAGGAAGTCTATGTCAGACAACCTCCAGGTTTTATCTCTCCAACTTTCCCTGATTATGTTTTTAGATTAAATAAAGCATTATATGGTCTCAAGCAAGCTCCTAGAGCATGGTATGAGACCTTAGCATGCTTTCTCTTGGAAAATGGTTTTATAAGGGGTAGAGTAGACCAAACTCTTTTTATTAGAACCCATAAGTCCCATACCCTACTAGTGCAAATTTATGTAGACGATATCATTTTTGGTTCTACTGACTCAAATTGTGCAGAAGGTTTTCTAACCTGATGCATTCTAAATTTGAGATGAGTAGCATGGGTGAGCTATCCTTCTTCCTAGGATTGCAAGTCAAACAACATGCTGAAGGCATCTTTATTTCTCAAACCAAATATGCTAATGAATTGGTTAAGAAATTTGGTATGTCTGAGGCATCTTGTATGAAAACACCCATGCCTACCAATGCTGTACTGGATGCTGATGAACATGGGAAACCTGTTGATCAGACAACATATAGAGCAATGATTGGCTCTTTACTGTATCTTACAGCTAGTAGACCAGATATAATGTTTGCTACATGTATATGTGCTAGGTTCCAAGTAAGCCCTAGAGAGTCACACCTAACATTAGTAAAGAGGATTCTCAGGTATGTTAAAAGTTGTCCAAATCTAGGTCTCTGGTATCCAAAAGATTCAGCATTTGAGTTAACTGGATTCTCTGATGCTGATTATGCTGGATGCAGAATTGACAGGAAAAGCACCAGTGGAACTTGTCAGTTCCTTGGTGACAGACTTGTCTCTTGGTTTTGCAAGAAACAAACATCTGTGTCAACTTCAACTGCTGAAGCTGAATATATGGCTGCAGGCAGTTGTTGTTCACAAATATTGTGGATTCAAAACCAACTCCTAGACTATGGTTACAACTTAGAGAAGTCAAAAATCTTTTGTGACAATACAAGTGCTATTTCCATAGCTCAAAATCCAGTCCTCCATAGTAGGACAAAACACATAGAGATTAGGCATCATTTCTTAAGGGACAATGTTGAAAAGAATAAAATTGAATTGCAATATATCCCAACTGATTTACAAAGGGGAGATATTTTCACCAAGCCTTTGGATGAAAAGAAACACACCTTCTTCCTAAATCAGTTAGGAATGTTAGATGGAGGAAGTCTTAAATAATATCCAAGATTTTGAAAGCTAAAAATTGATCAAGACTAGGCAAAAATTCTGATTTCTCTTAGTGACTAGAATTTTCTGATCTCTGAACTGCGCTCGACGATTTCCCCACAGATCGTCGAACGGAGGTCCACGATTTCCAGAATCGTCGAACTGAGTTCAGCGCCTCTCAGATAGTATGAACTATCTCCTTCGGTCAACGATCGTCGAACGGCGCTCGACGATTTTGTTCCCTGAACGATCGTCGAACGGAGCTCGACGCCTTTCTAGATCGTCGAACGGAGATCGACGATGTTGGAGTCTCTTCAGATTCCTTTAGAAGCCTCGATCGTCGAACTGAGTTCAACGATCTTTCCATTTCTGCGTCGAACCCTAATATAAAACTCATTTTTCGCCGTCGTTCTCTCTTGCGCTTTCAATTTCTCTGCAAGAAATTTCTTCCCTCCAAACAGTTCTACGCTTGGTCGTTTTGTTTGTTAAGTTTTTGCAGGTACAATGGCCATATCCGTTGCTGTTCTAGCCGCCATGAAGTTTGATGCAGGCTTCGACATTGATCTGGAATCGTTCAACACTACTGATCAAGTTTTCCAAGACATTCTGAATTTATTCAAGGATCAGAACTTGTCTGCCCTCATGACCACTAGAATCAAGCTTGCTTCAGATGAAATAAAGGAATGGGTCTATACTGCTCACAATCTAGACAACAACACAATAGTTGGATCTATTGCTGGAACTCAGGTACCTCTGTCCCCCACAGTTTTAACAGAGGTTTTTGGTTTGAGAAATGGAGAAGAAACTGCTGAATTATCTGGAGAAGAGTTTTCTGATATACTTGCCAGGATGGGTCATCCTGAGGGAAACCCTAGCAAGTTATTCAAAAGGAACTTGTCTGTTGAGTACAGGTTTCTAGCAGATGTTGTAGGAAAAGTGCTGTTGGCAAAGCACTCTGCACATGACACCATCTCCAGACATCAGCTCTGCCTCATGGGAGCTCTGGTAGATAAGAAAAGTTTGAACTGGGGAGAGGTCTTCTTTGACCTAATAAAGAAGAAAATAAATAAAAGCTTTGTAAATTTTGGAAGGATTATTGGAGTCTTCCTGCAGAACAAGTGCCCTACCTTGCTGGTCTCCTCTGGAGTGCACATAAATGCCTCCAAGAGACTCACCTGTGCCCTCTTTGGCAAGTGGGACAGGCAAATCAGTAGGCCCTCCTCAACTGCTCCTTCAGGCACCAGGACTCACAGAGTCACTCTCCCACAGGTCTCTGCTCCTGCAGAGGACCTGGCTGCTGCTGTTGCTGCCTCTCCTCCTCCTCCAAGTCCAACCTTACCTCTACCATCCACCACTCCAGCTCCATCCACCATTACCATCTCTAGCCCTTCCCCAACATCAATTCCATCTCCAGCAACCATTTCATCACCTCCAGTAGACCACTTCCACCCATTATTTTCATACCCTCCACCCGATGTCACTTCTTCACCATCCATACCATCATTCACCCTTCTGGATGACTCCTACATGGATGATTCCCCCTCATCTCCTCCAGAATTACCCTCCTCCTCAACCTCATTCCAAGATCTCCTCCACCATATCATTGACCAACCAACATTCACTCCATCCATATCCATCCCCTTATCCTCCATATCCACAATCCCCACTCCTGAGCCATCCATTCCACTACCCAGCTCTCCACTTCCAGCATCCTCAGCCATCCCTATTCCATCTACCTCTGCTCCTGCTATTGAGCATGTAGATCTCCCAGCCTTAGCTGACAAGTTGTATGAGCTACTTGCCCCCAGGCTCTCTCTTCTCTTGGAGGCCTCCTTAGCTCCTCTACAACAGTCAGTGGCAGCTCTCTCTGCCAGGCTTTCCTCCCTCCTTCCTCAGGCAGCACCTCCAGTAGTGTGCCTTGATACAGATGTATCTGCATCCAGGCAGGGGAGATGCCATATGAAGCAAGCCTTCATGCTGCTGTTGCTGCTGCTTCTGCTCCTGCTGTTCATGATACTTCTGCTGCTGCTGTTGTTTTTGTATCTGCTATTCCTGTTGCTGTGGCTCCTACTGCAGTCTTGGCAATAGACCTAAGGTCTTTGCTTTCTGCCTTTGATACTGCATACTTCAGCTATCTCCCAGAGCCTAATGCTGTCCAGCCCCCAGAAGACCTATCTAAGGCACTGGTGCCTTTCTCTGGCTGTGACCCCAGCATCATCTCTTCTTTTGTACACTCAATGATTGCTGCTGCTGCTGTTGAAGAAAAGACTAAATCTGCTTCTGAATCTATTTTTGCTGCTGCTGAAATCCCAACTGCCTCTGATGAGCAGACATCCAAGGATTTTCTGATGTCAGAGGCCACTGATTTTGAGCCTGCTGAAGATTTTGTTGATGTTACTGAAGTTGCTGCTGCCATCACTCCTAAAGTTACTGTTGTTGTTTCTGCCTCTCCTTCTGTATCTGCTGCTGAATCTGTTGCTGTATCTACTGCTGAATCTGCTGTTGTTTGTGTTGCTATCTCTGCTGCTGTCCCTGCTGCTGCTCCTTCTGCTTCTGCCTCATCTGCTGCTGCTCAGTTGAAGAAAGAATTGATGAAGTCGATTGATGCTATATATGATGACCAGAGTTCTGAATCTGATGAATTCAAAACAGACTCTGATGATTCAGCTGTTACTATTGCCAGGAAGAGGAAGGCTAGAAGCAAAGCTATGAAAAGGGTTCCTCCTGCAAAAGTAAAGGATGATAATGATATTCCCTATTATATTCTGCATAACTGCCAAATTACTGAACATTGGATGCAGTATTCCAAAAATCAGCTGAAAGCAATGAAAAAGAAGAGAAAGTATGAGAAGGGCTCCTCCCAGTTCCAGCACCCTCATCCTCCTCCACCACCTCCTCCTGATGCAGGTGCAGGTGGAAGCTCTGCAAGCCAAGCCCCATCTAGAAGCCAGGCTCCCTATCAACCCATGCCAGATCATATCAAAGGGAAAGCCAATCTAGGGGTTCTTACTATAGGAGAGGAGGATACAGGGGAAGTCAAAGAGATCTTCAAGTTTATTCTAAAGGGCATTCCAGGCAGCACCCATACTCCAGGGGAGGACATGTGTCATCTGATACTGCTTCTGGTCCATTCCCTTACAAGCTCAAAGAGACAGTGTCTGCCAGGCCTCCTCAAGACAATTCTTCCAACAAGTATGAGCCACCTGTACCATTTGAGGACCCTGAAAAGAATCCAGTTGCTTGGACTGCTAGGATGAAGGAGTTGGTTGCATTAGACCAGATAAAGAAAGCCAGAGAGCAAGGCCTAGACACTTCAAGTATTTCTACCATGTCAGAGCAAAGACAAAAAGAGCTAGAAAGATATGCCTCCAGCAAATTCTTTGATGCAGACAGATATATGGAGTTGCATCCTGCTGCTGTAGTTCCCAGGACTTCAAAGCAAACATACTTGGGTGCAGCTGATGACACCAGGTCCAACAAGGAAGCCTTAAATCCAAACAGAGAAATCAAAATGGTTAAAGGCAAAGAGAAGAAGTAACTCTGTAAGGTGACAATCTTTGGATTTTCTGACTGCTATCTGGATGCCATATATATATATATATATATCTCTGTGATGTTTCTGCCATGTCTAGCTGCTGCTGTTTTTATGCTTTTCTGATTGTATGTTGTTATTTGATTTTTCCAAAATCTGTAAATAGTAATCCTAACCCAAATATGGGGAGATTGTTGGAACACCCTATTACTAATTTGGGTCAGGATCACTATGTCTCTAGGAACCTTTACTTGACCTTCTATATAGCTTAATAGGTCAATTAGAATTGAGTCTAAGGGTTAGAAGTCTAGGATTGGAAGCTGCCCTGAAGACCAAGTTTTTCTAACTGGAGACCAAGTCTGATCGTCGAGCTCAGCACGACGATTCGTCGAACTCAGATCGACGATCGTCGAGCTCAACTTCGACAGATCGTCGAACTCCATTCGACGATCGCTGAGCTCAACTTCAGAATATCGTCGAACTCCATTCGACGATCGGTGAGCTCAGTTCGACGATTTTGACTCTGCATTGGATCTTTATCTCTGAGCTCAGTTCGACGATCTTTGAGCTCAGATCGACGATCAGTTTGCTGCTTAAGTTTTCCAGATCGTTGAGCTCAGATCGACGATAGCAGAGCTCAGTTCGACGATTTCAGATATATTCCAGAATTCAAATTCAAATCAGACAGGAGTTATTATGCAATTAATTCAGAGATTTGCTAGCCGTTTTCATTTATTTCTGGACCAAGTTTCAAGGGATTTTTCAAGGAATAATTCTGTGGACTTTCCTCTAGAAGAGTTTTTGCAATTAAGGATGCAATCAATGCAGATCAACGGCTATCTTTGACAGAGAATAATATTCTATACAGAGAATAAAATACAGAATGTTTTTAAATAAATATAGATCATATACAGAGATTAACAAGAAGAGAACACACAATACAGAGTACAGAGACTCATTTCAAAATCTTCTGTCAAAAAGATTTCTGAAGAACACTCATCAAAGAGATCAAGCTTTCAAAATCTCTTCATCTTTCAAAGTGTTCAAGGCCAACATCAATTCAAGACTCCAGACACTCAACATTTCAGCCATTGCTGAAATCATCCATTGCTGGAGTTCTATCTTTGAAGGCCTATCACCCTCAAGCAAAGCTTTTCTTCCTGAAGATTTCAAGGATTCAGGGGGAGCTTTGACATCAATCCACATAGTCTTCTCAGTTGTTTGAGAAAGAGAAGACTGCCATCACTCTCTCTCACCCCCATTCTGTAAAGGGTTTCTCAAACTCCCTTCAAAAGTTTGAATCTGGTTTTTGAGCACCTTGTCAAAAGCTCATTGGTGGCAAGACACCTGATCAAAAAATCTGCTTTGGTTTTTGAGCACCTTACCAAAAGCTCATTGGTGCCCAGGACACCTGATCAACTCATCCTGCAGTGGATTCCTACCTATGGTGGTAGAAGAGTGGATGTACCCAAGTTTGGGGAACCACTATATTTCCTTGTGTCTTCTGGTTCTGCTTGTTTACTTTTTGTTTCTGGCCTTGATTTGTCTGTGCTTAGTTTATGCATAGCTTAGTTCTGTGATTAGATTTATATTTGCTTCCCTGCTCACACATAGTACAACAATTGTTGTAAAAGCTTTTAAAAAGTTTTAAAACTCCATATACTCTATTCACCCCCCCTCTAGAGTATATCAGATCTAGTTGCACTTTCACAACAATCCAATCTCACACAGCCGGACAAAGCATATCGAGCTAAGCTATCATTTCATCCAGGAGCATGTAGAGCATGGGGACATAGATCTCCAATATGTCTCCACAGACAGGCAAGTTGCAGATATTTTCACGACGCCGCTGGACGAGACCAAGTTCTTGTTCTTCAAAACGGAACTTGGGATGATCAACAAAGAAGATTAGAAAAGGTTGGATTTCAACACAGCAAGGACAATAAAGGGTTAGTCAAAATTTGGCATTTCATTTTCTTTATATATATAGACTTGACCTACTCGAGAAATCAAAGGACCTACTCGAGTAGTCCATTTTACTTACTCGAGTAAGGCAATTCATGTACTCGTGTAGTACACTTCATCTACTCGAGTCAGTCGATTCACCTACTCGAGTAACTCCCCATCTACTCGAGTACCTCTTTATCTCTTGTGTATGTGCCTCTTTGGTTTTCAAATGTTCTTATACGCCAACCAAGGCTTATGCCGCCTTTTCTTTTAAGTTATTTCCTTCTCGATAATTAAACTTAAACCTAGGGTTTATAAATTTGAAATTCCAAATTAATTCTACACGAAATCATTTCCAATCTCTCGAGTACCTGTCTACCGCTTCATCTTCCTTCGAGAAGTTGCAGATCCGCGACTTTTCCTCTTCCCCCCAACAGAGCTTTTCTCAGTTTCTGGATCATGGCCTCCATCTCCAAGATTTGTGTAGGTTCGGAACTTGTTACCGCAGGGATTACAGAGCTTTCAGATGATTTCCACAACTTGTTGATTCTTCTAGACACCGTAGGGCTATCCTTCATCCTGCAAGAACCCTGCCGGATCCTCTTCCCCGAGGTAGCAGAATTCTTCACCAATCTGAAGGTCAAACGAAATGGACAAGTTCTGAAGTCCAAAGTGAGAGGTATGAAAATCAAACTCACCAAGACCATCGTCTCTCAACTTCTCCGATTACCGATCGTGGACGAAGAAGATGACCTAGATGACGAAGATTCTGACAGAACAAGCTTATTCTGTGGTATTTCGGCTGACGCTCAGTATATCAAATGGTCAGACATGAACGCAGAAGGAAAGTTTCTGGTTGATGTTATTGGAAAGATTTTGCTGTGCAAGACCAACTCCATAAGATACATTCCACTATATTTCTTCGACATAATGCAAGCCATTGTCTGTCGCAAGAAATTCCAGTTTGGCATGCTGATTCTGGATAAAATCAAGGACAGCTTAAAATCCCCCAACTTCGCCAAAATAATCTCTCTGCTCCTCCATGAAACAAATCCTTAGGTATTCAACTTCTCCAAAGGGACCCCTCTTCACCACATGAAGAAGGTCTCCATTTCTTCTTTTCAGAGATGAGAGCTCAAACTGAAGAACACTGCCCAAGCTGCTAAGATTTCAGAAGTTCCAGCTTTCGAGGACAGGACTCCATCTCCCTCTCCTCATCATGTGGCCAGCTCCTCTGGTTCACCAAGTGAGGGGGAGCCTGCTCCTTCTGTCCTAGTCAGGAAGCCCTCTCCACCAAAAACTACCTCATCTCCTCAGCTAGCAACTTCTCCCCTACCTCATTCACCACAAACTCCAGCAACTCCTTCAGATCAGATACCTCAAGAATCTCTTCTCTCAACAGCTGCTGCTATAGATGCAATGATTGCAGAACTCACTGAAGAAGTGCTGCCTCTTACTCCTCCTCCTCTCTCTCCTCCAGCTCCATCCTCTGAAATTCACAAGGACTCAACTCCTGAACAATCTCCAGACAACTCTCCAGCCAGGACTCCAGCAAAATCTCCTGCTGCCCTCAAAGACCAGCAAGACACAATTCTCCTTTCTGATGAGCCCTCTCCTGTGCCAGCAGAGGCTCCTCTCAGAAACTTAGATTACTCTATCCCTTATGATCCAGAAGAAAGGGATGCTCTCATTCTTACAACAAGAGCTCATAGCTCTGTGATCATTGAAGAAATAGCTCCATGGGTAGCTCCTCCTCTTCCTTCTGCTCTTCCTTCATCTGCTGCTCCTTCAACTGCTACTGCTACAGACTCTTCCTCCTCAGATTTGATGCAACAGATTGCACTCCTTCTTCAAGACCAGAGGTCTTATTTTCATACTTGTCTAAAGACTGTAACTGACAAGGTAACTGCTCTCGAGACTGAGATGAACAGAGGGTTCGCTGAAAACCAGCATAATACTGACAAGCTCAAGTACCTGTTTCAACTTGTGGAAAAGCCATAGACCACACTATCACTAGTGTTGGAGAAGTTATGGAACAGGGTGTCACCCTTGCAAATAATCAAATAGAGCGGGACAAGAGAAATGAAGCCAACAAAGTGAAAATCTGTGAAGAAGTTGGTCTCTTTAAAGAAGATGCTATAAAGAAGTTATCTGTTGGAATCAGAAAGGGGGAGAGCTTGGTCAAAGAACAATTAGAAAAATCAGCTGCTCTGAAGTCAGATTTATGGGAAACTCATATGAAGAAAATTCATGATGATGTGCTAGCCCAGATACAGAGTGTCAAATTTCATACCTATGATACTGCTGTTTGGATACATAACCAGATTCTCCCAGAGTTTGCTGCTGACCCCAACATCATTCCCTATCATTTAAATCCTCTAGCTACAGATGCCTCTGCCCCAGATGCTCCTCTACAACCTACCTTCTCTCCCAGGCCTGGAGACTCAGTTTCTCCTCCAGACACCTATGTTCAAGGCTGGGAAGAAGATCCTGCTGACATTTTCCTTCATGCTCCTCCAGAGATCAAAACCTCCAAGAAGAAAAGGAAATATGGTGAAGGTCCTTCTGCTAGCAAGTCTATTCCTGCTAAAGCTCCTAACATGCTGAAGTTTGGTCTCCAACCTCCAAATCCCTGATTTTGGAAACTCTCAGATTAGTTATGGAATTCCATGAGAGCAGGAATATTCATTACAGCTCATATGAATGGGAACTTTATGAAAAATCCATGAACAAAATGAGAATCTATGACAGAGAATATGGGAGGAACAACCCTGCAACCCCTCCTAGACCTCCCAAGTATTATCCAAAACCTTTCTGTTACCAGAGAAGACAACAAGAGAAATTGGACAGACAACAACATCAAGGCTGATCTTCAAGGATATTTGAGAGTGTGAAATGATTGACTGTAGAATTGATAATTTTGGATATTCTTATTTATATAATTCTAAGTTTTTGCTCTTATTATCTTTTCTCATAGTCTATTGCTTGCTTGCACTAATTTTTCTACTTAGCTTCTTTTTATGTCTTTAATTCACCTTAGTGTAAAGGGTTCTGACTTCAACAAATAGGGGGAGATTGTTGGGTTCTATGTCCATATTAACCCAGATTTGATGAAGTCATCCTGGAACTAAGATGAATTAGGTTGTATTTGATGCTTTGTTTGAGTTATGTGGTTGCAGGATTCTAATGGGAAGTGTAGACCAATGCCAGTCTACAATGAGTCACCAAACACAAGACCATACAATGTAATCCCTCATTGTATGACCCAAGGTGTTGACTCATGTGTATCCTCTCTATTGGGATACACTTCATTTTCAAGAACTTGGACTATGTGAATAGAGTTGGATGCTGGTTTCACCAAAGAAGAAAGAATTTCCACCTTGAAAATTTTTCTAAGTATTCTACTCGTGTAGGTCATTAACTACTCGAGTGAATTACTTGCTTCATACTCGAGTAGACTGTCACTTACTCGAGTAGCTTACTTAACTACTCGAGTAGATCACTCTTCTCACTCGAGTAATACATATATCATTTTCCAAGTCATTTACTCGAGTAATTCTTTTCCTATACTTGAGTAGACTATATCCTCTCGAGTAGTTCAGTCTGACTACTCAAGTAGCTCATTTTCCAGTGTTCAGAAATTTTTCTAAGTCCTATCACTCGAGTAGTTCATCAAACCACTCGAGTAGTTTCTCTCACCTATTCGAGTAGTACAACTTGTACTCGAGTAGTTGAACTCCCTTCCTGTGAAATTTTCTATATACTCGAGTGGATCTTCTAAGTACTCGAGTAGTTGATTATATGTACTCGAGTAGTTGTCTTCAAACCTACTCAAGTAATCATGAAGTATATACCCGAGTATTTTCCTTCACTTACTCGAGTAGTCCTTTACCTACTCGAGTAGTTATATACCCACTCGTGTATATCTCTTTGTTTTCTCCGATATTTCTTCTAAGTCCAGATTTGACAGATTTTCAAATTCCGTGACATGATTGGTCCACGTGTACGTCATTAAAACCAATTATGACCGTTATTAGTGTTCTTATATAAAGTCCTGTCTAATCGACAAACCCTAACAAGAATACACGCTTTCAAGATCAAATATTTTTTGGAAAATTTTCTGCAGCCATTTCTCTCTCCTAGTCGCTGTTTCCTCTCTCTCTTCATGGAACGAAAGCCGCCCCCACCGCTGTTCTTCTCCGGCAAGGTCTTTGATTTTCAGAGGAAATAGACTGAAGAAGTTTTACAGATCGAGATCGTTTCTCAACTGCTCATCCTCTTCCCGATCGTGTAAGATAGAAGATTCCAGATCTGTTGCCGAGATTTTCTTCATCTTTTCTGAAAGTGCCGCAAAGCTTACAAGAAGAAGATCCTGTTTGCTTACTTGCAGATCTGATAGAGAAATTATTGTTTGTATTTTCTTAAACAATTTTTCATTCTTGTAGGAGAAGTTTCCTCCGAGTGCAGGAGTTTTCAACTCCAAGTTTGTAGGAAGTTTTGCCTTCCGAGTTGTAGATCTAGTTGGTTGGATCGAGATTGTAGGAACTTTGTTCTGAGGGTAGGATTGATTTTCAATCCGAGATAGTGGAGTAGCCGAGTCTAGTATATTGCTAGATCGGTGAGGGAAAGTGGATGTACCCAAGATCGGGGAACCACTCTAAATCTTGTCTCGTCTGTGATAATTTGGTAGATAGATCGGTGCTTTGTTCTGAGATTTTTAATTCCGCAAAAGACGCACAAATCACCTATTCACCCCCGTTTAGGTGATTTAGGTTGACAACTATTATCTTTCAAATGAGATAATTTGTTATACATGCAGAAAGTCTGGACATATAGTAACTGAATTTCTAGAATAACAAAAGGATAAATTAAACAAAAAGGATCAAAAGAAGTATGTAAAGGGAAAGGACAAGAAAATGGGAAAAGGGTTTATAGCAGAAACCTGGTGTGATACTAGTTCTGAATTAAACTCATCAACAAGTAGTGAAGAAGAAGTTGTTGCTAAAAAAGATTATTTGATGGTATTGGAAACTAACTTAGTCACTGAAGAAAATCAGGTAAGTTATTTTGATTATATTAATTTTTCTTCGGATAAATTTAAAATATGCTTTAAAGAATTTCACAAATATCAATTAGACACTAAAAAAATTAAGTATTTGAGAGAAGAACTAGATGAATTAAGAAGTGATAATCATTATTATAAAAACTATAAACTTAGAGTTGGATTAGGTAAATTAGAAAAAAAAACAAAGAATAAGATTAACAACAAAAATATAGGATAATACATGTAAATTAAACAAAGATAAATGCTTTTAAAGACATCTTAACATAAAAAATCAGGTTCACAAACCCATAAATGAGATTTTCACAGAAAAGATTAATCACTTAAGTTTGGGTACTGAACCAATTATCTCTGTTAAAGTTTTTAGTATTCCTACATGTAATAACTCATTAATTTTAGATAAAAATAAAGATAATGATTCTAGAAAAATAACTGTTTTAATATGGAAATTTCACCTAAAAATAATGAGAGGATTATGAAAAAGGAATCTATTTTAAATCAAAACAATGATTCAGAGATGTTAACAAATTTTAATAAAGAAGATAAATACAAAGGAAAAGGTATTATAAGTAAACAACCTGAAATAAACAATAACCAAAATCCAATAGTTTCAATAAATCAGGAACATACATCAATTTCATATCTACGCAACCACTGTGAAATGCCAACTTCATATCGACGCAACTCCAATGAAATGTCGACTTTGAATCGACACATCTAGAAATTATGTTGAATGCTACTCGACGCATATCCCAGAATAACAATTTTTCATAACCTTATTTTACTTGCACAAGATGTTTTGTAAAGGGACATAAAACTGGAAGTTATTAGCTTAATAGACCAACACTCTTTTATCCCAAGGGGTATTATGAAAGGCCATCTTATACTTTCATCACTCATTATAATGGAAAAAGAAGTAATGAGACCAAGGTAACCTGGGTTCTTATTAACTCTTGATTTACTTGTGTAGAATGGATATTCAAGGATAACATATCTAATGAAATGGTCTACAATATGTCAAATTTTAATAGTATACTTTTAATTATTTCGAATGTAAGTTGACAGAACATCAATTTATCCTTTATATAATATTCTATATTGGTGATCTTGAAAAGTTTTTATTTCATTTGATACAACGTTAAGATGAATCAATGTTTGCATCAATAAAATGTCTGATATAGAATGCTTGGTGTGTAAGCCCCAAGTTTCCCGTAGCAGGAAATGATTTCTATGAGATACTGCCCAGTGCTATGGTTAACACCAACGACAAGATGCTAGATTTGTAGGAGTGCTCAGTGAGCTCTGCCTGTCGGTAGGTTGATACCGCACAACGGTAGCATTGTTAATTTATCGACAGAGCCCTCTATGAGCTACCACCCAATGACACTGGATAGATTCTTGAAAAGAAAGCAAGATGAAATGATTCTTCCCTGGATCAGTAAGTTCTTAATGTTGATTGGCTTGATTTACGTGAAGAACCTTTATAATGGATCCACCTTAATCACTTGATCAACTTGATGAAAGGATCTGAAGATTTTCTTGAAGACCTTCGTCTTCCTTCTTCTTGGGGTTGTCGCCCCTCTGACTTAGAGAAAAATGATTGATTAAGTGATGATTCTAATTGTTCAATTCTGTGTAGACAACCCCTCTATTTATAGCCTTCTCGAGTTGTTGTCTTCAGATTGATGACATCATCATTACGCCATCATGCTCCAAGTTCTCCTTTAAATAGATTCTGATGAGATATCACGTTACTGTAGATGATGTAACATTATTGACTTGACTTGACACTTCTGTGTTGACTCTGTTCAACTTCAGGATTAAAAGTGTCGAGAAGTACAAAGTGTCTCGACACTATTTTACTTAATAGAATTTTTAGTCTGAACTTGAAAGTGTCGCGATAGTTGACATGTCTCGACACAACTATCATCTGTGTCGACATCATTAAATCTGCACTATGTAGAGACAGTTAAATTATCTTGACACAACTGTCTGCTAGGTGTCGACACTTTTATACTTGCTTGAAATCTTCACTGTGTCGAGACTGTTGAATTGTCTCATTACATCAGTCTGTCGGGTGTCAACACTAATATACTTGCTTTAAATCTTCACTATGTCGAGACAGTTGAATTATCTCGACACTTCAGTCTGCGGGGTGTCGACTCTTTAAGTCTATAGTTTAGTCTTCATTCTGTCGAGACAATTATATTATCTCGACACTTCTGTCTTTAAGATTTAAGGTGTCGAGATATTTGACTTGTATCGACACTGCTGACTTAGTCTTCCAGGTGACGAGATAAGTAAATTATCTCGACACAACTGTCTTAAATCTTGAAGGTGTCGAGATAACTAGTTTATCTCGATACAGCTGTCTTCACACTTCAAGTTATCGAGATAACTAACTTGTCTCAACACTTCTCTTGCAAAGGTGTCGACATAATTGAAGTGTGTCGACACTTTTGGACTTAGCCATTTCTTTGCACTGCAACTTGCTAGGTGTCGACTGTCCTGACTTCACTCAACACTTTTAGCTGTATGGCGTTGAGTTCACATTATTCACTTGACGCTTTTAGACTTAGACAATTTTCTCCCTTTTCAGTCAGCTTTTTTAAGTCCACCTATCAATATAACTTGGACCACCTATCCAATCAATATGACATAGGCAACCTGCATGTATGAGCTGAAACATATATCAAATATATACTTGTGTATATCATTGAGTTGAAAGGGCTTCTTCAAATCAAGTACATTATTTCCAATATACCCAACAATCTCCCCTATTTGGAGAAGTCATAACCCCAATTCAATGATATACACCACGATACCAAAATATGATAATTAAGATGTACATGAAAGGTATTGAAAAAAATTATAAAGAACACAATAATGATAACACAGATATCACAAAGTGCAACCAAACTTTTTCAATTAAATTTGTTCAAAGATCACATTTTTCAAATTTTTTACACTATTCTTAAAGCCAAATTACATAGTTTTTAGAAAAGAAAAATAAACTAAGAATCCTCTGGCTCTTTAATGATAATGCCTGTTCTTGATTGTACTTTAGCTTTAACTTTTTTCACTTTATCATCATCAACCTTCTTCTTTCCATTGAAATCTTTGGCTTTTAAGATTTCTTCTTCCTTTAACCATTGCCTTTCAAAATAATGATAGGGCTTAGGGAAATATTTGATGGGTTCAATAGAATCAGCTGGTATCTTCCCTACCTTCTGATCTTTTCTGAATTTATAGAGAATCTCCTACTGCTTTGTGCGCTTGACCCATTCTTGCTCTGAATACCATATTCCCCTGCCAGCTGAATTGTTATTGACTGCTTTCCATGTCGTGAGTATAATGGATAAAGAAGTTGGTCTCCATTGCTCAAAATTGGCATAACTTCAGCCTTCTCCCTGAATCTTTTCTTAGATAGTTAAGCTTCTTTCCATTTGAGCAATGTAAAAGCAGTCATCTCCACCTCCTCATATACTATATTCTGAATCTATGGTGAAGGCCTGTACATGGACTGTACTACAGTTTTAATGGCCTCACACTGAGATGGTTTGCAGCCAAACTCAGCAGTTTGTTCTTCATCATACCTTAAGGGAGGAAGGCCTAGAGTTTCTCTAATGTTATTGGAGGTCCAAATAGCATGCACAGAGCTGGACTTTATCATTACTCTCTCCCCCTTTATGACTTCTCTTTCTACATGATCTCTTAAGTCATTTTTGTGAAATCTGACTTGACCATCTAGATAATTAATCCTTGAGGACACAAGATTCTTTATTTCGAGCAAATGTTCATCCAATTCTTTGCCAGAAGACTTGACTTCCTTAATCACACTGATTGAGTGAGTAGATAGCTGAGTTGCAATATCTTTAGATGTAGAGGTTATCTTTGTCTCCAGAGCTTTAGTTTTCTCAGCTATCTTGACCAGTGAAACATCATGCATTACTATCATGTTCTCATTCATTCTACTCGTATTTTCAATAACATAGCCTTGTTTAACAACTATTTCATCTTCAGTTTTCTTTGATTCATGGTGCTATTTAACAATGCACATTACAACATTACCTCATTTTTCAAAGAAATCAATCATATCTTTCTTCAACAGATTCACCTAGAATCTAATGGATTTGATTTATTATGCAAGCTAAAACTGCAACTCCTTATTACTTTTATCTACTTATTTTTCCAGTTGATTTCTTTGTTTATCTAGCATTATCTGCATTTGAAATAAAAGTGAGCTTAAATCCACAGAAGGAGCAGGTGTTGTTCCAGACTGCAATTGTTTTCTTATAGCTTCTACTCCTCTTTTTGAGTTCAGTTAATTTCCTTTTCTTTATCTGAGAGGATTCCTCCTCCTCAGATTCTGACAAACCAACTACTTCAATAGATTTTGGCTCTTTAGCTTCTTCAATATTTGGGGCTAGATCTCCCAACTCCACCTAAACCCTTGCACCTTCTCACAAATATTGGTGTTTTCCAGGTTGACCTCATCTTGCTGAGCTTCAACATTAGGATTAGGGTCCTCTGAAAGTGCAGTATTCTCCCCTCTGGATATTTGTATTTTGATTTAGAATTATTTCTTCTTCAGTCTCCTTGGAGACTGCATCCTCAAACTCTCTGTCAGGTATTTCCTGTTCAGGAACCTCTACATGTTCTTGAATAGTGTCTAAATCTTAGGCTACTTCCATTACTATTATGTTTACAGAATCTTGTACTATTTTAGTCATAATATTGAGGTTCTCCCCCTCAATGTAATCCATCTTTTGTATTGTCTCCCCTGCACCTGATCACCGGTTGTAGGTGAGGGCCTTGGAGATTTTTCAGCTACTGTATCATCCTATTTTTTTGAGCTAGAACTTCCTTGTACTTTAGAATCACTGGAAGATTCTTTTTCCATAACCACAGCTTTCTTATTTTTCTTTTTCTCCTTCTCGATTACTGGTGTTTTCTTGGATAGGAATCTATCCCACCTTGCTAATATTCTCATATCCATTCTTCTCATATGGTTGATCTTAGATCCAATCTTCAGATTGATAGTGTCAGGAATGACTTGTAGCAAGTATAGACTTATAATTCTGCCCATATTGGGCTTCTTGATGCTTTCATCAATTTTGTCAGACTACTTTGATGCAGTTAGACTTGACTTTGAAGAATCCTTTCATGTGCTCCTATTTTACATAACAACACCTTCCCTATTATTTCAGACAGGAATTTGCCCTGAGAATTCATACCCTTCCTGTTCAGGGTGCTTCCAATCTTATTGTTTACGACTAATCCACACCATTCCAATACTTCTACATTCTTTGCCGAATCTAAGTCATCTTCTTAATCAATTCTTGGTAAGTGAGATATTCTGGCAACCTTTTGGTTGTGATTTTGACCTTTGTTCCATTTACTTTAGACTTAATCTTTTCTGTTTTTGAATCGAGATGAGCATTGGAGAAGAATTCTGAAACTTCACGTTTCCAGACATTTGAAGGTTTAAAGAGTAGATATTCCAAACCTGCTTCATTGATTAAGGTTATTACATTCATAATTTCTTCAGCCGTCGAATTGAATCCAATGTGAGCAAGTTCATAATCATCAATGATGTTACCGTCATTCTTGGGTGCCATGAGTGTGGAGAGAAATGGTTGACGAGTGTCGACTGATCAGGGTTCTAGGTCTCGACACTCAGGAATCAACAGTTCACAAAATCAAGAAAGCGTAGTCGATTTCTACTCTCATAACCTATTTATAGTCTAATATTTCCTGAAGACAAAAGGGCATGCTGTATTTAGACTATTCCAAATTTTTATGTAAATACCTAGTGTCGACACAGGAAAAAATTGTCTGTCGAGATGTGTCGACACAAGCCGACACAACGATAATGTCTCTCGACATATACCTTAGAGTCTCGACACCCTTGCTGTTTAGATACTTACTTTAGTTGTCATTACATATTATAGTATGCAGTGTCGACACATTACAGTATATAGTGTCGACACATTTCTGTTTTCTCGACACTTTCTTAGATATCTCGACACATTCTCTAGTGTCTCGACACAACTTTTGACTTAGTGAAAATTTTGCTCTCTAAACTATAGATACTTGACATTTTTGAGGTCTATTTTTGATACTTAGGTAAGTAAACTTAATTACTGACAAATATTTTATTCTTATTTTATATTAGCTTTTATGTATGCATAAATTATTCAAGATTCAACATACCAAGTTCAAACTTAAAGAAATTAAATTTCTCTCCATCTAGGGGTTTAGTGAAAATATCAGCAATTTGTTTATTTGTAGGAACAAATTCTAAATTAATATCTCCATTTTCTACATGCTCCCTAATAAAATAATATCTAATTTCAATATGTTTAGTTCTACTATGTGACACATGATTGTTTGCAATTAAGATAGCTCTAGTAGAATCACACAAAATGGAATTTGACTTAGCTGAATGTTGTAATCTTGTAATTGATGCTGAATCCATAACAACTGTGCACAACAACTTCCAACTGAAATGTACTCAGATTCAGCTGTGGATATTGCTACACTTGTTTGCTTTTTGCTGCTTCAAGACACCAACCTTCTTCCAAGATTGATATGAACCTGAAGTTTTCCTGTCTTCTTTACAACCTGCATGATCTGCATCTGAAAAAGCCTATTATTTCAAAATCACTATTCCTGGGATTCCATAGGCCAAGATTAGGTATGCCCTTTAGATATCTCAATATTATTTTATCTGCTATATAGTGAGACTCCTTAGGGCAAGTTTGATACCTAGCACAGATACAAGTAACATACATTATGTCTGGTCTACTGGCTGTTAGATAGAGCAATGATCCAACTATACCCCTATATAAGGTGATATCAACTGGCTTGCCAGCACCATCCTTGTCTAATGACATACTAAACCCCATAGGAGTTCTTATGGAAGTGGTTGTTTCCATGCCATACTTCTTGATTAGCTCCTTGGTGAACTTAGAGTGACTAATGAAAAGTCTATCTATATTTTGCTTAACTTTGAGACCCAAGAAAAACTTGAATTCACCTATGCTACTCATCTCAAACTTACCTTGCATAAGTTTGGCAAACTTAGTGCAAAAGTGACTCATCAGTAGAACCAAATATAATGTCATCAACATATATTTGTACTAAAATGGTCTTGACATTGACTTCCCTTATGAATAGTATTTTATCAATTTTCCCTCTTGAGAATTTATTCTACAGAAGGAACTTAGACGGAGAACTTATACCAAGCCCTTGGGGTTTATTTTAACCCATAGAGAGCTCTTAATAAAAGATAAACATGGTTTGGATGAGTTGAGTCAACAAAACCCGAGGGCTGCTCAACATAGACCCTTTCTTTGAGGTTACCATTAAGGAATGCTGACTTCACATCCATTTGGTAAACTTTGAATCGTTTGTAGGGTGCATATGCCAGGAAGAGTCTAATAGCTTCAAATCTAGCCACTGGTGCAAAGGTTTGATCAAAATCTATGCCCTCTTCTTGTCTATAGCCATTTGTAACCAGTCTAGCCTTATTTCTGACTATAACACCATTCTCTTCCAATTTGTTCATGTAGATCCACATGGTTCCTATGATGTTACAATCATCTGGTCTGGGAATCAGCTTCCAGACATTGCATATTTTGAACTAGTTCAATTCTTCCTGCATAGCCCCTATCCAAAATGGGTCTATATTGGCTTCTTCAAATTTCTTTGGTTCTGTTTGAGAAAAAAAACTTGAATACATTATAGTATTGTGATGTCTACTTCTTGTGGTCACACCATGAGCTGCATTTCCAATGATCAGTTCCCTTGGATGATCCCTTAGATGTCTGACAACAACTTGCAATGTGACCTCTTCTCTTTGAATAGCTTCATCTTGTTGTTGTGTCTCTTCTTCTGGTTGTTCCTGTGAAAGCTCTTCCTCGACAATGTTGACTCCATCTTGTATACTATGGCTTGCTGGAACTGAGGCTTCTATTAACATCTCCTTTAGCTTCAAGTCTTCTCCTGTTGTGCTTGATGTACCTGGCTTATCATTGTAAAACATAGAACTTTCATCAAATACAACATGAACAGACTCCTCTACAACTTGATACCTCAAGTTATAGAACCTATAGGCCTTATTGTGGTTACTATAACCAACAAATATACCTTCATAAGACTTCTCAGCAAATTTAGTTATGTATGTTTTCCCATTATTTAGGACAAAACACCTACATCCAAAGATTCTGAAGCAGGCAAAATTTAGTTTTCTGCCCTTCATTTGTTCATAAGGAGTTTTATTCAACCTTTTGTTGATTGAAACTCTATTAAGAACATAACATGCTGTGTTAATAACTTTATCCTAGAAATATTCTGGAATAGAAGAATCACACAGCCTGGTTCTTCTAGCTTCAATGAGAGTCCCGTTCTTTCTCTCAGCAATCCCATTTTGCCGGGGTGTTCTTGGAGAGTAAATCTCTTGCTAAATCCCAAGTTCTTAACAAAATTTTATCATGTATTCTGATTGAAACTCAGTTCCATGATCACTTCTGATTCTGACCACAGAACTGTTCAATTCATTTTGTATTTGCTTGACAAATGTCTTGAAGACATCATGAGTTTCAGTCTTTTTCCTTAAAAATAAAACCCAAGTAAATCTGTAATAGTCATCAACAATCACATAAGTGTAGACTTTCCTTCATAGACTATGAACAGGAATAGTACCAAAAAAGTCCATATGGAAGAGTTATAAACACCTCATAGAGTCTTTGGATTCAATGCTTTTGAATGAAGCTTTGGTCTGTTTGTCTTTTTGGCATGCAGAGCAAATGCTATCCTTAGAGCATTAAATGTTAGGACCATTCCTAACAAGATCTTTGCTAAAAAGCTTTGTTGGATCCCTAGTTGGATTTGGGCTAGGTTCACAAAGTTAGGATGTTTGACCCAACATGTATAGCCAGGGTCATGTATGAGTTCTAGAGTCTAGGCCATGTCCTTAGAGTCAACACCACATGGACCAGCCATCAACAGACTGCAGAAGACTCATGACTTAGAGAAATTCCAAACTCAGAAAATGAGTTCGACGTTTGTCAAGCTCAGGTCGACGAAAGTCATGCTCAGCTCGATGAAATCAGAGACAATTCTCTGAGCTGAGCTTGACGAACTTGAATCTCAGTTCGACGAATTAGAGAGTATACTTCAACACAAAGTCCAGAATTCTTCACACTTAACTCCAGGCGACGAACTCAGTTCTCAGGACGACGAACTTAGTTTTCAGGTCGACGATCTCTGGGTATTCTACTTCAACATCATATTCCAGAAGCATCTAAGTATTTGAAGTCCAGCTTCACACTCCAGTCGATGAAGTATGAATATCAGCATAATGAATTTGGATCTTAGTTTGACTATTTCTGGATCATCTACTTCAACACTATAAGACCAGAAACAACTAAGTATTCTATGTCCAGAATCACACTCCAGTCGAAGAACTCACCTTCTCAGCTCGACGAACTTAGACCACAATCTTGGCAAGATTTATCAAGTAGCAGTTAGAAGTTCTTAGCTAGACAATACTAGTTCTCGGGTCGACGAACCCAGTTCTGAGGTCGACGATTTCTGGACATGTTACTTCAACATTCTCATGTCCAAGAAACATGGAGTTCTGTTATTTAGTCGACAAAGTTATATTCTCAGCTCGACGAACTTGATGCACAAAATTGACGGGTCTAGAGAAAGCAGTTGTCAGATCTTAGGTCGACGATCTTGTATCTCAGCTCGACGAACAAAGGTTATCTGGTCGACGAACTTGACTTCTCTGTTCGACAAACTCTGGACACAGATCGACGAATTCAGCTCAACGAATTCTGTAAAGTTCCAGACTTAGAAATTTCCCTTCCTCCATCTCTTTTCTATTGCAATAATTTCTAAGTAATCAATGCATAAATATTCTCTGAATATTACCGTTAGAAGCAAGCATTGATTTCGGTCTTCATCAGGATTATTGCTTTCCGTTTTTCCATGGGACAGTTGGGGAAACCAATTAATGCAAATATTCTCCAGGCTGTCAGAAATTAATGCAGAGAGGAATTCAAATTTCAAAAGGAAATTCATATGGAAAATATAAAAGGGATTTTTCTTTCTCTTCCTGAGCAGCTCTCCAGTAGTAGTCAGAACATACAATGAACAAGGATCTTCTTTATCTCTCTCGACAGTACACAGAGAGCATACAGACTACAGATCTCACAGGGCAACAACACTGTCAAGAGACAAGAAGCCCTAGCCCTAGACCAGAGAAAGAACATCAATCTTAAGAAGAATAAGAACAACCATTCAAATCAAGAGTCTTCTTGTCTTCATTCCAGAATTATTCAAAGGACAACAAACATTCAATCTGTCAAGAAGTTTCTGGAGTTCATCTGGTAAAAGTAAAAGCTTGAAGACCTATCACCATGCAGCAAGGCTTCAACTTCCTGAACCATTCAACATGTCAGGGGGAGCTCTTTGCTAAAATTAAGATCCACAAAATTCTTCTCAGTTGTATTTAAGAAAGAGAAGACAAAATCACTCTCTCACCCCCACTATATAAAGGGTTCTTAACTCCCTTCAAAAGTTATTCCTAGTTGCAAGTCACCTGATCAAAAGACTTGAGGTTTGGTTTTTGAGCACCTGATCAAAAGCTCATTGGTGGCAGTCACCTGATCAAAAACCTGAGTGGATTCCTATCAGGGTGGTAGAAGAGTGGATGTACCCAAGTTTAGGGGAACCACTATAAAATTCTTGTGTTGTCTGGGTTGCTCTTTTTCTTGTGGTCTTGTTGTGGCTGTGATAACTAGGTTGCTGTGTTTGTGTTTTTAATTTAATTCCTACATCACTAGAACTAGATTGAATTTGTTAGAAAAATTTGATAAACCCTAAATACTCTATTCACCCCCCCCCTCTAGAGTATTTTAGATCTAACCCTTACTTTCCATTGGTATCAAAGCAAGGTTCCTTTGGTTGTACAAGCTAGCCCTTGAACCAAAGATCCTGATTTAGATCTGCCTTTTATTTATTTCTGTTAGATTTATAGTCACAACATGGCACAGAACAGGTACTATGCAAGCACCAGACCTCCAGTATGAAATCTAAATAGGTTTGCCATCTGTAAGGCAAGAATTAAGTTATATATGAACTCTATTGATGAGGATATCTACAATTCCACCTTGCAGGTCCTCCTAAGGCCACTGCCTGTACATCTACAGCAGTTTCAAGCACAAATGCAGTTCCATCTCCTGAATGGACTGAAGCCTAGAAGAAAGCAAAGTTTGCTGATGGCCAGGCCATGAACATTCTGGCCCAAACAATGTCAGATGACATTTTTCAGAAAGTAGCTGAATGCACATTAGCCAAGGCCATCTAGGATTCTCTAAATCAAATGGTGGCTGGATCTGCTAATGAAAGAAAAGATAGAAGATCCAACCTCATATCACAATATGAGAATTTCAAGAAGGAGGAAACAGAATCAGTTGCTGATATGTACAATTGGATGAGCTCAATCATCAATGAGCTAAAGAAACTGGACAAGGGCATCACCCTCACTGAGGTGAATGACAAAATCCTCATGTGCTTCCCAAGCTCATGGGATTCAAGGATCTGTCCCATCAAGGAGGCCAGGAGCCTAAACGAGATTTCCATAGAATCTCTTTTAGGAAAGCTCAATTCTTATGAGCAACTGATCAAATCTAGAGAAGTAGCTAAGCAGAGAACACCTCCACCAGCAAGGAAGGAGCACAACATAACTTTTAAAGCTGTTGAAGAAACTGAAGCCTCCACTATGAATGAAGAGCTGATGTGTCTCTTTGCCATGAGATTCTATAAAATGGCAATGATGGATTTCAGAAGAAAGTCATCTAGGCAAGATGATAAGCCAAGGCATGACAAAACCCCCACTAAAGAAGTGGTTTGCTTTGGCTGCATGAAACCTGGACACTTCATCTCAGAGTGTCCAGAAAATCAAAAGAAGGAAAAGAGAAGAGAGAAGGACTCTAGGAGACAGCAAGGCGGCAGGCCTTCCTCCAACAAATACAAGAAAAAGGAGAAATGTTTTGTAGCTGAATCCTGGAGTGAAACTGAGGATGAATCCACATCCTCCAGCTCCAGTGGAGATGAGGAAGAGTCAAGGGCCAAAGAAGTATGCCTCATGGCCATTGATGCCTCCAGGAGTCATTCAGATGAAGAAGATTGTGATAGTGAAGGATCTTCTGAATCAGAAGCTGATCAAGTATTGTCATCTATTGATTATAGTTCTAATACTTTTAAAATTGAATTTAAAATAATGTGCATTGATTTAATAAATTCAGAAAAGGAAATCAAGGCACTTAGGGAAAAATTATAAAACCAGGAAACCATCATCTCTGAAAACATCAAGTTAAAAGAAGAACTAATATCAGCTAATAAACAAATTGACTCTTTAAAAACTGAACTATGTGAGGCCAAACAACTTGAGGAATCTCTCAATGGGAGAAGCCTTAAGTTGATGGACATCACAAGCATAGTCAATGCCAGACTAAATGACAAGCTGGGCTGGGTGCTTCATCAAGTTTGCCTCCCATTCTTAAGAAGAATATTTTATCAACCTCCATCAAATTTGTTTCTGCTAAGGGCAAAGAAATAATAAACCATAAACAAACTATAGAAGAAATGCCCAAATTAAAAGATCAAAATAACAGAAACCAGAAAAACCTAAATAAAAACAAAGTTCAGCAGATTTCGTCAAACTTAGATCGACGAAATGTGACCAGTTCGTCGAACTCAAGTTGACGAATGCCGAACGCAAACTTATATAATAATCATTCGTCTTACTGCGATCGACGAACTTTGTATGGTTCGTCGAGCAGAGATCGACGAACTTAGGGGACAGAAAATGACTATGGTCATTCTCTGAGCAGAGATCGACGATCTCATTCCATTTCTTCGAACTCTGGTTGACAAACTCACAACAATTCGTCGAACCCAGTAAGACTTAACAAAAACTATAACTATAACACCAACATAATCAAACTAAGAAACCATTTAACCCTCTTGCTGATTGGATAATACCACCTAGAAGATATCACCCCTTAGGATATAAACACAACTTGAATTCTCTGTGATATCCAGTTTTTCTTATCAACAATATAAAGGACCCAAGGTAACCTGGGTCAAAAAAACTAACTGTTTTTATTGCAGGAAAAGGGTTGTCCAGTGATTAATCACACATGGTACCTGTACAGTGGATGCTCCAAACACATGACTAGCAACAAGGACAACTTAATCAACTGCAAGTCCAAGCTGGGACT
The DNA here is from genome assembly GCA_039583875.1 of Platanthera guangdongensis. Classification (NCBI taxonomy): domain Eukaryota; kingdom Viridiplantae; phylum Streptophyta; class Magnoliopsida; order Asparagales; family Orchidaceae; genus Platanthera; species Platanthera guangdongensis. The sequence continues at coordinate 113,318,813 of CM077148.1, read as the reverse complement.
AAAGGTAATCTTTGGAGATTCAAAGTGTGGCCAGTCTGATGGCTATAAAGAAGTAAAAATTGGAGCTGTCACATTCAAAAAGGTGACCTATGTAAGTGGACTCAAGCATAATCTCATCTCCATAAGACAATTATGTGATGAAGGTTATCAGGTACATTTAAACTCAAAAACTTGTATTATTTCTAATAAAGAAAAACAAAATGTTTTAATTGGAAATAGACAAGGAAACATTTATTTAGTTGATTTCTATTCTGCCAATTCAGACATTTGTTTGCTTAATATAGTTTGCAATCAAAATGAATTATGACATAGAAGACTTGGACATGTAAACATGAAAAACATTGCTAGGCTATCTAAAGACAGTCTTGTAAGACGTTTACCTTCTGGTCCCTACAAGAAGGAAGGCCTTTGCAGGGCTTGTCAACTAGACAAGCAAACTAAATCTAGCTTTAAGTCAGTTAATAAAAGTGATTCACCTAAGATTTTGTATTTGCTACACATGGATCTCTTTGGAACCATTGTTGTACAAAGCCTAGTAGGGAAATCCTATACTTTAGTTATTGTAGATGACTTCTCAAGGTTCACTTGGGTGTTCTTTCTGAGATCTAAGTCAGATACCTTTAAAGTTCTTACAGATTTTCTCAGGACCATACAGATTGAGTACTCTACTCATGCTGTATTGATCAGAAGTGATCATGATATAGAGATTGAGTCTCTTCTTATGCATGAGTTCTGTGAGAAGGAAGGTATCAGCCACTACTTCTCAGCTCCTAGAACTCCCCAACAAAATGGGGTAGCTGAAAGGAATAATAGGACCCTAATTGAAGCTGCACGCACATTACTTGTAGATGCTTATATGCCACTATACTTTTGGGCAGAGGATGTAAGCACAACAAATTATGTACTGAATAAAAGCCTGATACATAAACTAAAGAATAGGACTCCCTATGAATTTCTTAAAGAGAAGAAACCTAAAATCACCTATTTTAAGGTATTTGGTTGCATATGCTATATACATAATAACAACAAGAAATACCTTAGAAAGTTTCAAGCTAAGGCTGAAGAGGGAATTTTTCTAGAATAATCCCAAGTAAGCAAAGCTTATAGGGTGTTCAATAAATCAACTTTAAAAATTAAGGAATCTATACATGTTACCTTTGATGAAACTAACATGTTTTACAAGGAGAAAGAGATTTCTACCAGCAATCCTTTGCAGGTACCTCACTTGTGTGAGAATTTGGATGGACTAAGCCTCACTCAAGAGGCTCCAACACATTCTTCTCCACAATTTGATGAAGACAGTGAAGAAGAAAGCACTGAAGTGACTGAACTTCATCCAACAACAAACATAATTCCACAAGAGGAATTAAATCAAAATACTGTTGCTGAACCAACTCCACCCACTGATCTTGTCACACTAAGGGATCACCCTAGATCCCAAGTGATTGGAGACATGGCAGTAGGTGTACAGACAAGGCATCAACTCAACCAAGACTTGATGCATGCCTGTTTTCTCTCTCAAGTTGAGCCTCAATCCATACATGATGCTGAGCAGGATCCCCACTGGATCATTGCTATCCAAGAGGAACTCAACCAGTTTGAGAGATGTAGAGTTTGGGATTTGGTTCCAAGAACCAAAGACTACCCAGTCATTGGAACCAAATGGGTATATAAAAACAAACTAGATGCCCAAGGTGCAATTGTGAGGAACAAGGCTAGGCTTGTTGCTCAAGGATATAGAAAAGAAGAAGGCATAGACTATGATCAGACCTTTGCACCAGTTACATGGTTAGAGACAATCAAAATCTTTCTTGCCTATGCTGCCTACAAGAAGTTCATGGTATATCTGATGGATGTAAAGAGTGCTTTTCTAAATGGAATACTAAAAGAAGAGGTTTATTTTGAGCAAACTCCAGGTTTTGTTTCTCCAACTCATCCCTCTTATGTGTTTAGACTGCATAAAGCCCTCTATGGTCTAAAGCAAGCTCCAAGAGCTTGGTATGAGACCTTAGCTAGCTTTCTGATAGAGCATGATTTCACTAGAGGCATAGTAGATAAAACACTATTCACTAGACACCATAAGGATAAAATCTTGTTAGTACAAATCTATGTGGATGACATCATATTTGGATCTACTAACTCTAAACTATGCAAGAGGTTTTCTGACCTCATGCATTCTAAGTTTGAGATGAGTAGCATGGGTGAGCTCTCCTACTTCCTTGGTCTCCAAGTGAAGCAGCTACCTGATGACATCTTCTTCTCCCAAGCTAAGTATGCCAAAGAGCTTCTTAAGAAGTTTGGGATGGCTGATGCCTCAGCAAAGAAAACACCTATGGCTACTAATGCTGTAATAGATTCTGATCCACATGGGAAACCTATTGACCAGAAGTTATATAGGGGCATTGTTGGGTCACTACTATATCTTACAGCTAGCAGACCTGATATCATGTTTGCCACATGCCTTTGTGCTAGGTTCCAAGTGAACCATAAAGAATCTCACCTAATTTTTCTAAAAAAAATTTTGAGATATATAAAGAGTTGTCCCAGTCTTGGCCTATTGTATCCTACAGAGTCAGAATTTGATTTAACTGGATATTCAGATGCTGACTTTGCTGGATTCAGGGTTGACAGGAAAAGTACCTCAGGAACTTGCCAGTTCCTTGGTATGAGATTAGTCTCTTGGTTTTGTAAGAAGCAGTCATCTATGTCTACATCAACAACTGAAGCAGAATACATAGCTGATGGATGTTGCTGCTCCCAGATATTGTGGATTCAAAACCAACTCATAGACTATGGTTTCAACTTAAATAATTCAAATCTACTATGTGATAACACAAGTGCTATATCTATAGCACAAAATCCAGTCCATCATAGTAGGACTAAGCATATAGACATTAGACATCATTTCATTAGAGAGTGTGTAGACAAAAACAAAATTAAACTTGTCTATATCTACACTAATTTACAAAGAGCTGATATTTTCACCAAACCCTTGGATGAAAGAAATCACTTGTTCTTTATAAATCAGCTTGGAATGATCAATGGAGAAGCCTTAGTTTAATTTCTGTCTGCACTCGACGAATTTGCCAAAGTTCATCGATCGGAGCTCGACGAACTGGGGAAGTTCTTGAGATATTCGTCGAACGGAGATCGACGAACTCTCTGTGGGTGAAGTCATTTTCGTCGAATGGAGATCAATGAATCTACTTCAGAAAACTTTCGTCGAACGGAGCTCGACGAAATGTCTTCAAATCTTTAGACTGAGCTCGACGAATTATTTAACTACAAATTATTTCGTCGACCTTAGATCGAAGAATTATTTTATTTTTCGTGGAACGGAGTTTGTCGATTCATATTCTGGAAAAACCTTATATCTAGGATTTCTTCGACCTCCATGCTGCGCTTTCAGTTCCTTTGTACTTGATCGTCGTTTTTCTCTTGTAGGTGCTCTCATGGCAATTCCTGCAGGAAATCTTGCGGCAATGAAATTCGACACCGGCTTTGATGTCGATTTTGATTCCTTCCAGCATTCCGACCCAATCTTTCTGGAAATAATGCAACTGCTTGAAGAATAGAAATTGAAGAATCTGCTGTCCACTAGGATAAAGATATCTGCCATTGAGATCAGAGAATGGGTCTATACCTCCTCCACCACAGATGAGAACACTATAACAGGGACATTATCGAGTAATGTTATTTCTCTTACTCCCACCGTCCTCACAGAAATCTTTGGGTTTAGTAATGGTGAAGAAGAATTAGAAATGGATACTGAGGAGTTTGATATGATGCTGAGTATGATGGGTTACTCTGGAGAAACCCCAAATAAGTTGCTGAAGAAACACTTGTCTGCTGAGTTCAAATGTCTAGCAGACACTGTGGGCAAAGTGTTGCTGGGGAAGCACACTGCACATGACGACATAACCAGGCACCAATTCCTGGTTATGTGGGCTGTGGTCAACAAGAAGAAGGTCAACTGGGCTCAGATCATGTTTGATCTGATTAAGAAAAAGAATACAAATAAAGAGGTGTGTTTTGGAAGAATATTAGGGATCTTCCTGAAGGAAAAGGCTGCTGAATCCCTGGTCTCCGAGACCATATTCATAAATGCCTCTAAGAGGCTCACCTGTGCTCTCTTTGGCAGGTGGGAGAGGACTATCACCAAGCCCTCCAAGGCTTCTTCCTCCTCCACTAGGCTTTCTGAGAGTACTAGGGCTGCTCCAGCCACTTCCCTCCCTACTAAAGAGATCCCTCCTCCACCTCCCTCACTTCCAGCCATCCCACCTCAACATCAGATGCCACAACAACCCTCTTCCACAATTCCTTCTCTTCAACAACCACAACAACAACCACAACAACCAACTCATACTCCTACTCCAGCTTCATCTCCTGCAACCTCTCCACAAATAAATATCACTGAAATTCCCTCCTCTCCCATTCAGGAATACCATCAACCCTCTCCTTCTCAATCACCACAACCAACCCCACCTCAATCCCCCCATGATACATACATTCCCTCACCACCTTTATCTCCCTTACCCCCTATTTGGACAACTTCCCATTCTTCAATCTACCTTCATTACACCTCAATACATCTACTCCTCAAGATGAACAAATGCAAGTTGCACCACCTCCACCTCCACCATCCTCCTTTATTCCTACCTTTGTCTCCACTGCTACACCTTCTACACCACCCTCTGCAGCTTCACTCTTGCATCCCTCCATCATACCACAACTCATTGCACTTCTCACTCCACTTCTTAAAACCATTATAGCAGAGGCCATTTCACCTCTTGTTACTTCCCTCTCCTCCCTAACTGCACAAATATCTGCTCTTTCTGCTCCTCCCTCTTCAGTTAGGGGCTTGTCTCCAGTGTACACTGAAACCAGGCAGGGGGAGATACTCAATGAAGAAGCAGCATCAGAAATAGCAGCAGAAGTAACAACAATAGCAATAACAGTAGATGCAACAGCAATAGCAGCAGATGCTGATAAAGCAGCAGTAACAACAGTAGAAACAACAGCAGAAGTGGATGCTGATACATATTTATTTGATTTAATTCATTTTATTGAATCTAATATGGACATAGATGAGCAGGTCCCAGAGGACATAACAACTGCTGGTGATTTTATTATAAATCCCACAGTTGATCTTTTCAATTTAATGAGCAGTTTTGATACAACCTATTTTAATAACCTTCTAGCAGACAGCACTAATCCATCCATGGCTATCACTCCTTACACCTCTCCTATAAGCCCTAAAGTTGCCAAGCAACTAAAGACTAGTTTTGTTACAACAGAGGTTCCAACCATAGAGGTTCCAGCTATAGTGGTTCCAGTCATTCCATCTCCACCCAAAGCTGTTTCACCCATTACTTCATACCCTCCAATAGATATTTCTACTCCAGTTTTTGTGATGGTTGATTCACCTATGCCTGATCTTGATGCACTGATCATGGCAGATATAAAAAGGAAAATAAGTCACTTGCTGAAAGCACTGAAGTGTACAATTCTCCAGCTCTAGCTCCAGCTCCAGTTCTAGTTATAGCTCCTCCTCCAGCTCCCTCCCAGGCTAGGAAACCTCTGATATCTGCTGAAGCCCTGAAAGAGGTAAATGCAATGTATGATAATCCTCAGGATTCTATTGATGATGATGATGAGGAGGAGGACTCAGATGATGAGCCCAAGAAAAAGAAAGTGTCTAAGAAGAGGAAAGCTCCTCCACCTCCTGCTCCAAAACCCAATCCTACAAATGATACTCCTTACAACATACTTCAGAAGATTACACCCTATAAGGGCATCCCAGCATGGATATGGCTGTCCAAGAATGAACAGAAAGAAATAATGAAAAGTAGAAGATATTCTCCTCCTCCACAGAGATTTAGAAAGGACCCTCCTTCTCCTCCTCCACCAGCTGCTGGTGCTTCCAGTTCTTCAACTCAAAGGACTACCCTGTTTCAAACTTATCAAAGACAGCAGGGTAAGTCCTCATCCTCAGGAAGCAGCCAGCAAAGGCATTATTCATCTGGAAAGTAGCACCAATAACAACAGCAGCAACATCAACAACAACAACAAAAATTCCCTGAACATCAAAAGGCTGAAAGCCCCAAAAGACCTACTTCCCCTCCTGTACCATTTGAGGATCCAGAGATAGCTACAACAGCTAAGATGGCCAGGTTCTAGGAACTGGTTGGCCTTTTCATGATTAACAAAGCTAAATCTGAAGGGAAGGATACCTCTCAATACTCTACAATGTCCAAGCACAGAAAGGAAGAACTGAACAGGTTTGCTAAGGCTAACAAGTTCTTTAATGTTGATGATTATACGAAACTACATCCAGAAGCAGTAGTGCTCAGGGCTACATCTCTTAATATCATTGGGGCTGCTGACATGACAATGACTAAGGCCCAAGCTGCAGATCATAACAGGGAGATAAAGTTTACTCAGCCAGGTGAGAAGGCCAAAGAGGAAAAGCACAAGGAACAAAGGAAGAAGAAGTAAATTAAAACTATTTTCAGTCTTTCTATTTTTCTAAAAACTGCTTGTTAATATTCTAATGCAAAGCTCTATGCGCATATATATATATATATATATATCTGCTGCATATTTTAAATTTTTCATGCCAGATATATGTTTTATTGCTTTGTTATTAATGTGAGTTTGTAATTAGTGACCGTATCCAAATAGGGGGAGATTTTTGGATCCCTAGTTGGATTTGGGCTAGGTTCACTAAGTTAGGATGTTTGACCCAACATGTATAGCCAGGGTCATGTATGAGTTCTAGAGTCTAGGCCATGTCCTTAGAGTCAACACCACATGGACCAGCCATCAATAGACTACAGAAGACTAAAGACTTAGAGAAATTCCAAACTCAGAAAATGAGTTCGACGTTCGTCGAACTCAGGTCGACGAAAGTCATGCTCAGCTCGACAAAATCAGAGACAATTCTCTGAGCTGAGCTTGACGAACTTGAATCTCAGTTCGACGAATTTGAGAGTATACTTCAACACCAAGTCCAGAATTCTTCACACTTAACTCCAGTCGACGAACTTAGTTCTCAGGACGACGAACTTAGTTTTCAGGTTGACTATCTCTGGGTATTCTACTTCAACATCATATTCCAAAAGCATCTAAGTATTTGAAGTCCAGCTTCACACTCCAGTCGACGAAGTAAGAATATCAGCTCGATGAATTTGGATCTTAGTTCGACGATTTCTGGATCATCTACTTCAACACTATAAGACCAGAAACAACTTAGTATTCTAAGACCAAAATCACACTCCAGTCGACGAACTCACCTTCTCAGCTCGACGAACTTAGACCACAGTCTTGGCATGATTTATCAAGTAGTAGTTAGAAGTTCGCAACTAGACGAAACTAGTTCTCAGGTCGACGAACCCAGTTCTGAGGTCGACGATTTCTGGACATGTTACTTCAACATTCTCAAGTCCAAGAAACATGGAGTTCTATTATTCAGTCGACTAAGTTATATTCTCAGCTCGACGAACTTGATGCACAAAATTGACGGGTCTAGAGAAAGCAGTTGTCAGATCTTAGGTTGACGATCTTGGATCTCAGCTCGACGAACAAAGGTTATCTAGTCGACGAACTTGACTTCTCTATTCGATGAACTCTGGACACAGATCGACGAATTCTGCTCAATGAATTCTGTAAAGTTCCAGACTTAGAAATTTCCCTCCCTCTGTCTCTTTTCTATTGCAATAATTCCTAAGTAATCAATGCATAAATATTCTCTGAATATTACCATTAGAAGCAAGCATTGATTACGGTCTTCATCAGGATTATTTCTTGTCGTTTTTCAATGGGATAGTTGGGGAAACAAATCAATGCAAATATTCTCCAGGCCTTCAGAAATCTATGCAAATATGAATTCAAATTTCAAAAGGAAATTCATATGGAAAATATAAAAGGGTTTTTTTTCTCTCTTCCCAACTAGCTCTCCAGCAGTAGTCAGAACATACAATGAACAAGGATCTTCTTCATCTCTCTCGACAGCACACAGAGAACATATAGACTACAGAGCTCACAGGGAAACAACACTGTCAAGAGACAAGTAGCCCTAGCCCTAGACCAAAGAAAGAACATCAATTTGAAGAAGAAGAAGAAGAAGAATGACCATTCAAATCAAGAGTCTTCTTCTGTCTTCATTCCAGAATTCTTCAAAGGACAACAAACATTCAATCTGTTAAGAAGTTTCTGGAGTTCATCTGGTCAAAGTAAAAGCTTGAAGACCTATCACCCTGCAGCAAGGCTTCAACTTCCTGAGCCATTCAACATCTCAGGGGGAGCTCTTTGCTAAAATCAAGATCCACAAAAGTCTTCTCAGTTGTATCTGAGAAAGAGAAGACAAAATCACTCTCTCACCCCCACTGTATAAAGGGTTCTTAACTCCCTTCAAAAGTTATTCCTAGTTGCAAGTTACCTGATCAAAAGACTTGAGGTTTGGTTATTGAGCACCCGATCAAAAGCTCATTGGTTGCAGTCACCTGATCAAAAACCTGAGTGGATTCCTACAAGGGTGGTAGAAGAGTGGATGTACCGAAGTTTAGGGAAATCACTATAAAATTCTTGTGATGTCTGGGTTGCTCTTTTTCTTTTGTTGTTGTTGTGGCTGTGATAACTAGGTTGCTGTGTTTGTGTTTTTAATTTAATTCCTGCAGTACTAGAACTAGATTGAATTAGTTAGAAAAATTTGATAAACCCTAAATACTCTATTCACCCCCCTCTAGAGTATTTCAGATCTAACCCTTACTTTCAAGCTTGCCTATTGTCTTATAGTTCAAATGAGCTGGCCTCTTGTGCCATTTGACACAATATGAAGCTTTCTCATTTGCAACTAAGCAAATGGGTGAGTCTGACTTTAAACAAAGAAAATTCAAATAATACTTATTTCCACACCTAGTGCTTGTCAACATGATCTCTTAGTCACATGAATTCTTTATGAGGCACTTATCCTTGTGGAATGAAATGTCATAGATAAGATCACAAAGTTGGCTTATGCTTATAAGGTTGTGTTGCAACCCTTCCACATAAGCTTCTTTGGTGAAAGTGACTAAGCCAATTGAGATCTTACCATAACCTCTGATAATACCTTTGTCAGATCCACCAAAGATCACCTTTGGTCCATTCTTTATAGGAATATACTCTCTCAAATTGCTCCTCGTTCCAGTTATTTATCTATAAAATCCACTATCCAAGTACCAGATTGGTCTATCTCTGGTGCTTGGACATACCTGTAAAATAAAAATTTATTTTTCTTTAGGAACCCAAATTATCTTGGGTCTTAGGTGCTTGTTAGCTGGGGCTCTATTGAGACCACCAATGAACTTCTTAACTGGGTACATTTTTTGCCCATGAGACACAGTGTGATTGAACTAGCAGTCCAGGGAAAAGTGTCCAATCCTTCCAAAACACCAACACTCATATCTGCTGTACCTCCTCTTTGGAGGAATAAAAGGAACTTTATTTTGACATTCCTTAGGAAAGGAATTAACAAACTTGACAGTTGTATTTTGACTGTGAGCATGATGATAGTTTTTCCTTTCAGTCACAACAGTTCTCCTTGGAGCAAGCACATTAGGAATAACTTTCCTATTCACACATGAGTTTGAGCCAACTGTTCCAGACTTCTAGGTTTCTTTTCCCTTAGTCTGACGCAGAGGTTGTGGAATGACTGGACCATTTTGTCCTATCAACTTTTTGCCTCTTATTCTCTTAGGTTTAACATACCCAAGTCCACTTCCAGGAGTTCCTGAGAAGGTATCTATAATAAGCATCATTGTTATAGGTTTAGAAAATAGCTGTACTAATATTTTCTCATTCATGAGTTTGAGTTCTAAGTCCTGAATGGTTGCATCCTTTTGTTTTAGCAACATGATTTGATCACCAATGATCTAAGTTTGCTTAGCCAACTTTGCGCTTTCAAGACCTATCTTCTGAGTTCTTATGATGTTACTAAAGACCTTTTAGTGATGAAATCTCTATGGCTTGTTCTTTGACAAACTTCTTGCTCTTTACAAGAGCTTCCAGAAGTTTTCCAAATTTACCTGTGAGCAGCTGTAGTTCAAACTCAGGGTTAGACTTATGTGAATCAAACTTTGAGTCACATGAGTCTAGCTCATCCCTAGTCTAATGAACAAAATTTGTAGAACAACAAGAATTTTCAAAGATTACCTGAGTATCCTGACATTCAACAATTTCTATTTCTGGATTATCAGGCAGTGCCATCAAATTAACCTCCATATCATCTTCAGAATCACCATGGCATGATGAAGTTATGGAGTTATTTCCCTTGTATATGGCCTCTTTGATGAATTCCTCTTCATTGGAGAGCAGTCCAATATGAGCATGTTCTTCTTCTGATTCAGTTGAATCAGAATCACTATCAGATAAGGTCTTTGGCTTCTTTGCCATTAGACCCTTTTCTTGTTTCTTATTTTTATAAAACTTCTTTTCCTTTGACTGTTTGTTATCCTTTCTTTTTACTGGATAGTCAGCAATGACATGTCCAGGCCTGTTACAGTAATAACAGATAATGCAAATCTTAATTTGTTTATTTTGATAAACATACCTAACCATAGAGTTGTATTTGTGTTTATCTTTGCTTTTGCTAGAACTTTGACCAGATGATTTCTTCTTATTCCAATATTTCCATCTTCTCATCATTTTCTTGAATTGTCTGGTGAATAGTGCCAATTCATCATCTGATAATTCTTCTGATAAAGAACTGGTTCCAGTGCTAATTGTATCTTCATCCCTTCTTAGTGATGATGTAATTTATCTTCTAGCCTTCTTTGATGTGTCTGCTTTGAAGGCCACAGATCTAGTCTGATTTGAACTTCTGGCAGATTCAGCTTCAGCTTTTCTAGAATTTAACTGAAGCTCATGTGACGACAGCTTCCCATACAAATCTTGGGGTAACATGTTTCTCAGATTCCCCATTTCTCTTACAACACAAATCTTTATGTCCTATTCTTTATTTAGGGATCCCATAAATGTGTCATTAAATTCATAGTTTGGGAATTCTCTGCCATAATTCTTTAAGTCATTGACTATTCTAAAGAACTTTTCATAACATAGTTCTATAGAATTAGTCTTCCCTTGCCTGAATGCCTCATACTGCTAGTTGAGTTGAGACTTTCTGTCACCTCTTAATTCTTTTGTGCCTTCCATATAAACTATGAGAGTGTCCCACATCTCCTTGTATGTTTTACAGTGCACTAAGTTCTGAAAGGTTGAATTATCTATTGCACTGACAATTATGTTTTGTGCTCTTTTATCCATGGTGACAAGAACAACCTCATCCTTTATAATCTTAGACAATTATTTAGGGGTTTTAACATTTGCATCTAAGACAGATATCTTCATTGGAATATATGGTTCTTCTTGTATAGTGATAAAGATTAGATTCTTGGATCGGAAGTTTCCATGAACAATCAAACTCTCTGCTTCCAAGTAATAAAGTTATACTTAGTACATATAGGAAACTTCATATAACTGAGTTATCTGTGAATTTCAGAAGCCATTAGATCTGATATGTTTCAACCACCCTTTGAATCTTTTTCTGACTGTTAGGTCTTTCTTTGAAGAACCTCCCTCTAATACCACTTGAATGAGAAACTTGTGGGTAGTTAATCACCTGGGGGGGTGAATAAGTGTCTTTTAAAATTCTCTTTCACTTAGATTAAATGTTCAGCAGATACTTGAAAAATAAACTTCACAATAAAACAACACAAGCAATCCACAGAGCACAGCACAATCAATCCATAGTACTCAGAAATTTTATATTGGTTCCACTATCTAGGGTACACCACTTGCCCCTTCTTCCTCACTAGAAATGTGCTAGATAAGGTTATATATCCACCTCTTCAACTCAGATCAAAAGATCTTACAGGCTCAGTTTCTATTAAGAAACCTACACTCAAACCAACAGGTCCTACCTCAGAGATTCACCTAATCTCCTCCCTTAGGTCCCTCAAGAACTCTACCTTAGCCTTTAAAACACAGGCTTACACCTCTGTGATCCCACTCAAATCACCTACCTTAGGTCCCTCAGGAACCCTACCTCAGCCTTTATAAACTAGGCTTACAACTCAAAGATTAAATATCCTACCAACTTAGATATCAAAGAGATCTTAAAAAATCAAGAGGTTAATATGCAAAATATTCATAGAAAATAACAATTCTGTAATCTGACTTATCTGAGAGAATTCAGATTCTTCAATTCAGCTGCACTGGATAGATTCTTGAAAAGCAAGCTAGCTGAAATGATTCTTCCATGGATCGGCAAGTTCTTGATGTTGATTGGCCTGATTTCTGTGAAGATCTTGTAGAATGGATCCACCTTAATCTCCTAATCAACTTGATGAAAGGATCTGAAGATTTTCTTGAAGTCCTTCTTCTTGGGGTTGTCGCCCTCCTCTGAATTAGAGAAAAATGATTGATTAAGTGATGACTCTAATTGTTCAATTATATGTGGACAACCCCTCTATTTATAGCCTTCTTGGGTTGTTGGCTTCTGATTGATGACATCATCATTACGCCATCATGCTATAAGTTATCCTTTAAATGGCTTTTGATGAGATATCACGTTACTGTAGCTGATGTGACATTTCTGACTTGACTTGACACTTCTGTGTTGACTCTGTTCAACTTCAGGAATAAAAGTGTCGAGAAGTTCATAGTGTCTCGACACTATTTTACTTAGTAGAATTTTCAGTCTGAACTTGAAAGTGTCCAGACAGTGGACTTGTCTCAACATAACTATGATTTGTGTGGACATTTTTAAATTTGCACTATGCCGAGACAGTTGAATTTTGTCAACACAACTGTCTGCTGGGTGTCTACACTTTTATACTTACTTTAAATCTTCACTGTGTCGAGATAGTTGAATTGTCTCCACACATCTGTCTCCCGTGTGTCGACACTTTTGTACTTGCTTTAAATCTTCACTATGTCGAGATAGTTGAATTGTCTTGACACTTCAGTTTGCTGAGTGTTGACATTTTAAGTCTACAGTTCAGTCTTCATTGTGTCGAGACAACTGTATTATCTCGACACTTCTGTCTTTAAGATTTAAGGTGTCGAGATATTTGACTTGTCTCGAATCTATTATCTTAGTCTTCAAGGTGTCGAGATAACTAACTTGTCTCGACACAGCTGTCTTGAAACTTCAAGGTGTCGAGATAACTGACTTGTCTCGACACAGCTGTCTTGACACTTAAAGGTGTCATGATAACTGACTTGTCTCGACATTGCTCTTGCAAAAGTGTCGACATAGTTGAAGTGTGTCGACACTTTTGGACTTAGCCATTTCTCTGCACTGTAACTTGCTAGGTGTTGACTATCCTGACTTCACTTAGCACTTTTAGTTGTATGGCGTTGAGTGAACTTGCTTCACTCGATGCTTTTGGACTTAGGCAATTTTCTGCCTTTCCAGTCAGCTTCTTTAAGTCCACCTGTCAATATAACTTGGACCACCTGTCCAATCAATATGACATATGCAACCTGAATGCATGAACTGAAATATACATCAAATACATACTTGTGTATATCATTGAGTTGAAAGGGCTTCTTCAACTCAAGTATATTGTTTCCAATGTATCCAACATACATGCTGTGAGAAGCCCATCGAAATAGGTTGGTCTAGATTGGTGATGATTGTATGTATGCCGGAGAAGACTCCATGGTAAATGTGCAGTTTTTGGAATCGCTGGGCGTGCATGTTGCTGTAGAGAGACTACTAAAGAAGGACTCCAGGAAAACACCTGTTTGAGGGGAAGAATCGATAGTCTGTCCCCTACCGCACGTCGATAGCATTACCGCTGGAGGTAGCTCACAATGTGCAGTTTTACCTGAGGCCTGTCTCGTGGAGACTTGGGGGCCATTGTAATTGTGAGGCCTATCTCATGGAGACCTGTGGGCAATTATTTTGAGAGGCCTATCTCATGGAGACCTGGGAGCCATTGTGATGATCTGAGAGTCCGAGGGGCCCAACTTACGTGGCCTTGAGTGCCATCCTTGAAACATAACGTGGTTATGTATCGTGAATGGGTAAGGGAAGGTTGACTGGCATCTTGGCTTGTGATCCTGATGGTTTGAGCAACGGGTTGTGGCTGACCTGTACCCACCTTATAACAATCGACTTGGAGTGAGTTAGTGGATTGAATCTCAACATGAATTTGTCATAGCATAAGTAGAGTCTTAGGATTTAGGTCGAAAAGTCTGTAATGCTCAAGCATGTGGGGCTTGAATCTCAGCACACTAAAAGAGAATGCTCATGTGTGGACCTTCCTTGAGATTGGTGGTGGGGCTAGAATCTCAGCACACCGATAATGTGCCCTGAGTGCACGAGATGTGTTGCCCGCAGTGCCAACGTCTTTGGTGATTAGTGCTTAAGTAGTGTATTCTGATTGCCACTATATATCTATGATAAATGCCTATAGGGAAGGAGCGCCGCCACCCCGAGTGAGGGGTGTCGTTGTTATATTTTGGTCAGCTAATGCTGACCATTGCTTTGTTTGCCACCTTTGGGGTAGAATGCATTTGTGCAGGTGCAGTTCGAGTGCCGAGCAAGAAATAGCCGGCTAAAGCCCATGCTTGCTATGCCGACCCTCGAAGGCCAAAGTGAAGTTGTTTTACTATTTCATGTGTGGCCGGATTGCGTGCCAAAGTTTGCAAAACACTATTATTTGAGGAAATAGTTGTAAGGCCTTAAGGCCATAACTATTTGTGTATTTATCTTATCATTCCTAATTGCTGTTAGCGGATATTCCCACTTTTTGGTTCCAAGCAAATAAAAATTATCTTCCGCTAGAATGCACTCTGAGTTAGGATGCATTTATGGATTATGGTCTCAATACATAACTCTACCGACTGTCTGTGGAAAATGGTGTGGGGCCCCGACCGCTCTATTATATTTTATACGATAGATGGGGGTGTTACAATTTGGTATCAAGAACCTGGTGTCGGTCGTCCTTATTCGAATTCGTGGATGAATTATTTTTAAGGGGTGGTGAGGACGTGTTTGTGCGTCACTGTTATATCATGAAAGAACAAATAAATATCCACTTAGGAATGAGAATACACATGTTTTTGGAACCTGCATGTTCCTATTTTGTAATTTGTTCAGTCGCTAAATTGTGTGTTTCATGATTTTAGGTGACTAGAAGTGGTGCGGGGCAGTCTCAGCTCCAGCACTCGGTAGACAGTAGTGCACTCGGTGTTGTGCCACACCTCCTCTTTCGACTGAGACTATTCACTTAGTCACTGATGCTATATTCAGAATGATAAATGCGCAACCAGGAGGGCATGTAAAACCTCCTATCCCTGAGGTTGCTCCAGTGCAGGTTAACATTGTTGAGCCAGTGGCTAGGTGTCAAGTATTGGGGGAGCCTTTGAAAATGAGGAGAGCGACGAAGAAATAATTGAAGCACGTCATGAGCTTGCATCCTCCGACGTTTGAGGGAACTGGATCCCCCACTCAAGCCGAAGATTAGCTCTTAAAGATAAAGAGAGTCTTGACGATGATGGAAATAGAGGAGAGACAAAAGGTGTCTGTGGCTACTTTCCTCTTAGAAGATGAGGCGAGACTCTGGTGGGATGAACTAGTACTTCATCAGTTTGCTGGAAGGTAACTATTTGAGATCTCGATGGAGGAGTTCTCGAGGGCCATTCTGGCTAGGTATCTCACATCTGCTCAAATTATTGCCTTGGAAAATCAATTTCAAAGGTTGACTAAGGGTGACAATAGTGTGGATGACTATTTACATGAGTTCACGAGGTTAGGGTGTTATGCGGGCTCTACCTTTACTGATGAGGAGCGCAGGACCAACTGGTTTTATCAAGGACAATATGACGATCTGAGTGAAAGTATCTAGAGTCTACCTTCCCGTGATACTTTGAGTCGCCAACTTCCTCGTCTGATTGAGCCATAAGCCTGAAATAAGATTCCTCATTCTCTGAACTGGACTCACTCGAGTCACTGTATCTGAGAGTATTGGACTTCTTGGCGACGAAGCTCTTTTCTTCTTTCCTCTTACCCTTGAAGGATCTCTTCTCCTCCTTCTTGGATCCTTCCTTCTTTTTGTATGGACACTCCGCAATCATGTGTCCTGTCTTATTATAAGAATAACACACAACGTCAGAGGAAGAATGTTTATTGAGTTTAGATTTATAGCTGTCCTCTTTGTTGTAGCTTTTCTTGGAACGATCTCCATCACGATGTGATCTTCTGAAGTCAAATGAGGAAGTCTGATTTTTCATCTGTCTCCTCTGGCTGAGCAATCTCTTGAACTATTTAGAGATGAGTGATAATTCTCCATCAGATAGCTCAGATCCTGAAGCGCTTGGCTCAGAGTCTTCTAGAGTATCTAGAGCTCGTGTCCTCATTGGTGACACAACTTTGGATTTTCTTAAACCTTCAGCCTTCATAGCAACTGACTTCTCTCTGCTTGAAGTCCTACTACTTTGCTCCTCCTTCTTCCTTGAAATAATTTGAAGCTCGTAGGAGGGTAGATTTCCGAAGAGGTTCTGGGGATCAATCTCTGACAACTTCCCAAACTCTTTAATGGCTACAACCTTAGTATCCCAGTCCTTTGTCAATGATCTGAGGAATTTATCGGTTAATTCGCCATTAGTGAATGTGCAGCCGTAGCTTCTGAGACCATTGACTATCTTGAAGAATTTCTCGAAGATGTCTGCAATGGTATCACTTGATCCTTGCTTGAATGCTCCGTACTCTTGTTTCAGCATTGATCTGCAATCGTCTCTGACTTCTTTGGTTGCTTCCATGACCATAACTAGACAATCCCACATCTCCTTGACAGATTTGCAGTGGAATAAACTTTGAAGCATGGAATCGTCCACTTCACTTGCAATAATGTTCTTTGCCTTCTTATCCAGGGAGACCAAGACAATTTCATCCTTAGTTAAATCCATCATTTTCAAGGGATCATGATGGCTGGATTCAGGGAAGAGGCTTGCGTTGGACTATACGGTCCTTCTTCTACAATCTGAAAAATACTCGGATCTTCTGCTTCCATGAAGAATCAGACTCGATCTTTCCATTTGGGAAAGTTTTCTTTGGTACACACCAGTAACTTCATAGAAGACATGTCCTTGATTCTATCCATGGCTACTAAGCGGAATCTCTTGATTCTAGATATGGGATCTTGTTCAAGATGTTAACTTTATATAGAACAACCACCCTCTGATACCAATTGAAAGTATCTATAGTCTACCTAAATCACCTAGAGGGGGGTGAATAAGTGATGTATGTGTCTTTTCGCGGAATAAAAATTCTTTAAAAATTTATAGCACACAAAACACAGTGATTTATAGTGGTTACCCATGTTGGGTACGTCCACAATCCCACCTCGCCTATCTACCATGAAGGGCTAGATTCGGATACTTCACCTTTCTCAGATTTCAACAAATCTTACACCTCAGAGCCGCAACTCCTATAACTCGGAGAACAACCTCTCTTGCCACTCGATGCATAACCGGATCTACAACTCGATCCACAAACGAATCTACAACTCGATCCGCAAACTGATCTACAACTCCGAGTTAAATCTCTTACAAATATAAGAGAAAATTACACAAAATTTTTACAAATGAACTAATTAAGATCTGGAGTCTTATATCCGTCGTTCTTCGTTTAAGTCGAACTTGAATATCTTGGAAAACACTGTAGAATTTGAAATCTTGAAGACTCTGAATCTTGAATATTGAATAACTAGATCTAGGAGAATAGATGCCTTCAGATTACAAAGATCCAGTCAAATCAGAAGAAGATCGAATCATGCACACTTTGCATCAGCGGAATGTAGGCAACGAATCGTACAGGAGCCAACGGGTCGTTTTTGGAATCTTGGGCGATTTTGAATTTTCAGCAATTAACACGATTAGTGTTGATGAAAAATTCACCCTAAGTATTTGTAGGCATCCTCAATAGTAATGATTATAAAAGAATTTCCAAAACAGGACCTGCGAAAATTACTATGCATGTCCATCGTCCAACCCAAGCCGCGATTTAAAAAATTGTCTGAAAAATAACCAAGTCCTTTTCGTCGAGTATCGTCCAATATAACTTAGTATACTCGCCGAACTAGTAGTGATATATGATGAAATTGACTTAGAGAAATTCAGGTCAACCCAGCTAGCCACTTAAAGCCATGCTGAAGTCATACTCGACAAATTCGATGAGTATCGACTGTATACTCGACAAATTCGATGAGTATCGACTGTATACTCGACGAATTCGATGATTATCAGCTGGCTGACATGACACACTCTATGCCATCGACACAGTCGATGCATTCGACTCCATCGGCGCAGTCGACGCACTAGATTCCATCGACGCAGTCATCGCACTCGACGCTATCGACGCAGTTGTTGCACTCAACGCCATCGACGCAGTCGTCGCACTCGACAGCATCGATGCAGTCGATGAAAATGCCTTGGAAAATTCCAGAGAAGTAGCGTTGAGATGATTCAATGAATTTGGCGTGTATTGATAAGTATATTCGATGAATTTGGTGAGTATCATTAGATACATTCGATGAATTCGACGAGTATGCTTGATGGTACCCGAAGAATTTTACTTAATTATTTTTCCAATCTCAGATATTCTTCCATAAGTACATATGATGAATTCGATGGGTGCTAGTAAGGATATCCGACGAATTCGACGAGTATTAACGACTATACTCGACGAATTTGACAAGTATCCCATACCATACTCGACGAATTTTACTTGGGTAAAATTCTGTTCTTCTGAATCTGAATCCTTCTCCTTCCTTTATCCTCCTCATGCACTTTGGATAGAAGTACACCCCAATAGGGATATTACACTTGAGTCAATACATTGGCCTACACAATGAAAGATTATATTGTATAATCCTGTGTATAATCTTGACTTAACCCACTTTAACCTGACATTGGTCTGTACTTTGAAATATACACATGCTAGTACATACCTATAATAGAGCATCAAACACAGACTCAATTCATCTTAGCATAATTGGACCCTTCTTCAAATCAGGGTTATTATGGTTATAATACCCAACACTGAGGTTATTACTCTCAGTCTCATGACGTATGGTTTTCTTACCATGGTTAATACAGCCCAATCCCTGGAGCAAGAAATGAAACACGTATAACATAAAAATAACTAGGGGCTTAAGGGGGTAAAGTTTAAGGTACCGAATTCATCAAAGTATATGTATCAAAAGTGGAACAAGAAGCCCAGATCTACTGGGCCAACTTCTTCATCTGCTCCCTTTAGGGCAACGTCTGGGCAAGGAGGCCTAATCCATTGTTACACTTGTGGCAAGCCGGGTCATATAGCCCGAGAATGTCGTAGTGTCCCTCCGAGGATGGAGAAAAAGATGGGTGCGGTGTATGCGGAAAAGGGAAAGATAGTGTTGGTGTCAACTGCATTTTAAGTGCAGCCTCAAGTCTATAATATTGGCCAACAGAAGGCCATAAGACAAAGTGACATCATAATAGGTATGAGTTAAGATACAGTTTTACTGCTTTCTATACTTGATACCATGTGTGTTGCTTATGTACAATTTGTTTGCGTTAGACTTTGTCTTAATTTTTGACCGTCCGGCGAGAGCACTGTTTGATATAGGAGATTCACATTCCTTTCTGTCCGAGGACTTCGTGTCACCTATCAGTGTGCCTTCTTCTATGGCTAAGGATGTGCTGGATTTGTTGCTGCCTAACAGATGTTCAATGTGTGCAGATAGGATATGTTGCGTAAGGGTGTGGATTGGGAGACAAGAGTTTGACTTGGAAGTGTCGCTATTACCGACAGTAGAGTTTGATGTAATCTTTGCCATGGATTGGCTTTCCGAGCAATGTGCGTACATCAATTGCAGTCTCAAGATGGTCAAACTGGGGTTGAATATAGGTTGTGAAACTTCCTTCTCTGGTATGAAGGGATCGTGCAAGACGCTAATGTCAGCTCTTCAAGTAGTTAAAGCCATTCATGAGTGTGCAGAGTTATTCTTCGCCCTATTGGAGGCTAATAAACCCAAGCCTGGTTTGATCAGTATTTTCGTGGTATCGGAGTTTTGCCGACGTTTTCCCCGAAGATCTCCCTAGAGCACCACCTCAGAGAGAGATTGATTTTACCATTGAGCTAAAGCTTAGTGCAAAGCCTATGCCATTCTCTCCGTACCATCTAGTGCCAAGAGAGATGGCAGAATTGAAAGTGCAGCTTCAAGAGCTGCTGGAGCAAGGTTATGTCCGTCTAAGTTCATCACCTTTTAGCGCGCTAGTCCTCTTTGTGAAAAAGAAAGATGGAAGTCTACGGATGTACATCGATTATCGGGGGCTAAATAAGTTGACTGAGAAGAATAAGTATCCGATTATAGTGTACTCGGATCGACAGTGTGCTCGAAGTTGGATCTGAAATCTGGTTATTATCATCTGAGGATCAGGGAGACTGACATCCCCAAGATGATATTCAGTACACGCTATGGGCATTATGAGTTCACCATCATGCCATTTGGGCTGACAAATGCGTCGTTCGTGTTTATGGACTTTATGAACCAGACATTCAAGGAGTATTTGGACCAGTTCGTGATAGTCTTTATTGACGACATCATGGTGTACTCCCACTCTGAGGACGATCATACATATCATTTACGCATAGTGTTGGAGACCTTGGGGAGTAGTCAGCTATACGCCAAGTTCTCTAAGTGCGTGTTTTGGCTGTCTTCGGTAGCATTCCTTGGTCATGTCATTAGTGGAGAGGGAATTACGGTGGATCCGGCGAAGATTGTGGCAATATGGGAGTGTCCTGTGTTGTCTTCTATTGCTGAAGGATCTCTTCTCCTCCTTCTTGGATCCTTCCTTCTTTTTGTATGGACACTCCACAATCATGTGTCCTGTCTTATTATAAGAATAACACACAACGTCAGAGGAAGAATGTTTATTGAGTTTAGATTTATACCTGCCCTCTTTGTTGTAGCTTTTCTTGGAACGATCTCCATCACGATGTGATCTTCTGAAGTCAAATGAGGAAGACTGATTTTTCATCTGTCTCCTCGTGCTGAGCAATCTCTTGAACTATTTAGAGATGAGTGATAATTCTCCATCAGATAGCTCAGATCCTGACGCGCTTGGCTCAGAGTCTTCTAGAGTATCTAGAGATCGTGTCCTCATTGGTGACACAGCTTTGGATTTTCTAAAACCTTCAGCCTTCATAGCAACTGACTTCTCTCTGCTTGAAGTCCTACTACTTTGCTCCTCCTTCTTCCTTGAAATAATTTGAAGCTCTTAGGAGGGCAGCTTTCCGAAGAGGTTCTGGGGATCAATCTCCGACAACTTCCCAAACTCTTTAATGGCTACAACCTTAGTATCCCAGTCCTTTGTCAATGATCTGAGGAATTTATCAGTTAATTTGCCATTAGTGAATGTGCATCCATAGCTTCTGAGACCATTGACTATCTTGAAGAATTTCTCGAATATGTCTGCAATGGTATCACTTGATCCTTGCTTGAATGCCCCGTACTCTTGTTTCAGCATTGATCTGCAATCGTCTCTGACTTCTTTGGTTGCTTCCATGACCATAACTAGACAATCCCACATCTCCTTGATAGATTTGCAGTGGAATTAACTTTGAAGCATGGAATCGTCCACTTCACTTGCAATAATGTTCTTTGCCTTCTTATCCAGGGAGACCAAGACAATTTCATCCTTAGTTAAATCCATCATTTTCAAGGGATCATGATGGCTGGATTCAGGGAAGAGGCTTGCGTTGGAATATACTATCCTTCTTCTACAATCTGAAAAATACTTGGATCTTCTGCTTCCATGAAGAATCAGACTCGATCTTTCCATTTGGGAAAGTTTTCTTTGGTACACACGAGTAACTTCATAGAATACATGTCCTTGATTCTATCCATAGCTACTAAGTGGAATCTCTTGATTCTAGATATGGGATCTTGTTCAAGATGTTAACCTTATATAGAACAACCACCTTCTGATACCAATTGAAAGTATCTATAGTCTACCTAAATCACCTAGAGGGGGTGAATAAGTGATGTATGTGTCTTTTCGCGGAATAAAAATTCTTTAAAAATTTATAGCACACAAAACACAGTGATTTATAGTGGTTACCCGTGTTGGGTACGTCCACAATCCCACCTCGCCTATCTACCATGAAGGGCTAGATTCGGCTACTTCACCTTTCTCAGATTTCAACAAATCTTACACCTCAGAGCCGCAACTCCTATAACTCGGAGAACAACCTCTCCTGCCACTCGATCCATAACTGGATCTACAACTCGATCCACAAACGAATCTACAACTCGATCCGCAAACTGATCTACAACTCGGAGTTAAATCTCTTACAAATATAAAAGAAAATTACACAAAATTTTTACAAATGAACTAATTAAGATCTGGAGTCTTATATCCATCATTCTTCGTTTAAGTCGAACTTGAATATCTTGGAAAACACTGTAGAATTTGAAATCTTGAAGACTCTGAATCTTGAATATTGAATAACTAGATCTAGGAGAATAGATGCCTTCAGATTACAAAGATCCAGTCAAATCAGAAGAAGATCGAATCATGCACACTTTGCATCAGCGGAATGTAGGCAACGAATCGTACAGGAGCCAACGGGTCGTTTTTGGAATCTTGGGCGATTTTGAATTTTCAGCAATTAACACAATTAGTGTTGATGAAAAATTCACCCTAAGTATTTGTAGGCATCCTCAATAGTAATGGTTATAAAAGAATTTCCAAAACAGGACCTGCGAAAATTACTATGCATGTCCATCGTCCAACCCAAGCCACGATTTAAAAAATTGTCTGAAAAATAACCAAGTCATTTTCATCGAGTATCGTCCAATATAACTTAGTATACTCGCCGAACTAGTAGTGATATATTATGAAATTGACTTAGAGAAATTCAGGTCAACCCAGCTAGCCACTTAAAGCCATGCTGAAGTCATACTCGACAAATTCGATGAGTATCGACTGTATACTCGACGAATTCGATGATTATCAGCTGGCTGACTTGACGCACTCTATGCCATCGACACAGTCGACGCACTCGACTCCATCGGCGCAGTCGACGCACTAGATGCCATCAACGTAGTCATCGCACTCGACGCTATCGACGTAGTTGTCGCACTCAACGCCATCGACGCAGTCGTCGCACTCGACAGCATCGATGCAGTCGATGAAAATGCCTTGGAAAATTCCAGAGAAG
Source organism: Platanthera guangdongensis (assembly GCA_039583875.1). Classification (NCBI taxonomy): domain Eukaryota; kingdom Viridiplantae; phylum Streptophyta; class Magnoliopsida; order Asparagales; family Orchidaceae; genus Platanthera; species Platanthera guangdongensis. Next base: position 113,295,556 of record CM077148.1, on the reverse strand, counting down.
TAGCGTTGAGATGATTCGATGAATTTGGCGTGTATTGATAAGTATATTCGATGAATTCGGTGAGTATCATTAGATACATTCGATGAATTCGACGAGTATGCTTGATGATACCCGAAGAATTTTACTTAATTATTTTTCCACTCTCAGATATTCTTCCATAAGTACATATGATGAATTCGACGGGTGCTAGTAAGGATATCCGACGAATTCGACGAGTATTAACGACTATACTCGACGAATTTGACAAGTATCCCTTACCATACTCGACGAATTTTACTTGGGTAAAATTCTGTTCTTCTGAATCTGAATCCTTCTCCTTCCTTTATCCTCCTCATGCACTTTGGATAGAAGTACACCCCAATAGGGATATTACACTTGAGTCAATACATTGGCCTACACAATGAAAGATTATATTGTATAATCCTGTGTATAATCTTGACTCAACCCACTTTAACCTGACATTGGTCTGTACTTTGAAATATAGACATGCTAGTACATACCTAAAATAGAGCATCAAACACAGACTCAATTCATCTTAGCTTAATTGGACCCTTCTTCAAATCAGGGTTATTATGGTTATAATACCCAACACTGAGGTTATTACTCTCAGTCTCATGACGTATGCTTTTCTTACCATGGTTAATACAGCCCAATTCCTGGAGCAAGACATGAAACACGTATAACATAACAATAACTAGGGGCTAAAGGGGGTAAAGTTTAAGGTACCGAATTCATCAAAGTCTAGGTATCAAAAGTGGAACAAGAAGCCCAGATCTACTGGACCAACTTCTTCATCTGCTCCCTTTAGGGCAACGTCTGGGAAAGGAGGCCTAATCCATTGTTACACTTGTGGCAAGCCGGGTCATATAGCCCGAGAATGTCGTAGTGGCCCTCCGAGGATGGAGAAAAAGATGGGTGCGGTGTATGCGGAAAAGGGAAAGATAGTGGTGGTGTCAACTGCATTTTAAGTGCAGCCTCAAGTCTATAATCTTGGCCAACAGAAGACCATAAGACAAAGTGACATCATAATAGGTATGAGTTAAGATACAGTTTTACTGCTTTCTATACTTGATACCATGTGTGTTGCTTGTGTATAATTTGTTTGCGTTAGACTTTGTCTTAATTTTGGACCGTCCGGCGAGAGCACTGTTTGATATAGGAGATTCACATTCCTTTCTGTCCGAGGACTTCGTGTCGCCTATCAGTGTGCCTTCTTCTATGGCTAAGGATGTGCTGGATTTGTTGCTGCCTAACAGATGTTCAATGTGTGCAGATAGGATATGTTGCGTAAGGGTGTGGATTGGGAGACAAGAGTTTGACTTGGAAGTGTCGCTATTACCGACAGTAGAGTTTGATGTAATCTTTGCCATGGATTGGCTTTCCGAGCAATGTGCGTACATCAATTGCAGTCTCAAGATGGTCAAACTGGGGTTGAATATAGGTTGTGAAACTTCCTTCTCTGGTATGAAGGGATCGTGCAAGACGCTAATGTCAGCTCTTCAAGTAGTCAAAGCCATTCATGAGTGTGCAGAGTTATTCTTCGCCCTATTGGAGGCTAATAAACCCAAGCCTGGTTTGATCAGTATTTTCGTGGTATCGGAGTTTTGCCGACGTTTTCCCCGAAGAACTCCCTAGAGCTCCACCTCCGAGAGAGATTGATTTTACCATTGAGCTAGAGCTTAGTGAAAAGCCTATGTCATTCTCTCCGTACCGTCTAGTGCCAAGAGAGATGGCAGAATTGAAAGTGCAGCTTCAAGAGCTGCTGGAGCAAGGTTATGTCCGTCTAAGTTCATCACCTTTTAGCGCGCTAGTCCTCTTTGTGAAAAAGAAAGATGGAAATCTACGGATGTACGTCGATTATCGGGGGCTGAATAAGTTGACTGAGAAGAATAAGTATCCGATTATAGTGTACTCGGATCGACATTGTACTCGAAGTTGGATCTGAAATCTGGTTATTATCATCTGAGGATCAGGGAGAGTGACATCCCCAAGATGATATTCAGTACACGCTATGGGCATTATGAGTTCACCATCATGCCATTTGGGCTGACGAATGCGTCGTTCGTGTTTATGGACTTTATGAACCAGACATTCAAGGAGTATTTGGACCAGTTCGTGATAGTCTTTATTGACGACATCATGGTGTACTCCCACTCTGAGGACGATCATAAAGATCATTTACGCATAGTGTTGGAGACCTTGGGGAGTAGTCAGCTATACACCAAGTTCTCTAAGTGCGTGTTTTGGCTGTCTTCGGTAGCATTCCTTGGTCATGTCATTAGTGGAGAGGGAATTACGGTAGATCCGGCGAAGATTGTGGCAATATGGGAGTGTCCTGTGTTGTCTTCTATTGTTGAAGTCCGGAGCTTTCTTGGGCTTGTCAGCTACTATATGTGCTTTATGGAGAACTTCTCGCGGATAGCCTAAAAGTAAGGGTTAGATCTGAAATACTCTAGGGGGTGATGAATAGAGTATTTAGGGTTTATAAAACTTTTTGCTAATTAACAAATCAGTCCTAAGATAATTCAATCTATCAATGGTGCTACATAAATTAAATTAAATACCACAAATACAACAAACCTAAGCCACACAACCACAACAAGAACAAAAGAAAAAGTGCAACCAGACAACACAAGAAGTTTATAGTGGTTCCCCAACCTGGGTACATCCACTCTTCTACCATTCTGGTAGGAATCTACTCAGGTTTTTGATCAGGTGACTGCCACCAATGAGCTTTTGATCAAGTGCTCAAAAATCAATGCTCAAGTCTTTTGATCAGGTGACTTGCAACCAGGAAAAACTTTTGAAGGGAGTTAAGAACCCTTTATACAGTGGGGGATGAGAGAGTGATTATGTCTTCTCTTTCTCAAATACAACTGAGAAGACTTTAGTGGATCTTGATTTTGAAAAATCTCCCCCTGAGATATAGATTTGTTTAGGAAGGATGGAGCTTTGCTTCAGGGTGAGTAGGCCTTCAATATTTCAGCCTTGACCAGCAGGTATCCAGGTGCTTCTTGACTGATATAGTAATTGTTGTCCTTTGAAGAATCCTGGGATGAAGATAGAAGAAGACTCTTGATTTAAATGGTTGTTCTTTTTCTTCTTCAGCTTGCTGTTCTTTCTCTGGTTAAGGGCTAGGGCTTCTTGTTCTCTGTTACTATATGATTGTTGTTACTCTATTGTGCTCTGCGTGTTCTCTAGAGATGAAGGAACAAAACCCTTATTGTTGTCTTATGTGTGCTGCTGGAAGGAAGAAGAAAAATCCTTTTTATATTTCATGTGAAATCTTTCTTCTGAATTTTGAATTTCTTCCTTCATTTAATACTGACGGCCTGGAGAATATTTGCATTGATTGATTTCCCCAACCGTCCCATGGAAAAACGGCAAGCAATAATCCTGATGAAATCCATAATCAATATTGTGTCTAACGGTAATATTCAGAGAACATTTAACATAGATTAGTCAGTAATTATTGCAATATATTAAGGAAAGAGGGAGGAAAATATCTAAGTTTAGAACTTCACAGAAATCGTTGAGCAAAGAACAGAATTCGTCGACCTGGATCCAGAGTTCGTCGAGCTGAGAAGTCAAGTTCGTCGACTAGATAATAGTTGTTCGTCGAGCTGAGATCCAAGATTGTCGACCTATGAATAGATAACTGCTTTCTCTAGAACCTTGCCAACTCTGTGCATCAGGATCGTCGTGCTAAGAATCTAAGTTTGTCGACTGGAGTTCAGTAAAATGTTTCTTGGACTTTTAGAATGCTGAAGTGGCCAGATATCATCGACCTGAGAACTAGGTTCGTCGACCTGAGGACTAGTTTCGTCGAGCTGAGAACTGCTAATAACTACTTGATAAAACTTGTCAGGATTGTGGTCTAAGTTCGTCGAACTGAGAACATGAATTCGTCAACTGAAGAATGATTCTGGACTTAGAATACTTATGTATTTATGGTCTTATAATGTTGAAGTAAATGATCCGAAAATCGTCGACCTAAGGTCCAAGTTCGTCGAGCTGATATTCTAACTTCGTTAACTGGAGTTTAGTGATGAGGAGCGCAGGACCAACTGGTTTTATGAAGGACTGTGTGACGATCTGTGTGAAAGTATATAAAGTCTACCTTCCCGTGATACTTTGAGTCACCAACTTCCTCGTCTGATTGAGCCATAAGCCTGAAATAAGATTCCTCATTCTCTGAACTAGACTCACTCGAGTCACTGTATCTGAGAGTATTGGACTTCTTGGCGACGAAGCTCTTTTCTTCTTTCCTCTTACCCTTGAAGGATCTCTTCTCCTCCTTCTTGGATACTTCCTTCTTTTTGTATGGACACTCCGCAATCATGTGTCCTGTCTTATTATAAGAGTAACACACAACGTCAGAGGAAGAATGTTTATTGAGTTTAGATTTATACCTGTCCTCTTTGTTTTAGCTTTTCTCGGAACGATCTCCATCACGATGTGATCTTATGAAGTCAAATGAGGAAGACTAATTTTTCATCTGTCTCCTCTTGCTGCGCAATCTCTTGAACTATTTAGAGATGAGTTATAATTCTCCATCAGATAGCTCAGATCCTGACGCGCTTGGCTCAGAGTCTTCTAGAGTATCTAGAGCTCGTGTCCTCATTGGTGACACAGCTTTGGATTTTCTTAAACCTTCAGCCTTCATAGCAACTGACTTCTCTCTGCTTGAAGTCCTACTACTTTGCTCCTCCTTCTTCCTTGAAATAATTTGAAGCTCGTAGGAGGGCAGCTTTCCGAAGAGGTTCTGGGGATCAATCTCCGACAACTTCCCAAACTCTTTAATGGCTACAACCTTAGTATCCCAGTCCTTTGTCAATGATCTGAGGAATTTATCGGTTAATTCGCTATTAGTGAATGTGCAGCCGTAGCTTCTGAGACCATTGACTATCTTGAAGAATTTCTCGAAGATGTCTGCAATGGTATCACTTGATCCTTGCTTGAATGCTCCGTACTCTTGTTTCAGCATTGATCTGCAATCGTCTCTGACTTCTTTGGTTCCTTCCATGAGCATAACTAGACAATCCCACATCTCCTTGACAGATTTGCAGTGGAATAAACTTTGATGCATGGAATCGTCCACTTCACTTGCAATAATGTTCTTTGCCTTCTTATCCAGGGAGACTAAGAAAATTTCATCCTTAGTTAAATCCATCATTTTCAAGGGATTATGATGGCTGGATTCAGGGAAGAGGCTTGCGTTGGAATATACGGTCCTTCTTCTACAATCTGAAAAATTCTCGGATCTTCTGCTTCCATGAAGAATCAGACTCGATCTTTCCATTTGGGAAAGTTTTCTATGGTACACACCAGTAACTTCATAGAAGACATGTCCTTGATTCTATCCATGGCTACTAAGCGAAATCTCTTGATTCTAGACATGGGATCTTGTTCAAGATGTTAACCTTATATAGAACAACCACCCTCTGATACCAATTGAAAGTATCTATAGTCTACCTAAATCACCTAGAGGGGGGTGAATAAGTGATGTATGTGTCTTTTCGCGGAATACAAATTCTTTAAAAATTTATAGCACACAAAACACAGTGATTTATAGTGGTTACCCGTGTTGGGTACGTCCACAATCCCACCTCGCCTATCTACCATGAAGGGCTAGATTCGGCTACTTCACCTTTCTCAGATTTCAACAAATCTTACACCTCAGAGCCGCAACTCCTATAACTCGGAGAACAACCTCTCCTGCTACTCGATCCATAACCGGATCTACAACTCGATCCACAAACGAATCTACAACTAGATCCGCAAACTGATCTACAACTCGGAGTTAAATCTCTTACAAATATAAAAGAAAATTACACAAAATTTTTACAAATGAACTAATTAAGATCTGAAGTCTTATATCCGTCGTTCTTCGTTTAAGTCGAACTTGAATATCTTGGAAAACACTGTAGAATTTGAAATCTTGAAGACTCTGAATCTTCAATATTGAATAACTAGATCTAGGAGAATAGATGCCTTCAGATTACAAAGATCCAGTCAAATCAGAAGAAGATCGAATCATGCACACTTTGCATCAGCGGAATGTAGGCAACGAATCGTACAGGAGCCAACGGGTCGTTTTTGGAATCTTCGGCGATTTTGAATTTTCAGCAATTAACACGATTAATGTTGATGACAAATTCACCCTAAGTATTTGTAGGCATCCTCAATAGTAATGGGTATAAAAGAATTTCCAAAACAGGACCTGCGAAAATTACTATGCATGTCCATCGTCCAACCCAAGCCGCGATTTAAAACATTGTCTGAAAAATAACCAAGTCCTTTTCGTCGAGTATCGTCCAATATAACTTAGTATACTCGCCGAACTAGTAGTGATATATGATGAAATTGACTTAGAGAAATTCAGGTCAACCCAGCTAGCCACTTAAATCCATGCTGAAGTCATACTCGACAAATTCGATGAGTATCGATTGTATAATCGACGAATTCGATGATTATCAGCTGGCTGACTTGACGCACTCTATGACATCGACACAGTCGACGCACTCGACTCCATCGGCGCAGTCGACGCACTAGATGCCATCGACGCAGTCATCGCACTCGACGCTATCGATGCAGTTGTCGCACTCAACGCCATCGATGCAGTCATCGCACTTGACAGCATCGATGCAGTCGATGAAAATGCCTTGGAAAATTCCAGAGAAGTAGTGTTGAGATGATTCGACGAATTTGGCAAGTATTGATAAGTATATTCGATGAATTCGGTGTGTATCATTAGATACATTCGATGAATTCGACGAGTATGCTTGATGATATCCGAAGAATTTTACTTAATTATTTTTCCACTCTCAGATATTCTGCCGTATGTACATATGATGAATTCGACGGGTGCTAGTAAGGATATCCGACGAATTCGACGAGTATTAACGACTATACTCGATGAATTTGACAAGTATCCCTTACCATACTCGATGAATTTTACTTGGGTAAAATTCTGTTCTTCTGAATCTGAATCCTTCTCCTTCCTTGATCCTCATCATGCACTTGGGATAGAAGTACACCCCAATAGGGATATTACACTTTAGTCAATACATTGGCCTACACAATGAAGGATTATATTGTATAATCCTGTGTATAATCTTGACTCAACCCACTTTAACCTGACATTGGTCTGTACTTTGAAATATAGACATGCTAGTACATACCTAAAATAGAGCATCAAATACAGACTCAATTCATCTTAGCTTAATTGGACCCTTCTTCAAATCAGGGTTATAATGGTTATAATACCCAACACTTAGGTTATTACTCTCAGTCTCATGACGTATGGTTTTCTTACCATGGTTAATACAGCCCAATCCCTGGAGCAAGACATGAAACACGTATAATATAAAAATAACTAGGGGCTAAATGGGGCAAAGTTTAAGGTACCGAATTCATCAAAGTCTAGGTATCAAAAGTGGAACAAGAAGCCCAGATCTACTGGACCAACTTCTTCATCTGCTCCCTTTAGGGCAATGTCTGGGCAAGGAGGCCTAATCCATTGTTACACTTGTGGCAAGCCGGGTCATATAGCCCGAGAATGTCGTAGTGGCCCTCTGAGGATGGAGAAAAAGATGGGCGCGGTGTATGCGGAAAAGGGAAAGATAGTGGTGGTGTCAACTGCATTTTAAGTGCAGCCTCAAGTCTATAATCTTGGCCAACAGAAGGCCATAAGACAAAGTGACATCATAATAGGTATGAGTTAAGATACAGTTTTACTGCTTTCTATACTTGATACCATGTGTGTTGCTTGTGTATAATTTGTTTGCGTTAGACTTTGTCTTAATTTTGGACCGTCCGGCGAGAGCACTGTTTGATATAGGAGATTCACTTACCTTTCTGTCCGAGGACTTCGTGTCGCCTATTAGTGTGCCTTCTTCTATGGCTAAGGATATGCTGGATTTGTTGCTGCCTAACAGATGTTCAATGTGTGCATATAGGATATGTTGCGTAAGGGTGTGGATTGGGAGACAAGAGTTTGACTTGGAAGTGTCGCTATTACCGACAGTAGAGTTTGATGTAATCTTTGCCATGGATTGGCTTTCCGAGCAATGTGCGTACATCAATTGCAGTATCAAGATGGTCAAACTGGGGTTGAATACAGGTTGTGAAACTTCCTTCTCTGGTATGAAGGGATCGTGCAAGACGCTAATGTCAGCTCTTCAAGTAGTCAAAGCCATTCATGAGTGTGCAGAGTTATTCTTCGCCCTATTAGAGGCTAATAAACCCAAGACTGGTTTGATCAGTATTTTTGTGGTATCGGAGTTTTGCCGACGTTTCCCCCGAAGATCTCCCTAGAGCTCCACCTCAGAGAGAGATTGATTTTACCATTGAGCTAGAGATTAGTGCAAAGCGTATGCCATTCTCTCCGTACCGTCTAGTGCCAAGAGAGATGGCAGAATTGAAAGTGCAGCTTCAAGAGCTGCTGGAGCAAGGTTATGTCCGTCTAAGTTCATCACCTTTTAGCGCGCTAGTCCTCTTTGTGAAAAAGAAAGATGGAAGTATACGGATGTACATCCATTATCGGGGGCTAAATAAGTTGACAGAGAAGAATAAGTATCCGATTATAGTGTACTCGGATCGACAATGTACTCGAAGTTGGATCTGAAATCTGGTTATTATCATCTGAGGATCAGGGAGAGTGACATCCCCAAGATGACATTCAGTACATGCTATTGGAATTATGAGTTCACCATCATGCCATTTGGGCTGACAAATGCGTCGTTTGTGTTTATGGACTTTATGAACCAGACATTCAAGGAGTATTTGGACCAGTTCGTGATAGTCTTTATTGACGATATCATGGTGTACTCCCACTCTGAGGACGATCATACAGATCATTTATGCATAGTGTTGGAGACCTTGGGGAGTAGTCAGCTATACGCCAAGTTCTCTAAGTGCGTGTTTTGGCTGTCTTCGGTAGCATTCCTTGGTCATGTCATTAGTGGAGAGGGAATTACGGTGGATCCGACGAAGATTGTGGCAATATGGGAGTGTCCTGTGTTGTCTTCTATTGCTGAAGTCCGGAGCTTTCTTGGGCTTGTCAGCTACTACATGTGCTTTATGGAGAACTTCTCGCGGATAGCCTTAAAGTGAGGGTTATATCTGAAATACTCTAGGGGGGGTGAATAGAGTATTTAGGGTTTATAAAACTTTTTGCTAATTAACAAATCAGTCCTAAGATAATTCAATCTATCAATGGTGCTGCATAAATTAAATTAAATACCACAAATACAACAAACCTAAGCCACACAGCCACAACAAGAACAAAAGAAAAAGTGCAACCAGACAAAACAAGAAGTTTATAGTGGTTCCCCAACCTGGGTACATCCACTCTTCTACCATCCTGGTAGGAATCTACTCAGGTTTTTGATCAGGTGACTGCCACCAATAAGCTTTTGATCAGGTGCTCAAAAATCAATCCTCAAGTCTTTTGATCAGGTGACTTGCAACCAGGAATAACTTTTGAAGGGAGTTAAGAACCCTTTATACAGTGGGGGATGAGAGAGTGATTATGTCTTCTCTTTCTCAAATACAACTGAGAAGACTTTAGTGGATCTTGATTTTGAAAAAGCTCCCCCTGAGATATAGATTTGTTTAGGAAGGATGGAGCTTTGCTTCAGGGTGAGTAGGCCTTCAATATTTCAGCCTTGACCAGCAGGTATCCAGGTGCTTCTTGACTGATATAGTAATTGTTGTCCTTTGAAGAATCCTGGGATGAAGATAGAAGAAGACTCTTGATTTAAATGGTTGTTCTTTTTCTTCTTCAGCTTGTTGTTCTTTCTCTGGTTAAGGGCTAGGGCTTCGTGTTCTCTGTTACTGTATGATTGTTGTTACTCTATTTTGCTCTGCGTGTTCTCTAGAGATGAAGGAACAAAACCCTTATTGTGGTCTTGTGTATGCTGCTGGAAGGAAGAAGAAAAATCCTTTTTATATTTCATGTGAAATCTTTCTTCTGAATTTTGAATTTCTTCCTTCATTTAATGCTGACGGCCTGGCGAATATTTGCATTGATTAATTTCCCCAACCGTCCCATGGAAAAACGGCAAGCAATAATCCTGATGAAATCCATAATCAATATTGCATCTAACGGTAATATTCAGATAATATTTAGCATTGATTACTCAGGAATTATTGCAATAAATTAAGGACAGAGGGAGGAAAATACCTAAGTCTGGAACTTCACAGAAATCGTTGAGCAGAGAACAGAATTCGTCGACCTGGATCCAGAGTTCGTCGAGCTGAGAAGTCAAGTTCGTCGACTAGATAATAGTTGTTCGTCGAGCTGAATTCAAGATCGTCGACCTAAGAATAGATAATTGCTTTCTCTAGAACCTTGCCAACTCTGTGCATCAGGATCGTCGTGCTAAGAATCTAAGTTTGTCGACTGGAGTTCAGTAAAATGTTTCTTGGACTTTTAGAATGCTGAAGTGGCCAGATATCGTTGACCTGAGAACTAGGTTCGTCGACCTGAGGACTAGTTTCGTCGAACTGAGAACTGCTAATAGCTACTTGATAAAACTTGTCAGGATTGTGGTCTAAGTTCGTCGAACTGAGAACATGAATTCGTCAACTGAAGAATGATTCTGGACTTAGAATACTTAAGTGTTTATGGTCTTATAATGTTGAAGTAAATGATCCGGAAATCGTCGACCTAAGGTCTAAGTTCGTCGAGCTGATATTCTAACTTCATTAATTGGAGTTTAGTGAGAAGATTTCTGGACTTGGAATTTTGAAGTATAGTGTCCATAGATCGTCGACCTAAGAACAAAGTTCGTCAAGCTCAGCTCAGAGAAGTTTCTCTGAGTTCGTCGAGCTAAGCACGACTATCGTCAACCTGAGTTTGATGAATGTCAAACTCATTTTCTGAGTCTTTGAAATTTCTCTAAGTCCTGAGTCTTTTGCAGTTTGTTGATGGCTGGTCCATGCAGTGTTGACTCTAAGGATATGGCCTATACTCTAGGACTCATACATGATCCTAGCTATACATGTTGGGTCAAACATCCTAGTTTAGTGAACCTAGCCCAAATCCAACTAGGGATCCAACAATCTCCCCCTATTTGGGTGAGGTCACTAATTATTGACTCACATTAATACTAAAGCAATAAAAATATATCTGGCAGGAATTTTAACATATGCATCAGATATATATATATACACAGAGTGCTTTGTATCAAGAGTATATACATGCAGTTTTAAAACAATAAAGAGATTAAGAATAATTCAAAATGTTCATTTCTTCTTTGCAGTGTGGTTTTATTAGACCCAGTTCTTCCCCCTGGGGTGCGCCAGTGCTCTTCGTGAAGAAAAAGGATGGAACGATGAGGCTATGCATTGATTATCGAGAGCTAAACAAGGTGACAATTAAGAATAGATATCTGTTGCCTAGGATCGATGATTTGTTCGATTAGTTGCGAGGTAGCTCCGTGTTCTCAAAGATTGACCTCCGTTCAGGTTACCATCAGTTAAGAATCCGGGAGTCAGACATTCCGCGAACCGCTTTTTGTTCCCGCTATGGTCACTATGAATTTCTGGTGATGTCGTTTGGGTTAACGAACGCACCGTCAGCTTTTATGGACATGATGAACAGGGTGTTCAAGGATTTTCTAGATAAGTTTGTGGTGGTATTCATTGATGATGTCCTAGTATATTCTAGAAATACAGATGAGCATGCCTTGCACTTGCGCTTGGTCTTGTCTACTCTGAGGGAGCACAAGCTATATGCAAAGCTTAGCAAGTGCGAGTTGTGGTTGTCTCAGGTGTCATTCCTAGGACACATTGTAAGTAAGGACGGAATCTCTGTGGATCCCGCGAAGATAACCGCAGTCTTGGATTGGAAGAGACCTACATCGCCTAAGGAGATAAGGAGCTCTTAGGGTTAGCAGGTTACTATAGAAGATTTGTGGAAGGATTCTCTGTTCTCTCTGTGCCGTTGACCAGGCTTATGCAAAAGAGCGCAGCTTTTGTTTGGAGTGATGCCTGTGAGGAAGCTTTTCATGAGCTCAAGAGGAGATTGTGTTCTGCTCCAGTGTTTGCATTGCCGGTGGAAGGAGTCGAGTATGTTGTATATGTGGACTCCTCGTGAGTTGGACTCGGTTGTGTGTTGATGTATGACGGCAAAGTGATTGCGTATGGGTCGAGACAATTTAAGGTGCATGAAAAGAATTACCCTACACATGACCTAGAATTTGCTGCCGTCATTTATGCCTTGAAGTTGTGGAGACATCTTCTGTATGGAGTGTCGTGCAAAATTTATTCGGACCACAAAAGTTTGAAATATGTCTTCACTCAGAAGGAGTTAAATTTGCCCCAGCGTCGATGGTTAGAGTATGTTGCGGACTACGAAGTCGATATCCTTTACCATCCCGACAAGGCTAATATAGTGGCAGATGCGTTGAGCCGGAAGCCCGCACATATCTTTAACCTCTCGGTGCAATCCCTTGTTGAAGAGTTTTTACTCATGGACATAACCGTAGGGTATAGCGCTTCGCCGAGTAGCTTAGAGGTAGCTGAGCCTTCGTGGATTACTCTCACTAGGCAACATCAGAAAGACGATCCTGATTTACAGCACTTCCGCAGTAGGACTGAGAAAGGGGAATTACCTGAATTTTCGATTGATGACGTGGGTACCCTAAAGTACCGTGGTAGATACTGCATTCCCGCTGTTGGGGACATCCGATCAAGAATATGTAGTGAAGCGCATGGTTCAAGTGTTGCTTATCATCTTGGCTCCACGAAAATGTATAAAGATTTAAAGCAGATTGTTTGGTGGACAGGCATGAAGAATGACATCGCAAGATTTGTATCTGAATGTTATACCTGTCAGTGTGTCAAAGCTGATCATAGAAGGCCGGGTGGTAAGTTGACGCCTTTAGATATACCAACTTGGAAATGGGAGAGTTTATCCATGGATTTCATTACTGGTTTGCCGAGATCTCCCGAGGGCATGATGCAGTGTGGGTTATCGTGGACAGACTAACCAAGTGTGCCCACTTTGTGCCTTTCAAGATTAATTATTCCATGGAAAAGATAGCTGAGCTTTATCTGGACGAAATTATCAGACTGCATGGTGTACCTACAAGTATTGTGTCAGACCGAGACTCCCGATTCATGTCTCGTTTCTGGCAGAGTTTGCAAGGAGCTCTAGGTACGGACCTTAGGTATTCTACTGCCTATCATCCTCAGACAAATGGTTAGACGGAGAGAGTGAATCAAATCTTAGAGGATATGATTTGATGTTATATTCTAGACCATGGTGGGGCTTGGGATAAACGCCTCGGATTGATGGAGCTTGCGTACAATAATAGTTATCAGGAGAGTTTGCAGATGGCGCCCTTTGAAGCTTTATATGGAAGGCGTTGTCGAACTCCCCTATTTTGGGCAGAAGTTGGTGAGAAGCCATTGCTCGGACCGGAAGCGCTGGAGGATATGAGTACTTCAGTAATGCATATTCGTGAAAAGCTGAGGATGGCTCAGGAGCGATACGAGAAATATACAAATCAGCGCAGAATTGATCTAGAGTTTGCAGTTGGGGACTTGGTGTTTCTGAAGGTCTCCCCGATGCCAGGTGTTAAAAGATTTGGAAGCAACCATAAGCTAGATCTCAGGTATGTGGGTCCTTTTCGGATTCTAGAGCGCATTGGAGTTTCTGCCTATAGACTGGAATTGCCTGATTCTTTCCCTGGTGTTCACGACGTGTTTCACGTGATCCAGTTGCGAAAGTGTGTCTGTAGCGACCGGCATGTCCTTGAATTAGTACCCCAGTTGCAGCCTAATCTCTCATATGTCGAAGAGCCTGTTCGTATTCTGGAGACGCAAGATCGTGTGTTAAGAAAGAAAACAATTCCGATGGTTAAGGTTCTTTGGCGAAATCAGGATGCAAGAGGTGCAACTTGGGAATTGGAATCCGCGATGAGAGAATCTCATCCTCAGCTGTTCTCCTAGTCTCCCTAGTTAGTATTCTTGTTTAATGAATTCCTCTATCGTGTCTCTTCCTCTGCCCTCTTGTTTCGTTTCGTGTTCCAAGTTTCGGGACGAAACTTCCTTTTTGGAGGGGTGACTGTAATGCCCTGACTTTCCGGCAATTATATAATTCTCTTGTTGACGTCATAATGACGTAAGGGGCGTTACGTAGCGTGGAGTTGATGGCGCGTCGTCGTTAGTGCGTTTCCGCGTCTATTCGATCTAGTCGGCCAAATTTGTGAATCCTTGGCAAAAATGGAAAATTTTACATTGGAAAATTAAATTGATTAATTTTTGACATGCTCATCAAGTTTCGTCGCGATCCGGGCGATTTTCGAGCCTCGGTGAATTTCCGAAGTTTTGGAAAATTTATGTTCGTCATAGACTTTGAGGATTTATATTTCAAGAACGGCTAGTCGGATTTTGGTTTTAACTTCGCCGTTGTGTTCGTAGCGTCCGTGTTCGCCTACGGTGTGAGTTTCGTTTTATTTGGCGCGCGTTTAGGCCTCCGTTTTGATCTCGTAGTTTCCTTATTCAAAAATATATACATATGAATATTTTAATATTAAAGTACTATTCAAAAATGAAAAACACTATTCATTTGTATAGTTTAATCATAAGGATAAATTTGCAAAAAATTGTTAAATATGCAAAGAAATTGTTCACTTACACGAGTGGTCTGTTACACTTAGTCGAGTGATTTGTTGCACTTACACGAGAGATCTATTGCACTTACACGAGTGATTTGCTGCACTTACACGAGTGGTCTGTTGCACTTACTCGAGTGATTTATTGCACTTACACGAGTGATTTGCTGCACTTACACGAGTGGTCTGTTGCACTTACTCGAGTGATTTGTTGCACTTACTCGAGTAGATTTTTGTTTTTTTATATACTCGAGTACTTTTTATATACTCGAGTGGCTGCTGCTGCTTACCCGAGTAGCCCGTTGCAGTTTACGTTTGAGTGTCGTTTTAAAAGTCAAAACGATATCGTATCGAAAAATGGTTAACATGAAATTTGTTCGTTTCGACGAGATCTATAACTTTCATGTTGGACACCTTTCGATTTGAGGTCATCCTAAAACTTTATTTCGTCTTCCGCGCACAGGCTCGTAGATCATCCGTTCTAAGACAAGAAATTTTATAAATATATATATATACGTTTATATATATTTATATATAATCTTATCTCATGAGAGTTAAAATCAACAGAAGACATCTTCTTCTTCTCTTGACCGAACCAGAGCGTCGTGACGACAAAGCTCTAAGTCGGAAGTCTTCCGGTGGCCGCCGGCGGAGCTACGCTATCGTCGAGAGCTACGCTATCATGGTAATTTCTTTTCCCATCCCTTGAGTTCCCTCGTTAGGGTTTTTCGGCCATAACCTCTTTTTTGCCCATTTTCGTTCAGGTTTCGACTCCTAGCGTCTTCTTTTACCCCGATCTGCGACGTGCGGTGATTCGGAGAATTTTTCTGGTGAAAACGAGGCAAGTGGTGTTCTTCCTCTCCCTCGTGTTCTTGATTCTAAGTTTTTGCCGTTTTTCCTTCATTTGTTTGAGTTTATTATGTTTCGATTATGGAGATATTTGTCCTGAAATCCTAATTTTTTCCCCTCTATTCCTGAAATTGTGACTTGTTGTCCCTAAAGCCTTAACCCTAAATTTTTTTAAGTCCATTGAACTGGTAAATAAATTGGTTGTCGTGCTGTTATAACCATCGAGTCATCTTGTTCGTTTTTTTTCTTTTATTGATTAAACTTCACTTGCTTTACTTTGAAATGCTCTTATGCAGTCCACTTTGTTGGTTATTACTTGAGTTTATGATGAATAAAAAGAAATAAACTCTGCTTGTATAATTATGTAACTAAAGGAACACAGATGGACTGTGCGCGGTGGGGTCCTCCCTCGGCATAGTGCCTTATGCTCAGGTGAACTGTGCGCGTTGGGGTCCTCCCTCGGCATAGTGTTTAATGCTCAAATGAACTGTGTGCGTTGGGGTCCTCCCTCGGCATAGTGCTTAATGCTCAGATAGATTGTGCGCGTTGGGGTTTCTCCCGCGGCATAGTAATTGCTAATAAAAGATTGAACTTCTGTTGATGGTGCTTGTTTTGTCTTGTTAATGTGTTTAGCCCTTCTTGCTCGGCTAATTTTACTGTTGTTTACTTTTACTCTACTAACCATTTTGTTGCAGTCGCTCTTCATTTTCTTTCACTTGGAGGTTTGTGTAGTCTGCTTTTACTCTCGTACTACTTGTAACTTGCTTCTGAGGTGTTCTTCTTTTGAATGCCTCAGGATCAGAGCTATAGCAGGTTTAGCTGACAGCGTTGGGCTTCTGGTACTGCTGGTTTCTGCGGTCGTTTGATTCTACCTCTGAGCTTGAGGTAGTTATCTTGTTTGGACTTGTCAGATTTTACTATGGGTTCGTGTCAGTTGTTGATGCCCATCGACCTTGACTTTTCTGTGATGGACTACTTGATGTTGTTACTGCTGTTACTTTTTTACCTGATTGTTCTTGCTCTCTGGGAAGGATTTACGTTAGGATGCATTTAGTTATTATAAAGTATACAAAACTGCATTTCCGGAATTTTGGCATGGCGTGACTTCAACTGCTAAATCTACTACTTTTAAGCGTACAAAAGATTTCTATATATATAGTAAATGTAGATGTCACATCATCATTTTATGATACTGGACCCTCACTCCCACGTAGGATAACAAATGGGCTAACTCAGTACTTTCCGTCGCGTAAAATATGTATATTTTCTCACCTATGGACAGTAGTCCACTTGACCGAGGGACACGGTCATTAACTCTATTAATTTATATGCATAGTTTTTAACTAAAAGTTATAAATCTTTTACTTGAAGTAAATGTGAGGACGGGATGCCTGAGCGTCGGCAGTTGTCCCCTGCTTGGCGTGGCATCACGGCGCGTAGTTTCTCTACTCTGACGTATTTTTGAATACGGAGAAAATACGGGTTGTGACAGCCCTGATCAGAAGTGATCATGGGACAGAGTTTGATTCTCTTCTTATGCAAGAGTTCTGTCAGAGTGAAGGGATCAGACATACTTTCTCAGCTCCTAGAACTCCTCAACAAAATGGGGTAGCTGAAAGGAAAAATAGAACCTTTATTGAATCGGCCACTACATTGTTGTCAGATGGTTACCTTCCTCTATCCTTTTGGGCAGAGGCAGTGAACACCTCCAACTATGTGCTGAATAGAAGTTTGATACATAAATTAAAGGGTAAGACTCCCTATGAATTACTCAAAGGGAAGAAACCTAAAGTTGATTATTTTAGAGTTTTTGGTTGTATTTGCTATATACATAATAATGACAAGAAATATTTAGCAAAATTTCAAGCTTAAGCTGATGAATGAGTGTTTCTGGGATACTCCATGATCAGTAAGGCTTATAGGGTTTATATTAAATCATCTCTTAAAATTGAGGAATCTGTTCATATATCATTTGATGAATCTAACATGTCTTTCAAGAAGAAGATCTCTTCTACCATAGAATCTTTGTAGGAACATTCTCTTGTTGAAGACTTGAACAAGTTACAGGTTACTCAAAAAGAGGAAAGCAGTGAAGATGAAGAAAGTATTCAATATATTGAAGAACAACTTGAAGAGCCAGTTGTTGTACCACAAGAGGAAACAACAACACAAGTTGGTGAACAATCAACACCCCCTGTTGATTTAGTAACATCAAGAGACCATCCAATTTCCCAAATAATTGGAGACATCTCAGCTGGTGTGCAAACCAGAAATCAGGTCAACCAAAACCTGTTGCACACTTGCTTCCTATCTCAAATTGAACCTCAGTCCATTCAAGATGCAGAGCAAGATCCACACTGGATCATTGCAATGCAAGAAGAGTTGCATCAATTTGAAAGGAACAAAGTTTGGGAACTAATGCCAAAGCCTAAGGACCACTCCATTGTTGGAACAAAGTGGGTGTTTAGAAACAAACTGGATGATCAAGGAGTAATTGTAAGGAAGAAGGCAAGGCTAGTTGCTCAAGGATATTCTCAAGAAGAAGGAATAGACTATGACCAGACTTTTGCACCAGTTGCAAGATTGGAAGCCATCAGAATATTCTTAGCTTATGCATCACATAAAGGATTCAAGGTATATCAGATGGATGTGAAAAGTGCATTTCTAAATGGAGACATCAAAGAAGAAGTATATGTCAGACAACCTCCAGGTTTTATCTCTCCAACTTATCCTGATTATGTTTTTAAGTTGAACAAAGCATTATATGGTCTCAAGCAAGCTCCTAGAGCATGGTATGAGACCCTAGCATGCTTTCTTTTGGAAAATGGATTTATAAGGGGTAGAGTAGACCAAACTCTTTTCATTAGAACCCATAAGTCCCATACCCTACTAGTACAGATTTATGTAGACGATATTATTTTTGGTTCTACTGATTCAAAATTGTGCAGAAGGTTTTCCAACCTAATGCATTCCAAATTTGAAATGAGTAGCATGGGTGAGCTATCCTTCTTCCTAGGATTGCAAGTCAAACAACATGCTGAAGGCATCTTTATTTCTCAAACCAAGTATGCAAATGAATTGGTTAAGAAATTTGGCATGTCTGAAGCATCTTGTATGAAAACACCTATGTCTACTAATGCTGTATTGGATGCTGATGAACATGGGAAACATGTTGATCAGACAACATATAGAGCAATGATTGGCTCTTTACTGTACCTTACAGCCAATAGACCAGATATAATGTTTGCTACATGTATATGTGGTAGGTTCCAAGTAAGCCCTAGAGAGTCACACCTAACACTAGTAAAGAGGATTCTCAGGTATGTTAAAAGTTGTCCAAATCTAGGTCTCTGGTATCCAAAAGATTCAACATTTGATTTAACTGGATTTTCTGATGCTGATTATGCTGGATACAGAATTGACAGGAAAAGCACCAGTGGAACTTGTCCGTTCCTTGGTGACAGACTTGTCTCTTGGTTTTGTAAGAAACAAACTTCTGTGTCAACTTTAACTGCTGAAGCTGAAAATTTGGCTGCAGGTAGTTGTTGTTCACAAATCTTGTGGATTCAAAACCAACTTCTAGTCTATGGCTACAACTTAGAGAAGTCTAAAATCTTTTGTGATAACACCAGTGCTATTTCTATAGCTCAAAATCCAGTCCTCCATAGTAGGACAAAACACATAGAAATTAGGCATCACTTCTTAAGGGATAATGTTGAGAAAAATAAAATTGAACTGCATTATATCCCAACTAATTTACAAAGGGGAGATATTTTCACCAAGCCCTTGGATGAAAAGAAACACACCTTCTTCCTAAATCAGTTAGGAATGTTAGATGAAGGAAGTCTAAAATAATATCCAAGATTTTAAAAGTTCAAAAATTGACCAAGACTAGGCAAACATCTTGATTTGTCTTAGTGTCTAGAGTGTCTTTCTTGTCTCTGAACTGCGCTCGACGATTTTCCCCCAGATCGTCGAACGGAGATCGATGATTTCCGAAATCGTCGACCTGAGTTCAGCGTTTCTCAGATAGTATGAACTATCTCTTCCGGTCAACGATCGTCGAATGGCGCTCGACGATTTGGTTCTCTGAACTATCGTTAAACGGAGCTGGACGCTCTCCAATATCGTCGAACGGAGCTCGACGATATTGCAGACTCTTCAGATTCCTTTAGAAGCCCCGATCGTCGAACCGAGTTCAACGATCTTTCCTTTTCTGCGTCGAACCATAATATAAAATTCATTTTTCGCCGTCGTTCTCCTTTTGCGCTTTCGATTTCTCTGCAAAGACTTTCTTTCCCTCCAAACATTTCTACACTTGGTCGTTTTGTTTGTTGATTCTTTGCAGGTAACCATGGCCGTTTCTGTTGCTGTTCTTGCTGTAATGAAATTTGATGCCGGCTTTGACATTGACATGGAGTCCTTCAGCACAACAGATCAAGTTTTCCAGGACATTTTGGAGTTGTTCAAGGAGCAGAAACTTGCTACAATCATGACCACCAGGATTAAACTTGCTGCTGATGAGATTAAGGAATGAGTTTACACTGCCCACAACCAGGATCAAAACACCATAGTTGGATCAATTTCTAGCACCCAGGTACCCTTGACCCCAACTATTCTGACAGAAGTTTTTGAGTTAAGCTCTTGAAGGGATTCTGCTGATTTATCTGGAGAGGAATTTGCTGATTTGCTTGCAAGAATGGGTCATTCTGAGGCTAACCCTAGCAAGCTGCTGAAGAAAAACCTGTCTGTGGAATATAGATTCTTGGCTGATGTAGTTGGGAAAGTTTTGTTGGCTAAGCACTCAGCACATGATACCATTTCTAGGTATCAGCTATGCTTAATGGGAGCCATAGTGGACAAGAAGAATTTGAACTGGGGAGAGGTCTTCTTTGACCTAATTAAAAAGAAAATTAATAAGAGTTTTCTGAATTTTGGGAGGATTTTAGGCCTTTTTTCTGCAGAACAGATGCCCTGCATTGCTAGTATCTTCTGGGATCCACATTAATGCTTCAAAGAGATTGTCCTGTGCCCTATTTGGTAAATGGGACAGGCAGATCATCAAGCCCAGCAGGCCTTCTACAAGCACACCTTCAGGCACTAGGACTGTCATAGTCACTTCCCCCCAAGTCTCTGCCCCTGCAGATGACTTGCCTGCTGCTGCCTCTCCTCCTACTCTAATTCCATCTTCTCCAGTTCCATCCACCATTCAAACTTCATCCACTATCATCATCTCCAGCCCTTCTCCAACATCAATACCATCTCCAATTCCAACTGTCACAGAAGAACCATTCCATCCATTATATTCCTACCCTCCACCAGATATTGAAACATCCACAATTCCATCCTTCAATCTTATTGATTTTTCCTTCATGGATGACTCACCCTCATCTCCTCCTGAGCTACCCTCCTCATCAACATCTTGCCAAGAACTTCTACAAGAGATCATTGATCAACCCACCTTCACACCCTCTCTCTCCATCCCATTGTCTTCCATCACCACTTTACCCACACCTCAACCATCTCTTCCCCAATACACCAGCTCTCCACTACCATCACCAATAGCTCCACCTCCATCCTCTACCTCTGCTCCAGTCACTGCTGAGCAAGTAGATATTCCAGCCCTAGCTGACAGGATATATGAATTGCTAGCCCCCAGGGTATCTCTTCTATTGGAGATCTCCTTGGCTCCATTACTCCAGTCAGTGGCAGCTCTTTCTGCCAGGCTCTCCTCCTTATTCCCTCAGGCAGCCCCTTCATCAGTGTGCCTTGATCCAGCCTTATTTGAATCTAAGTAGGGGGAGATGCCCTATGAAGTGAGCTTGCCTGCTGTTTCTTCAGTTTTTATTGTTGCTGCTGCTGCTGTTCTTCAAGCTCCAGTTCCACCTCCAGTTGTCTTCCCAGTAGACATCAGGTCCTTACTTTCAGCATTTGATTCAGCCAACTTCAGTTGTCTTCCAGAGAGAGTTGCTGTCCAGCCCCTAGAGGATCTCTCCAAGGCCCTTGTGCCCTTCTCATGTTGTGACCCCAGCATCATAACTTCTTTTGTCAATTCAGTATATGCTGCTGCTACTCTTGCTGAAGGCATGGTTGCTATTTCTGATGTTGCTGCCCCTCCTGCTGAAGATATTGTTGATGTATCTGCTGCTGCTGCTGTCAATAATGATGCTACTGTTGTTCCAGTTTCTGATGATATCCTTATGACAGAGGCACATGATTTTGAGCCTTCTGTGTTTTCTGATGATATTCCTGCTGTTGCTGATATTGTTGTTTCTGAAAGTGAAACTGTTGCTGCCCCAACTGCTATTGTTATTACTGATGCTACAACTTCTGTATCTGCTGTTGTTACTGCTTCTGCTTCAACTTCAATTGCTACTAGTGTTGTATCTGCTGCTCCAACCTCTGCTGCTTCATCTGCTTCAACCCAGCTCAAGAAAGAATTGATGAAAAAGATTGATGCTCTTTATGATGAGCAAAGCTCTGAAAGTGATGAATTCAAGACTGATTCTGATGACTCCTCTGCCACCATTGCCAGAAAGAGAAAGGCAAGGAGCAAATCCATGAAAAAAGTACCTCCAGCCAAAGTAAAGGACAATAATGACATTCCATATTACATTCTTCATGACTGCCCCATAACTGAGCACTGGATGCAGTATTCAAAGAACCAACTCAAAGAAATGAAGAAGGAGAGGAAGTATGAGAAAGGATCTTCTCAATTTCAACATCCTCATCCTCCTCCACCACCTCCTCCTGATGCAGGTGCAGGTGGAAGTTCAGCTGCTCAACCCTCTTCTAAAAGCCAAACCCCCTATCAGCCTCATGTCAGATCCTATCATAGGGGAAGCCAGTCCAGGGGTTCTCAATCCAGAAGAGGAAACTATAGAGGAAATCAAAGGGAAGTCCAGGTTTATTCAAAAGGTTATTCAAGGCAACATCCTTACTCCAGGGAAGGACAAACCTCATCAGACACAACCTCAGGTCCTTTTCCCTATAAACTAAAGGAAGTAGTTTCATCCAGGACTCCTCAGGATAATCCATCAAATAGATATGAGCCACTAGTACCATTTGAAGATCCTAAAAACAATCCAACTGCTTGGACTGCCAGGATGAAAGAGCTTGCTGCACTGGACCAGATTAAGAAAGCTAAAGAGCAAGGAAGAGACTCCTCCAACATCACTATATTGTCTGAACAGAGAAAGAAAGAATTGGAAAGATATGGTTCAAGAAAATTCTTTGATTCTGATGGATACATGGAGCTGCATCCTGAAGCTGTAGTTCCAAGACCCAAACAGCAAACCTCTTTAGGTGCAGCAGATGATACAAGATCAAAGAAGGAAGCTCTCAACCCCAATAGAGAAATCAAACTCATAAAGAGCAAGGAGAAGAAATAACTATATAAGGTGACAATCATCTTGATTTCTGATTATTATCTGGGATGATATATATGTGTGGTTCTGCAATGTCCAGCTTATTGCTTTTCTGTATTATTGCTTTGTATGTTGTTATTTAATTTTCTTTCCAAATTCTGTAAATAGTAATCCTAACCCAAATAGGGGGAGATTGTTGGAACACCCTATTACTAATTTGGGTCAGGATCACTATGTCTCTAGGAAACCTGTTTTTGACCTCCTGTATAGCTCTAAAGGTCAATTAGAATTGAGTCTAAGGGTTAGAAGTCTAGGTTTGAAAGCTGCCCTCAAGGCCAAGAATTTTCAGTTTGAGACTAAGTCATATCGTCGAGCTCAAAACGATGATTTGTCGAACTCCAATCGACGATCGTCTAGCTCAACTTCGACAGATCGTCGAACTCCATTCGACGATCGCTGAACTCAACTTCAACAAATCGTCGACCTCCATTCGACGATCTGCGAGCTCAGTTCGACGATCTTGACTCAGTATTGGTTCTCTATCTCTGAGCTCAGTTCGACGATCTTTGAGCTCAGATCGACGATTTCTGTTGCTGTATAAGTCCAAATCGCTGAGCTCAGTTCGACGATAGCAGAGCTCTGTTCGACGTTTTTCTGATGAGTTAAAGGATTTTTCAAGATTCAAATTCAGGAGTTATTCAGCAATTAATTCAGAAGATTTTCTAGCCGTTTTCATTTATTTCTGGACCAAGTTTCAAGGGATTATCAAGGATTGTTTCTTTGGACTTTCCTCTAGAAGACAATTGCAATTGAGGATGCAATTAATGTCAGGCCAACGACTATTCTTGACAGAGGATGATTTTATATTCAGTACCAAAGAATAAAATACAAGATTTTTGAATCTCTCTATCACTCAGAACACAGACAAGAAGAACAAGAACAAAATATTCTCTATCTCAAAGCATTCTCTCAAGAACACACATCTAATGAGATCAAACCTTCTGAAATCTTCTGATCTCTCTTATCTCAAGTGTTCAAGGCCAACATCTTTCAAAGACTCCAGACACCTAACATTTCAGCTATTGCTGAAATCATCATTTGCTGGAGATCAACTTCTGAAGGCCTATCACCCTACAGCAAATCTTCATTTCCTGAACATCACAAGGACTCAGAGGGAGCTTTTACAACATCTAAATCCACATAGTCTTCTCAGGTGCTCTGAGAAAGAGAAGACTTCCATCATTCTCTCATCCCCATCTCTGTAAAGGGTTTTTCAAACTCCCTTCAAAAGTTTGAGCTTGGTTTTTGAGCACCTTATCAAAAGTTCATTGGTGGCAAGACACCTGATCAAAAAATCTGATTTGGTTTTTGAGCACCTTATCAAAATCTCATTGGTGCCCAGGACACCTGATCAACTCATCCTGCAGTGGACTCCTACCTAGGGTGGTAGAAGAGTGGATGTACCCAAGTTTAGGGGAACCACTATAGCTCCTTGTGTCTTCTGGCTTGCTTGTCTTTATCTTTTGTTTCTGGCTGTGATTGTTTTGTGATTAGTTTAGATCTGTGATTAATTTCTGTTGTAGGTTATTTTGTGATTATAATTAATAGTTGCTTCCCTGTTCACTCAGATTACAATAATTGTTGTAAAAAGTTTTCAAGCACCATATACTCTATTCAACCCCCTCTAGAGTATATCAGATCTAGCTGCACTTTCAGTAACCATAAAACTGAATTTCAGTCTGAGTGTATGACAAAGTTTTGTGAATAACTAGGGATTCATCAGGAATTATCCTCACCTAGAACACCTCAGCAAAATGGAATTATTGAAAGAAATAATAGAACTCTTATTGAGGCTGGTAGAACTCTACTAAGTGACACCTCACTCCCAAAATATTTCTGGGATGAGGCAGTAAATACTGCTTGTCATGTTCTCAATAGAGCATCTATAACTAAGAACCACAAAAAGACTCCCTATGAGATTATGAGTGGCAGAAAACCAAACATATCCTACTTTAGGATCTTTGGTAGTAGGTGTTATGTGCTTAACACTAGCAAGTCTCACCTAACTAAGTTTGCTACCAAATCCCAAGATGGGATATTTGTTGGGTACAACAACAATAGTAAGGCATATACGGTCTACAACTTGACTACACAAATTGTAGAAGAATCTGTTCTTGTAGTGTTTGATGAATCTGAGCTAATTAACTGTGAGTTGTCTAGCAATCCTTGTAGCTCAACAGGTTTAAAAGAAAAGTTGGACATGCTGACCATTAATGAAGACCAAACTGTAAGGCAGAATGTGGAAAATGATGGTTTCTGTCCAGGGGGAGTACAAGGTCCAAATGCTGACATTGCAGACAATGAAGTTTAGCCTAGTGGAGAAATTGAAGAAGTTCAAATTGCTGATAGAATGCCTCCAGCAATAAGGAATCTAAAGGATCATCCAGCACAACAAATCATTGGTGATCCCAGACATGGGGTGCAAACCAGAAGCAAACACATGAACACATTACTTTGCTCAAGTTTCTTATCATAGTTGGAACCAAAAAGATTTGAAGAAGCCATATAAGACTCCAACTGGATTGATGCAATACAGTAGGAGCTGAATCAATTCAGATGGTATAAAGTATGGGAGCTGGTTCCAAAACCAAATGATCATAACATTATTGAGACAAAGTGGATCTATAGGAACAAACTGGATGAAAATGGCATAATAGTGAAGAACAAAGCAAGACTGGTTGCCAAAGGTTATAGACAGGAAGAGGGCATTGACTTTGATCAGACCTTTGCCCTAGTGGCAAGGTTAGAAGCAATAAGGCTATTCCTTGCCTTTGCTGCTTTCTAAGGTTTCAAAGTATACTAGATAGATGTCAAGTCAGCTTTCCTAAATGGTAATTTGAAAGAAGAAGTCTATGTTCATCAGCCCTCAGGTTTTGTTGATCCACTTTATCCTGATTATGTTTATAGACTTAAGAAAGCCTTATATGGTTTGAAACAAGCCCCTAGGGCTTGGTATGACAACTTTGTCTACTTTCCTCATTGAAAATAAATTTTCAAGGGGAAAATAGACAAGACTCTATTCCTTAGGGAGTCAAAGGGAAAGATGATCCTAGTACAGATTTATGTTGATGACATAATCTTTGGATCTACAGAAAAACAACCTTTGTAGGAAGTTTGCAAAACTTATGCAAGGGAAGTTTGAGATGAATAGTATGGGTGAGCTCAAATTCTTCTTGGGACTCCACGTAAGACAGACTGATGATGGCTTGTCCATTTCACAGTCTAAGTTCACCAAGGAGTTAATTAAGAAATATGGTATGAAGTCATCCACCACCATGAGAACTCCAATGGGGACAAGTATGCCTTTAGGCAAAGATGATGCAGGAAAACCTGCAGATGAGTCTTTGTATAGAGGGATAATTGGCTCCCTCCTATACTTAACAACCAGTAGACCAGAACATTATGTATGCTACATGTGTCTGTGCTAGGTACCAAGCAAGCCCTAAAGAATCTCGTTATACTGCAGTTAAAAGAATATTGAGATATCTTAAGGGCACACCTAATCTTGGTCTTTGGTACCCTATGAATAGAGACTTTCTACTAACTGGTTTTTCAGATGCAGACTTTGCAGGTTGCAAAGAAGATAGAAAGAGTACCACTGGTACATGTCAGTTTCTAGGTGGTAGATTGGTATCACAGAGTTGTAAGAAGCAGACTACTGTGGCAATTTCCACTGTAGAGTCTGAGTTTATTGCTGCAGGCAGCTGTTGTGCTCAGCTTTTATGGATTCAACATCAACTTGAAGACTATGGTCTCAAGGTAAGTAGAACTCCACTATTTTGTGATTCTATAAGTGCTATTTCTATTGCTAAAAACCTTGTATCACATAGCAGAACAAAGCATAGAGAAATTAGATTTCACTTCATTAAAGAGTATGTTGAAAAAGAAGATATTTGTTTGGAATTTGTCACCACAAATAATTAAATTACTGACATGTTTACTAAACCACTAGATGAAACTAAATTCAATTATTTCAAAATTGAATTAGGTATGTTAAACCTAGAGTAACTTAGTAAATCTGGCTAAGTAATTCAATGATGACATATAGTAGTTTATGTCGACACCAAAGGAAATCTGTGTCGACATATAGTAGTTTGTGTCGACACTTAAGGTAAGTTGTGTCGCCACAATAAAATAGCGCTGAGATAGTGGTGTCGACACTCAGAGTTTGGTGTCGACACATAGAAGTTCTATCATTTAGATAGTTATGTCGGCACATACAGAAGTCTGTGTCGACACACATATATTTGATTCGACAATTAAGAAGTCTGTGTCGACACATCGTAAACTGTGTCGACACATAGTGTTGTATGACTCTGTCGAGACATTAGAAGTCTGTGTCGACACAATCTCTACAGTGTAGACACATTAAGTATCTATTACCCCACCTTTTGACCTTTTGTGTTGACAAACATATAAATAGGTCGCAAAACAACTTTGTCGACTAAGCTCTCAACATTTTCGAGACCAAATCCTTGAGTCGACAAACCTTCATCACAATTCTCCTCAAATTTCTCTTCATCAATGGAGCCAAACTTGGAGACCAACATCAACGAAGGCTATGAGTTAGTTCGTAATGCTTTTGAAAGTGCAGCGACTGAAATTAGAGATGTGATAACCCTAATCCAAGAAAATGGTTTAGAATATCTACTTTCCAAACCTACCAAGATATGGAAGACAGTAATTCTTGAATTCTATACAAAAGCATACTTGGATTCAACTGGATTGAAGATTAGGTCATCAATTAAAGGATGCAAAGTGAAACTTACCCAAAAGCGTCTGAGAAAGAAACTCCAATTGCCCAGGACTCAGGAAGATGATGAAGTCACATCTTCAATGACAAAAGAAGCTCCTCAATTGTGTGGCCTGGATCCCACCACTAAGATTGAATCATCAATGCAGAGGAAGAGGGATGAACTCACAAGGAAAGTTTCTCTTAGAGATTGTGGGAAAAGTAATTCTCTGCAAACTAGGTGGACATGATAGGATCTCAGGCTATATGTTCAGCTTGATGACTAGAGTCATTTTCAGAATTAAAACTAACTGGTCTGCAGTAATTTTTGATAAGATCAAGGAAAACCTGAAGAAACCTAATCTAGGTAGAATTCTGAGTCTATATCTGGCAATAAATATTCTTGAAATACTGAACCACACCACCGAATCTTGAATAAACCACATGAGATGGATGGATATGAAAATACTATACCAGGTGGGAAAGAGTTTTGACAAAAGATTGTTCTACACCACAGAAACAACCACAACAGAAAAAGAAAAAGACAACACACAGGAAGCCTGAATCTTCTAGTGATTCAGAAGAATAAGTAATCTTCAGTTCAGATGAAGAACAACAAGAATCTTACAAGGAAATCATCTGCCACTAAGAATGTAGATGATAGTCAGATACAGGGGGAGTATATTCTAGAAAGAACCATCCCATTGGATCAAGTTCGGAATGTGCCTTCTCTAGGGGGAGCAAATGAGCTTTCACCAGCTTATCAAGAAGCCTTACCTCCAGAAGTTACTCAAGAGATAGAGCAGGCTGCATTAGAGAGTGAAACAGCCACTCAAACTATTCTTGAGGTAATTGGTGATATTAATTAATCTATACTAGATATTGAGCCAGATACACTAACTGTGGTTCTAAATAATGTTGAACAGACACACCTTGACAACATTACTGCACATGATGTATCAATGGATAATACATCTGCATTAGATGATACTCCATTAAATGTAAAAGATACAGATGTTCCTCCAATTCAACTGCAACAAGAATTCACTCTTGAGGAATTATTCCCTGATTTAAAAGAAGTAAGAACTGAGGAAGTAGTGACAAGAACTGAGGGGGAGGAGCAATGGAGTCAAGGGGAGTTACCAAGAACTGATAAGGAGCTGCCCTCAAGTATAAAGGACACGGTGAATCTAGAAAGTTCTTCTGAATCTGTTGATGGATAAGCACTAAGAGCAAAGAAGAGAAAACTGATTGTTTACAAGAAGAAAAGCTCAAATTTCAAGAAAGCTTTACAGACTGCCTCACAACCCTCAGCTCCAACAGTTGATTTCAGTTCAATGTTGGTTGCTCTGCAAATTAAAATGGATGAGCAAAGAGCAGCCATGGAGAAGTATATGGATGAAAGCCATAAGGACCTTCAATTCACTCTGGCTCAAGATATAAAATCAATCAGATTTGATGTTAACCAGAATAAGAAGGAGATGACAGATTGCTTTCATAAAGGAGGTAATGTTGTAGTTTATCTAGCCAAAACAACAAAAAGAGGCAAGGACACAGATTGATGATATAGTGGTCAAGCAAGGATATGTTCTGGAAAATCAGATGAGGATGAATGATAATCTTACTGCATCACATAATGTGATTGTTACTGAGTTAAAGAATACTACAACTACATTAACTGAGGAAAGGGCTAAAGAGAAATCAAAGTTTGATAAGAAACTTCAAGAAGATTTAGCCACTTTCCAATCTGCCATTCAAGCCTCTCAGAAAATCATATCTACTCAGCTACAGAAGTTTAAAGCCTATTATACAGAGGGAACCAATTATCTGGTTAATCAAATAAGGTTCCAAAAGAATGATCTCAGGGATCATAGAGAAAGAGAAGTCATAAAGGGGGAGAGGGTGATAGTCAATATTAGCTCAGAGCATGCCAAATGGATAACAAATGCTGTTAGAGCAACTCTGGGATATCCACCCCTATGTGATGATGATAATACAGCTGAGTTAGGTATTCAAGCTACAGGATTTGAAGGGGGTCAGCAGGAGGTAGCTCAAATCAGATATCCCCTTCAATCTTTGAGGACATTCAACAACTGGTTCACCAGATGTATAGCCCTCCAGAGGCTACTAAGAATGTTATCTTTGAGAAAGTGGACATGTCAGAAGCAGCACTGAATAAAGAGCAAGAAGCTCAACTCTCAAAGAAAAGATTTAGAGAGCAGGCTGAACTGAAGCCTGATTTTGAAAGATGGAGTCCAACCTCCAGAAATATAATACTCACTGCCTGGCAAGCTGTCAAAGACAAAATGCATGATAGAGGCAAGTGGTATTCTGAAGTTGAGTGGAACAAATATCTGCAAAGACAAGATGTTATTCAGTAGTTCAGAAGGGATCACAAGGCTGGGAAAATACCTACTACAGCAGTAGAACCCAGTAAATACTTTCCCAAGCCTTTTTAGTATTTTGAAAGGCAAAGAGTTAAGGCTGAAGAACTTAAGAAGAAGGACCTCAAAGGCAAGAAGCCAGCTGAAGATGCTGGAGCACCAGTACAAGCAAGAGTTCAGTCTAGCAAAGGCATAGTGATCAAGGAGCCTGATCAGTCTTAGGATAGATTTACTAGATCTTATATCATTGTAATCTTCAGTTTTAAACTCCATGTAATATGTTGCCAACAAACTTTTGTGAAGTTTAAACAAAATAATGATTCACTGCTTGTTATGGTTATATTATATTCTGTGATGATATTATTTACTTATTTTGTTTAGATGTTTCCCTGTCATTGAATGTTTTTGTACATCATATTGTTAATTTTATTATAAGTGATGTATATCATTGACTAAGATTATGACTTCTCCAAATAGGGGAAGATTGTTGGGTATATTGGAAAATGTGTACCAGGATTTGGAGAATCCCCACCTAACTCAATGATATGCATCAAGTTGTATTTAATGTTGTGTTAAGTTATCATGTGCAGGTTAAGTAAATGGAAAGGAAAATTCTCTAAATACAAGTGTCGACACTTGGGAATGGTCGTGTCGACAATAAGGGCTAGATTGTGTTGAAACCCAGAATTTGTGTCGACACACAGAAAATCTGTCGACAACGTTGTGTCGACACCAAGGGCCAGATTATGTCGACACCCAGAATTTGTGTCAACACATAGAAAATCTGTCGACAATGCTGTGTCGACACTAAGGGCCAGACCTGTGTCGGCATTATCAGAAGTTGTGTCGACATACAGAGAAGCTATCGACACATTCCAGAATTCTATCGACAACGATTGTGTCGACACACAGAACTTGTGTCGACACCAAGAATTCTTCGACACCAACTTTGTCAAGACAATGAGTGTTTGTGTCGACTCACAGAACTTGTGTCGACACATTCCACAGAAGATATGTCGAGAAGTAAAAGTGAAGCTGTGTCGACAACAACAAGACTTGTGTCGACACATAGACTATGTGTGTCGACACATATGAAGTATTCAGCCGACATTCTCTGCTGCTGAGTCAAAGTCCAATGAAGGCTGAAGTAATACAACTGACGACTTGATAGCTGTCATTACTGACATTGTTGTCACATCTGTCAGAGATGTCAGAAGTCTGTTTTAAACTGGAACAGCCGGTTACCATAGATGAAGCCTATATATAGATATGCTCTCTCAACAATTGAATAACAACTACAAGAACAACAGATACAGAACAGAGAGAAGTTAATCAAGCCAATCAATTATAATCTCTGACGGATTGAGAATCCAGAAGAAGAGAAAGAAACAGTCAATAGATTGTAGATAGATAAAAACAAGAAGGAGAGAAGTTCTCATCCAGTGAAGGCAGATTCTGAATAGTCTGCCAGAAGAATTCTGATCAAGTCTGAAGAAGAATTCAGATTAATTTTTGAAGGAAGCTGATTGAAGATCAACTCCAACATCAAGAAGATCAACCCTACTTTGTTCAGATTCAAGAAGCTTTGAAGAAAGCTAAGACAGGTTGATCCTTAAGAATTCAATTCTATCAAGAACTGATCAAGAAGCCTTCAACCAATTCTCTCTCCATCTGGTTGAAGATATCAACATCTTTTCATCAATAATTTTTGTAGGATCTGTAATAGATCTGAGTGTAGGAGATTTACACCTCTGAGTTGTAAGCTTGAATTATAAAGGCTGAGGTAGGGCTGAGTGCCTGAGGTAGGGGAATCTGTTCCCTGAGTTGTAGGCCTGTGAAAGAGGCTGTGGTAGGACTGTTGCCTGAGTTGTAGGAGTGGGGTGTCAATCTGAGTTGTAGGCTTGTGGAAGAGGCTGAGGTATGGCTTATGCCTGAGTTATAGGAGTGTGATTCACTCTGAGTTGTAGGAACCAGTCTTGGTTCTAAGTTGTAAGATCTGCGGATCTGAGAAGAAGTAAGGAAGCTAGGCCGAATCTAGTACACTGCTAGATAGGCCAAGGGGGAAAGTGGATGTACCAATCATTTGGGGAACCACTATAAAATTGGTGTGCAATCTATGAATGTTGTGTATGTGAATGTGGTGTTGTATTTTCTGCTGAATACATTGCTAAACTAGATAGAATTATCTGCCAAAGTCAGAAATAGAATTGAACCTATTCACCCCCCCCTCTAGGTGTTTAGAACATCTTGAAACCAATTCTTTCAGGTGACAAGTGTGTCACTGAGTTGTAGGCCTTGGAGGAGGCTGAGCTGTAGGCACCTGTAAGGGCACTGAGTTAGGTACTTGAATATGTATCGAGTTGTAGGAGTGCTGCAACACTCTGAGAGTAGGGCTTTGTATCTGAAGTTATAGGGCTGAAAAGACTGAGTTGTAGGCCTTAGAAATAAGGTTGAGGTAGGTGGTCAGTGGACCAATGAGCTGTAGGAGCTCTGCAGGGCTATGAGGTAGGAACCCTTGTGGTTCTGAGATTGGGTTTTGAAGAGAAGCTGTGTGCAAGGCGGAGGGCCGGAGTTGTAAGCTCTGAGGAGCATATTGGTGGAGTTTGTGCCTAGTCCAACAAAATAGTTGGATAGGTGGGACGGAAAGTGGTTGTACGTAATTGGGGAAGCACTATAAACACTTGTGTGCTTGGCTATGTTGTCTGTTTTCTTTCATATTATAGGACCTAAGGACAAGCACTAGTTCACAGAAGGAGAAAATAGCATAAAGACTAATAAAATTTCATAGACCTATTCACCCCCCCCCCCTCTAATTGACTAGCTAACCTTAAGTAAATAACTTTCAGTTATGATGTGGAAGTATCGACTTGAGTATTGTCAAATGGTGCTCGGGATCAACGAAACATCGTCCTTCCTGTGGAGGGAAAGAGAGTCCAAAAATGCTAGGGTTAGATTAAGTATAATTTTAAATGGGTTTTGCTCTGGGTAGATACCAATAATAATTAGTATCTTACGAAACGGATCTTTGGGCTTCTGCACATCATATTTCATAGTGCCCTCGAGAGCCCTTCACAGGGAATGCCTTGGGCAATACATGGTTAATGTAAGCCGTAAGACTAAATGGATGACAAGTGTAATTAGAAATACTCTAGGATTAAACTTACATTCACACACTCCGGCATTGTGGGAGTTAAGTTGGGTATCACGAGCGGTAGGCTCAGTGGTTTTGGCGATGGGTAGGTTAGCCCGGCAAGCCGTGGCTAGGTAGATATTTATGACACACGGGATGTGCTGGAACCCTAGTTCTGATTTGGGCAAGGATCACTATTAGGTTTGTTTAGATTGATCCACAATGTATAGTCATGGGTCATAGGTTTATTTACAGGACTTTCCTCAGAAGGACTCTCCAGAATTGCTGAAAGAATTCTGAGAAAAGTAGTTAAAACAAAGTCAGAAAATCAGTTCGACGATAGTTAAACTCAGGTTGACGAACGGCGATCTAATGTCGACGAACTCTGAGTTCCTTCCCTAAACACAGGTCAATGAAGTCTGATCTCAAGAAGCTCTGGTCGACGAAATGGAAACGGATCACGACGAACTGTGAGCTCCGGTCGACAAATTCAGTGCAGATATTTCAGGCCTATTTATTTATAGTTGGAAGATTAAATTAAGGATTAATTACGGTCAGAACATTTAGTGCTAAACATTCCTGATGGAAATAGACATTATCAAGATATTCCCGATGGGCAGTTTCAGAAGTTAATTATGGATTAATTCCCTAGGCATGTTCAACTCTCGGGAATGCTTCAGCTATTATCAAGATAAATGAATCCAGATAGATATAAAGAGATACACAGAAACAAGACAACAACAAGATAGAGACACTCTGATGGCTTTTCCTTTTACAGAGAAGGAGGAACTCTGCATCAATCAACATATTCAAAGAGTTCTCCATCTTCTCCAGGCTTTTCAAGAGACACACATTCATATCAGTCTAAGAAGCTTGTTGGAGACATCATCAATCTGAAGGCCTACACCCTAAAGGAAAGTTTCCCTCTTTCCTGAACCATTCAACATCTCAGGGGGAGCTTTGATATCATCAACAACCACTAGTCTTCTCTCAGTTGTATTTGAGACAGAGAAGACAACATCACCTCCTTTCCCTTTCCTGTGTACAGGGTTATAACTCCCTTCAAAAGTTAACCCCCTTAGTTTCAGGCCTATTTATTTACAGTTGGCAGATTAAATTGAGGATTAATTATAGTCAGAACATTTAGTGCTAAACATTCACGGTGGAAATAGTCGTTATCAAGATATTCCCGATGGGCAGTTTCAGAAGTTAATTATGGATTAATTCCCTAGGCGTCTTCAACTCTCGGGAAAGCTTCAGCTGTTATCAAGATAAATGAATCCAGATAGATATAAAGAGATACACAAAAACAAGACAAAAAGAAGATAGAGACACTCTGAAGGCTTTTTCTTTTACAGAGAATGAGGAACTCTACATCAATCAACATATTCACAGAGTTCTCCATCTGCTCCAGGCTTTTTAAGAGAAACACATTCATATCAGTCTAAGAAACTTGCTGGAGATATCATCAATCTGAAGGCCTACACCTTGAAGCAAACTTTCCCTCTTTCCTGAACCATTCAACATCTCAGGCGGAGCTTTGACATCACCAACATCCACTAGTCTTCTCTCAGTTGTATTTGAGGTAGAGAAGACAACATCACCTCCTTTCCCTTTCTTGTGTACAGGTTTATAACTCCCTTCAAAAGTTAACCCCCTTGGTTGCAAGTCTCCTGATCAAAAGACTTGAGGATTGGTTTTTGAGCACCTGATCAAAAGCTCATTGGTGGCAGTCACCTGATCAAAACCTGCTGGTGGATTTCTACCAGGGTGGTAGAAGAGTGGATGTACCCAGTTACGGGAACCACTATAATCCTTGTGTCATCTGTGTTGCTTGTTTTCCGTTATTTTTGTGGTGTGATTTTCTTTTCTTAGTATATATATATATATATATATATATATATATGTATATATATATATATATATATATATATATATATATATATATATATATATATATATATAGCTCTAATAAGTGCAAGTTAAGATCTATCCTTACTTTCAATTGGTATCAAAGTATGTTTTCTTCATTGTACAGGCTAACACCGGGACCAAAACGATCTGATAGATCTTATACATATTTAGAGTTTATCATGGCATAAATTGAAGAGTTTTCAAGCACCATACCACCTATGTGAAATCTAGATAAGCTTCCACTATGGAAGACAAGAATTAGGCTTTACAAGAACTTTATTGATGAAAATAGTTTCAATTCCATTTTGTCAGGTCCAACTCAACTACAGGCAACAACAATTACTAATGTTGTTTCATCAACTCAATGGACAGATGCTCAGAAAATACTGCATATTAATGATGCACAAGAAATGAAAATTCTTACACAATCAATGTCTGATGACATTTTTCATGAAATTGCCGAATGTTCATCTGCAAAAGATATGTGGGACTCCCTCACAACAATGGTTGCACGATCAGCTAAAGAAAGAAACCTTAAAGCTGAAACCTAGAGTAACTTTGAAGCTTCATCCTGTACAACTGATGATGAAGAAGAGTCAAGAGCAAGAGACTTTTGCCTAATAGTTGTTGAATTCTGTGAAGTGAAAGTGGGTGAATGGAAGGCTTGGGAAACCTATCCGCGCGGACTACGCGGACAGGGTTGGCGGACTACTAGGTCGGCAGGGATGTTGCAGGCGGTTTGCTCTGTGGCGGCCTGGGCGGTCTGTTCGCGCGGACTACGCGGACAGCAGCAGCGGTCTGACAGGCCAGTGTATGCTCAGCAGGCGGTTGACTCCCAGGAAGTAACCGGGCGGATAGGAATGCTATCCGCGGAGTCCGGCATAAAGCGGACTGAAGAACTAGAGCTCGGCAGACCGGTTAGGCAGTTGCCTTGGTCTTGCTCTGGTGCAGCGGGAAGCCGCGGAAACTGCCGGTCAGCGCGGACAGAAACTGGAGGTCGCCCGGTATGGCGGGCTAGATCCAGTGTCCGCCAGTAAGTGCGGACTGGCCCTTGTGGCCAGTAGGCTAGACTTGGTGGGAATTGAACCAAGTCCAGGAGGGTCAGTCCGAGGAGATCGCGCAGTGGAGCGCGGGCTGGTTTCTCAGTCCGCCAAGCGTAGTAGAAGTGCTTTGCCTTGTTTGCTAGCTTGGGGAAATGCGAACTGGAGAATTGCTTGTGCAGGAGCGTGCGGACTGGAGCCAGAGTCCGTTGAGTCCGGTGTAGCCTTGTGACGAGGTTTTGGACTCAGGAGTTGCGGACTGGAGTCTGCTGTTAGCGGACTGGTTTGGCGTGTCCGCTAAGTTCGGAGGTGCCTTGGCAATGAGGCAATGGACTTGGGATATGCGGACGAAATCTGGGTGTCCGCTGAGTCCGGCAGGTGCCTTGATGGCGAAGCTGCGGGCTCGGCGTTTGCGGGCTGATGCCTTGTCCGCAGATTGGCGGACACGGCTGTTGTGGAGTCTGGCTGTGGTGGTCCTGGCTTGGCCTCTGGCGGCAAGGCGGGCTGGATATTGGAGTCCGGCCTTGGAGAAGCTGGGGCGGACTGGCTATCTGCACAGGAGCGGCAAACTGGAATGTGTGTCCGCGGGCTGGCGGACACACTTGTTCTAGCTGCGGGATGTGGCGGTGATCCTATCGCTAGGGCGGTGACCATACTCATCGTCGTGCCTATAAATAGGACCCATGTCACATCAGGAGAAAAAAAGGAACCTAGACCGAAGTAAGTGAACAGTAATTGAGCTCGCGTAAGTTGTTGCGGTCTGGACTTTGTGTCCGCGCGGATAGAGAGTTGACCGGGTTGTGCTGTTTAGGTTGTGCGGATAGCGCTGGAAAGCCAGGACTTGGCTCTGATTGCGGTCAGGGATAGTGCGGACTTTGCGGTTAAGCAACAGGCGGTAAACAGCAGGTCGCGGATAGCGACCAGGCGGTCTCTTCTTTGACAACTTGGTTCGGGGTTCAGGAAGTCGCCTGCTTCAGGCGGACTGTTCCATTTGGTGACGCAGCTTGTGCGGTCTGGCGGCTAGGCGACCTCACGGTCAGGCGGCCTGCAGATCGGCGGTGAAGAGCTAGTATTGGAAAGGGTGAGTCCGCGCGGCTTGGGTGCGGTCTCGCGACCTGGCGGACTGAGCGGACTCCACAGCAGTAGGTCGGCGGCTTGTTGATTAAGTCCGCGCGGCTTGTTTTTTGTTCTTGTCTCTGTAACTATCTCTGCTCTCCCGGTGTTGGTTTTTGGTGAAGCATGTCTCGCCATGTATGTCTCGCCTTGTAAAGAAGTTTGCTCTTGATCAATAAAGAAGCTTGTGCTGCATGTGTTGCTGGTTGTTACTGCTTTGTTGAGATAACCCCTGCTAACTCCACGATCCGGGAAAACTTTCAACATTATAAGTGGGCGTATTCTCCTTCGGTTTGTTGAGTTTTCAACAGGGTATCCAAGGGGGCGTCTGCGGTTTGTTGAATTTTAACATGGTATCAAAGCGAGGTTGTTGGAGTGGTCAAGCAGTGCTCAATGGAAGTAGTTGCTCTTCTGTAGAGGAAACCAGTGGTCGAACCATGGCAGTGGAGGATGCAAGTTGTCTTGGTATTGATCTTCTTACAGAGACGAACTGTGAACGGTGGAAGTCCTGTATGAAGAGCTTTCTTCTTGGCGAGGACCTTTGGGAGGTTGTACGCGGAGCAGGAAGACAAGAGGATACTGCTGGCAATGCTGAGGCGATGAGAGCTTGGAAGGAGGCAAATGCAAAAGCGGAGTCTATTCTCAAGCAGGTGATCTCATCGGAGCTCTTGGACCACATCAGTGGATGTCGGTCAGCTGCGGAGGTTTGGACTTCCCTTGATGGGTTGTTCAGGAAGAAGGTGAAGGTTGCTGCTGTAGATGGTCCCTCTACTTCATATCAGGAAGAAAGGAGTGTTTCTCCTAGGCGTGATAGGAAGAGGAAGGAAGGACCATGGTGCTATAAATGCAAGCAGCATGGTCATCTTCGGAAGGAGTGCAAGGTTGTCTTGCTCTCGGCAAACGTTGCTCAGGTAGGGAGGAAGGAGAAGAACGTAGTTGGGATATCAACTAGTTCTGGAGTTGATCGGAGGAATGGCAGTGATAGTGCAGCTATCTGGCATGAAAGACTGGGGCATGTAGGGATGGACAAGCTGAAAGCAATGGCGGAAAGAAGACTCGTAAGAGGCTTGCCTAGATTGTCATCCTATGGCGATGGTCGGGGGTGTGCGGGATGTCAGGAAAGTGGAGCCTATCGCTTCATGG
The DNA here is from genome assembly GCA_039583875.1 of Platanthera guangdongensis. NCBI lineage: Eukaryota > Viridiplantae > Streptophyta > Magnoliopsida > Asparagales > Orchidaceae > Platanthera > Platanthera guangdongensis. Next base: position 113,257,194 of record CM077148.1, on the reverse strand, counting down.
TTGACAAAGCACAATCCAGATGTAATGCACCATTTGTGGTTGTCCATTGTGCTCTGGTGGGACCGACCATCACGACCAGTCTTAGAGGCAGCAGGTTCATGCTGATATTGGTTGATGACTATTCTGAGTATACTTGGGTATACTTTATGAAGAAGAAGTCCAACATGGTACACTTTTTTGTGGAGTTCAAGAAGCTTGTGGAAGGCCAGCTCGGCCGGCGGATCAAGGTGTTGAGGACAAGTATCGGTGGTGAGTTTGTCTCAACCGAGTTCTCACGCTTTTGCAGGAAGCAAGGGATCCGGATGGAGCTTTCTTGTGGACATACTTCACAACAGGGTAGTATTGCAGCTCAGATGATCCGTTGGTTAACGGAAACCTGCAAGTGTTGGCTTCAGAGTAAAGGCGTTCTGAAGGCTCTTTGGGCGGAAGGAATTGCCTGTGCTGCTCATGTCATCAACCGGATGCCTCTTAGTCTAATCATAATGAAGACTCCTTATGAGCTGATGTTCGGAGTGAAGCCCTCAGTGAAGCACCTTCGGGTGTTTGGATCTACCTGCTATATACATTCTCCGGGTGCTCTCAAGACAAAGCTAGTCTTTGTTGGATATGATGAGTAGAGAAGAAGATGGAGGTGTATGGATCCTGCGACGAAGAAACTCATAGTGTCGAGAGACATTGTTTTTGATGAGTTGACGTCATATTGGGGTAGCTCTTATGTGGAGCTAGAGATAAGCAGGTCAGATGGTGGGCTGAAGGAGGCTGCTGCTAAGGAAGTGGAGTTGCCTGAGTCACCAGGTGCTCCAGGTTGTTCTAGCTCCGGGGCAAAGGCGTCAGAGTCGGGAAGAAGGGGGAGCGATGCTCCAGGATCTTCTGGCTCGAAGGCGGAGGCTTCCGGTTCAGGAAGCAAAGGGAGCGATGTTCTAGGATGTTCTTGTTCAAGAGGGGAGTCTTCTGGTTCAGGTAGCAAGGGGAGCGTTGCTCTAGGTGCTCTTGGTTCCAGTAAGGAGGCGTCTTGTTCAGGGAGCAAAGGGAGCATTGTTCCGGGTTTGCCCGAGAACGGAGCTGGTTCAAAAGCAGCGGAGGTGGTTAGCCATGATTAGGTTCTTCGGAGATCGAAGAGGATCAGTAAGCCACCAGCTCGATATAGCAAAGGAAACATGGCGGACTTGGTCCCATGTCTCTTTGCTAGCCCTCAGGTAGAGCAAGGTTCTTCTGGCTGTGATGACCCCACTAGAATCAAGGAGGTGGTTGACACCAAGGCTGAAGAGGTGACATCTCTCAGAGATAACAAGGCTTGGGCTTCTGTGTCCAAGGAAGTTGGTGATACTCCTGTGATGCATGAGTGGAGGTTGAAGCTGAAGAAGGCAGAGGGAAGCATGGCTCCTTTTTGGAGATGCTGGAGGGCTCCCTCATGGTCCAAGATATGCGGGGCGAGGACTATATCTTTGACATCTCTTCGTAAATGCTATCGGAAGGACCAGGTGCAAGGTTACGGGAGCTGCTGGAGTTATTCACCACTTCTCACTTCAAGGGGGAGTGTTGAATTCTGTGAAGTGAAAGTGGGTGAATGGAAGGCTTGGGAAACCTATCCGCGCGGACTACGCGGACAGGGTTGGCGGACTGCTAGGTCGGCAGGGATGTTGCAGGCGGTTTGCTCTGTGGCGGCCTGGGCGGTCTGTTCGCGCGGACTACGCGGACAGCAGCAGCGGTCTGACAGGCCAGTGTATGCTCAGCAGGCGGTTGACTCCCAGGAAGTAACCGGGCGGATAGGAATGCTATCCGCGGAGTCCGGCATAAAGCGGACTGAAGAACTTGAGCTCGGCAGACCGGTTAGGCAGTTGCCTTGGTCTTGCTCCGGTGCAGCGGGAAGCCGCGGAAACCGCCGGTCAGCGCGGACAGAAACTGGAGGTCGCCCGGTATGGCGGGCTAGATCCAGTGTCCGCCAGTAAGTGCGGACTGGCCCTTGTGGCCAGTAGGCTGGACTTGGTGGGAATTGAACCAAGTCCATGAGGCTCAGTCCGGGGAGATCGCGCAGTGGAGCGCGGGCTGGTTTCTCAGTCTGCCAAGCGTAGTAGAAGTGCTTTGCCTTGTTTGCTAGCTTGGGGAAATGCGGACTGGAGAATTACTTGTGCAGGAGCGTGCGGACTGGAGCCAGAGTCCGCTGAGTCCGGTGTAGCCTTGTGACGAGGTTTTGGACTCAGGAGTTGCGGACTGGAGTCTGCTGTTAGCGGACTGGTTTGGCGTGTCCGCTAAGTCCGGAGGTGCCTTGGCAATGAGGCAATGGACTTGGGATATGCGGACGAAAGCCGGGTGTCCGCTGAGTCCGGCAGGTGCCTTGATGGCGAAGCTGCGGGCTCGGGGTTTGCGGGCTGATGCCTTGTCCGCAGATTGGCGGACACGGCTGTTGTGGAGTCCGGCTGTGGTGGTCCTGGCTTGGCCTCTGGCGGCAAGGCGGGCTTGATATTGGAGTCCGGCCTTGGAGAAGCTGGGGCGGACTGGCTATCTGCACAAGAGCGGCGAACTGGAATGTGTGTCCGCGGGCTGGCGGACACACTTGTTCTAGCTGCGGGATGTGGCGGTGATCCTATCGTCTAGGGCGGTGACCATACTCATCGTCGTGCCTATAAATAGGACCCATGTCACATCAGGAGAAAAAAAGGAACCTAGACCGAAGTATGTGAACAGTAATTGAGCTCGCGTAAGTTGCTGCGGTCTGGACTTTGTGTCCGCGCGGATAGAGAGTTGACCGGGTTGTGCTGTGCAGGTTGTGCGGATAGCGCTGAAAAGCCAGGACTTGGCTCTGATTGCGGTCAGGGACAGTGCAGACTCTGCGGTTAAGCAACAGGAGGTAAACAGCAGGTCGCGGATAGCGACCAGGCGGTCTCTTCTTTGGCAACTTGGTTCGGGGTTCAGGAAGTCGCCTGCTTCAGGCGGACTGTTCCATTTGGTGACGCAGCTTGTGCGGTCTGGCGGCTAGGCGACCTCGCGGTCAGGCGGCCTGCAGATCGGCGGTGAAGAGCTAGCATTGGAAAGGGTGAGTCCGCGCGGCTTGGGTGCGGTCTCGCGACCTGGCGGACTGAGCGAACTCCACAGCAGTAGGTCGGCGGCTTGTTGATTGAGTCCGCGCGGCTTGTTTTTTGTTCTTGTCTTTGTAACTGTCTCTGCTCTCCCGGTGTTGGTTTTTGGTGAAGCATGTCTCGCCATGTATGTCTCGCCTTGTAAAGAAGTTTGCTCTTGATCAATAAAGAAGCTTGTGCTGCATGTGTTGCTGGTTGTTACTGCTTTGTTGAGATAACCCCTGCTAACTCCACGATCCGGGAAAACTTTCAACATTATAAGTGGGCGTATTCTCCTTCGGTTTGTTGAGTTTTCAACAGGGTATCCAAGGGGGCGTCTGCGGTTTGTTGAATTTTAACAATAGCAATAAATGCCTCTTGCAGCAATCCTGATGAAGAATCAGACTCAGATGAAGAATCAGAATGTGAATTAGAAAAAGATCAGGTAATCTCTACCCTTGATCTTTCATCAGAAGAATTTGAAACTGATTTTAAATTGTTGTGTGAAGATTTGATTCAATATAAAAAGTAAATAAAACTTCTCAGAGAGAATATAAATAATGTATCTTCTGAAAAATATAAAACTCAAAGAAGATTTAAAGAATGCTCTTGAACAAATAAGTCATTCAGAATCAATTGAAGGAAAAGAAAAGTTAGAGGACATAAATAAAAATACTGAAAAATTGCAAAAGAATAAAGCAAATCAACTTAAAAATCTTCAGAAAATTTTTGTTCAAAATAATTCATCGAACCGAGCTCGACGAAAACAACACCATTCGTCGAACAAAACTCGACGAACTATGAATAGAGATTTTTATTCTAACTGTTCAGGAATCTATGCTCGACGAAATAAATACACTTCTTCGAACCGAGATCGATGAAAATGGAATACAGAAAACAACTATTATCATTCTGTGAACAGATGTAACGCCCTGTATTTTTTCGTTGAATGATTGCATATGCTTGATGGGTGTTACGTTGGCTTTGACCGTTGTTCGAGCATGGTTTTCCCGCGGGCTTTCGAGTGGCTGTTTTGGTAGCCTAGTTGCACGATTCCCCAGCAAGCCGGACTCCAATTTTGGAGACTCTGTGAGGCCTCTTAGGGAATGCTTGCACTTTTTCGAGCCCGGGTAAGGTTGCTCAAAACGGGTTGATTGTATGGACGATGTGTACAGGAAACAAAAAGGGGTAAAAAGTTCTTAAGGAAGAAATGGTCTAGGACGAAACAGAAACACTTTTCAAAACAATGAAAAATGGTCATTTTTTTGAGTGACATGGCCTGGGACACGGGCGTGTCCCAGGGCGTGTCTAGCTCGGGATGCGGTTTGGCTTTGTGGTGGTCGAACTTCGTTCGATGAAGTTACGGGAGGAACACGCCTCCCGACACGGGCGTGTCGGGGCGTGACCCAGGGCGTGACCTGGGGCGTGACCTCCTTGACTCGGCAAATTTTCTTGCGTCGAGTTGTGCTCGACGAATGGGGTACACGCCCCATGACACGGGCGTGTCACGGGCCGTGTCCCGCTATGTCGCGTGTGGAGTGTCGAGTGTCGAGTGTCGAGAGAGGGGACACGGCCTATGACACGGGAGTGTCACAGGGCGTGTCCAGCTTTGTCGAAGTGTCGACACTTTTGGTCGACGAGATTTCGAGACACGGGCTACATGCCCTAGGTCACGGTCGTGACCTACCGGTCACGGGCGTGTAACCGGCCGTGTACCTTGTGGATAACCTGGAAATTGTCGGATTCTACGCCCTTAAGGTACACGCCCAGTGACACGGGCGTGTCACACGGCGTGACAGGGCCGAAAATCGACTTTTTCAGTTTTTTTTGTGCCATTCATTTCTCTGATTCTAGATCTAATGGTCCAGCTCTGTTCTGGAGGAAATAAGGCCGAAACAGAGATTTCTCCTCCTCATTTCACCTTCTTCTTCATCTTCTTCCTCATTCCAAAAGGAAATCAAGGGAGCAAAGCTCAGACAAGGGAAGGAAAGAGAGGAGCAGCCGTCGCGGTGTCATCTCGGTTCAGGCAAGCGTTGTTCTTCACCCTTGCCAATCTCATTTTCTTGTTCTTTGATTGTTGAAGTTAGCTAGCTCTCCTCTTTCAATTTTACTATCTTGTTCAACTTTATTAGTCTTGTGACTCTTGTTTTTATTGAGTACTCACAAACATGAATCCTCTTATTCCTTCAAGTCTCATATGCTTACCGCCTAATTATCAAATGTCCCCTATGCTCAATTAATTCTTATGCTCATTTGATTCATGTAGCCTTTCTTGTTCATGTGATTCTTTCTTGTTCATGTCATAATCATGTGAGAATACGCTTGTTGGTTTGGTTAGCGTTGTCCTTTGTGGTGAAGTAGAGATCTAAACTCTATCAAGTTTGACATAACTTGAGCAATTTGTAGTCATGAGTGAGGACGATGAAATGACACGTGTTTAGCTTGTGTTATGGTGAGTTTTGCTTATGATGTTGAGCTTGGGTTCGCTTATGGTGAGTTTTGTGAGGCGAATTGTGAACCATGGCAGGAGCGTTTGTGTGAGGATTCGGTAAGGGGTGGTGTGGTTTCAGCCTTGGTGGCCACCGGGTTTGGATTTGTGGTGTAGAGCACCATTTTGGCCCAGATTTGGGCTAGCTTTTATTGGTGCGTTCCACTTTAGGGCCGCCACCAAAAGACCCTTGCGGAATCGAACTTAACCACTGCTTATGGTAGCTTGCATTAGATATTTTCAAGATAAAACAAACCTATTATCCTAGATCATGCATACATGTTTTGATAAACTAAGACGTATTTTCCAAACAACGTACAAAAAGATGCTTTCTTATATGATTATAAATCTAGGAAGCATAAGATTGTCATAAGTAAACTAAAGTATTTTTCGCCGTGTACAAACACACATTTTGATCCATAAGGCCGAGGGATACGACCATTAAACTAAATAGTTTTTTTGCATACAACTGATGTTTTCAACTACTACGTAAGCGTCAAGGGTTTGCCTGAGCGTGTGCAGTTATCCCCTACACGACGTGGCATCATAACTCGTAGTTCCTCTTACTCTGATACGATGTACTCATTGAGGAAATGCGGGTTGTGACAACAGAGCTCGACAAACTCAATACCATTCGTCGAACTCAGATCGACGAAATTATTTTTCGTCGAACCCAAAATTTCAGAGGAGAAATTTTAACTTATTTCAAAATCATAATAAAAATCAACATTTTATAAATTCTTTTACTAAGTGGATAATCCTTCCTATGAAATATCATCCACTTGGATATAAGGATCAACCTGAACGCTCTTTCTTTTCAAATTATTATTATGAAAGAAAAATAGGACCCAAGGTAATCTGGGTCCAGAACTCCTAACCTCTCTTTACAAGAAAAGACCTATCTTACCACAGGGGAACAGTGGTATTTGATAGTAATCAAAAGCTATAGTCACATCCAACACAGAGGATACATCAGTGGTTGTGTAGTGAGAGATTGTTTGAAAGGCTACAGCAGTTGAGAGACTATTTATTCTACTTAGTTATAATTTCTCCTCAGATTTTGGACAAGGAAAGTGTGCCAGGAAAAGTATATAGGTGGAGATTGTTTGTTCTTTTAAAGAGGACAATGGTTAAGAGGTTGCAGCAATAGATCTATCTTATTTATTTCATTTCTCAAAGTACCCTTGTACATCTGCTAAAAAGTTTATATATCAGGCAGATTGTTTTTTGCTTTATATTATATTTGTTTTTATGTAAATAGTATCCTCACCCAAATAGGGGAAATTGTTGGAACCATAGTTCTGATTTGGGAAAGAATCACTATTATGTTTGTTTAGATTGATCCATAATGTATAGTGAAGGGTCATATGTTTATATCCAGGACTTGCCTCAGAAGGACTCTCCAGAATTACTGAAAGAATTCTGAGAAATGCAGTTAAAACAAAGTCAAAAAATCAGTTCAACAATAGTCAAACTCAGGTCGACGAACAGCGATCTAAGGTCGACGAACTCTGAGTTCCTTCCCTAAACTCAGGTCGACGAACTCTGATATCAAGAAGCTCTGGTCGACGAAATGGAAACTGAGCTCGACGATCTGTGAGCCCCGGTCAACAAATTCAGTGCAGATTTTTCAGGCATATTTTTTTTACAGTTAGAAGATTAAATTAAGGATTAATTACAGTCAAAACATTTAGTGCTAAACATTCCCGATGGAAATAGCCATTATCAAGATATTCCCGATGGGCAGTTTCAAAAGTTAATTATGGATTAATTCCCTAGGCGTCTTCAACTCTCGGGAATGCTTCAGCTGTTATCAAGATAAATGAATCCAAATAGATATAAAGAGATACACAGAAACAAGACAACAATAAGATAGAGACACTCTGAAGGCTTTTTTTTTACCGAGAAGTAGGAACTCTGCATCAATCAACATATTCACAGTATTCTCTATCTGCTCCAGGCTTTTCAAGAGACACACATTCATATCAGTCTAAGAAGCTTGTTAGAGACATCATTAATCTGAAGTCCTACACCCTGAAGCAAAGTTTCCCTCTTTCCTGAACCATTCAACATCTCAGGTGGAGCTTTGACATCATCAACATCCACTAGTCTTCTCTCAGTTGTATTTGAGACAGAGAAGACAACATCACCTCCTTTCCCTTTCCTGTATACAGTGTTATAACTCCCTTTTAAAGTTAACCCCCTTGGTTGCAAGTCTCCTGATCAAAAGACTTGAGGATTGGTTTTTGAGCACCTGATCAAAAGCTCATTGGTGGCAGTCACCTGATCAAAACTGCTAGTGGATTCCTACCAGGGTGGTAGAAGAGTGGATGTACCCAGTTAGGGGAACCACAGTAATCCTTGTGTCATCTGTGTTGCATGCTTTCCTTTCTTTATTTTTGTGCTGTGATTTTCTTTTCTTAGTATATATATATAACTCTAACAAGTGCAAGTTAAGATCTATCCTTACTTTCAGGATGGTCTCGGCAGTTCTGGCTCGGTGAGAAAAAATATTAATGTTGCATGTGCATAAAATATAAGATGGTTGGTCTTCAGTATTGGACGGTCGTCGCACTGACACCAATTCATTGACTCGGCAAGTGTGGTTTAGCACTTAGCCAAATAAAGTCTTGTGCCTCAGCCGACAAGAGTACACAGGAGCTCCACTTAGTGCACCAGCATTGAGGCATACGATAGGTCTGACTGGTAGTGTTGATAACTGTTTATAGGTGGGCGATGCCCAACCCTCCGCTTCTGTTTTCCACTACGGAGGTATCGTGGGAGGTTAGGCTCCAGAAAGGGGAAAATAAATGTCTGTGTGCACATAGTCAGGTGTGTGTGTTGCACTTGCATGTTCTTATCATAGCATACTTGCATGTCATAGTATATTAATTGAATATAACCCTTGACACCTATTGTATAAATTGGTATGGGACTCTTTATACAATAGACCTTGCAAAATGACTTCTTGGTCTATAGGTTTTTATCGGCATTCCTATGGGTCATGATTACTTACTTAGTTTACCTTCTTACACTTTACATGCTCACCTTGTTCATGTGTATACTCATATTGCTTACCTAATATTTGCTTACATATACTTGTTGTGATTTTATACTTATGATAGACTAGTTCCGTCATCACCTACTTACTTTTGTTACTCTCCACCTTAAATACCTTCCCTTTCCTTATCTCCGTTCGGTGCTTAGGAGCCATGGGAGAGTGGTGGGGGATGATAGGACTTAGTCTTTTAGACTAACGATCATTAACCAAATCATTTTAGGGGATCGTGGAGCCGAACTAGGAGATGCAGCCCCAGAGGTCGGTGCGCTTGGAGACAGGACAATCTAGCACAGGAGTTCACGCGACATGGGTTGTGAGTCCCAATCATTAGTAGTTATTGTATATTTTCTTCCACAATAAGTAACTTGTAGTGAGGATCATGATGTATCATGTAGGAGCCCTTTTTTATTAGTACTTGATTTATCATTATTGTGCATTCTCCCTTCGTGGAGATTTATTTTAAATTCATGTGATTTCTAGTGGACCAGCATTTGAGTTTTATTTCACTCATGTACTTTCTCTTCTCTTCTGTGATCGGTAAGGCCGGCAGGATCGGTGTTTTGTAGTGATGACCTTCCCGGGAGTGTTGTTGTCACCGCAAAGGGGAGATTCTGGGCATAAGACCCTATTGATTTTGCAAAAAAATGGCTTCTTACATTAGGGTAGCTAATTCATCAAACATTTGCATTCGATGGTACGCAGGAACGTACTGATCATTAAACATGGCCTTCATGCCATCCCAACCAATAGGTGGTAAACCATTCACCGTACGTAGACGATGTTCCGCATTCAGCTGAAAAGTTTTGGCCCTATCTAATAGTTTCATCTACGCAACTCGCACTTTGTTCTCGTCGTTCAGATTTTTCCAATAGAAATAACACTCTATCTCCATGACCAAATCTCAGAACACTTGGTGTTCTCCTAATCCATCATATGATGTGGGTTTGATCCGGACAGCCCCAGTGATATCAAACTCGTACTGTGCTTGGTTATTATTATTAGGTGCACGTGGGACATAATCATTATTATTATGATTTTTGTTTTGCCATTCGTTATGCTGGCGGGCCACCTGAATAGGAGAAGCTGCTAGGTTTAATCGTAGGTCGTGAATCATCTCCATGATGTCAGTTAGTTGATCAGTGAACTCCTGGCGAAGGCCATCAATCATAGTAGGACCGTGACCCGTATCCCTGTCGTCCTCAATATTGGAGGAAGAAGCGGTATACTCCGTGCCTATTCTTGTGCACTTGCAGTGACAAAAAGCTTGACCCAGACTAGTAGAAATTTTATCAAAGATATATATTTTTTCCTAATAAAAATTAATAAGAATAATATATTTTTTTAATTTCCCATTAAGAAAATGATGGAGAGGTTCCAGAATGTTTTTTTTTATTTTGAAAAAAATTGAGAATTTTAAACCGCGTTTTGCAGACCAAAAAAAATTTTGAATCTTGATCAACGAGACATGCAAGACAAGTGTGTGTCAACGTCCTATGAATATTAGGAGGGTGACAATTAGGAAATTGACACGAACCTCTCTATGATATCAAATTGATGCAGGCTACGTCTCCCAACGAACCGCAATAGACAAACGACACTGAATTGTTATCACTCATTCCAATTCTACACTCGCACGATTTAAATGCAGCACAACCGATTCGCAATAATATCAATCAAATGTTAACACACTGGTTCAATATACCCTTAGAAATCAAATAGAGGCGATGAACCAATATTATCTCAAGCGAAAAAGACCAACCCGATCCGTTCGAGTGTGTGTTGTACCAAAAGAGGTCCACCGAAAAAAAAAACGATTCGGGAAATGGTAGATCTCACCCAACAAAAGAAAACGAGGTCTGCCAATCCTCACGAACATAAATAGATCAAAATAAAACACAAAAAATCATTCAGATCAAAACAGGGCCGGAATCAAAATTTCGCAAGCCGTAGAAATTCAAATCGTTCAGATTAATCTAAGATGGAAACGCTCAATTGTAGAAATTTTGTTACCCTAATCGGAATAGATGACTCTGATTTACATAATTAGTTTGCTCTTCAAAGGTTCCGCCGGAGCTACGCTGAATGGAGAGAAACTCGTCCGCCTTCCTTGCTGCAGGCCGTAGAAAGTTCTTCTTCGCCGGAGTTGATGTCCTTGTCCGAAATCACCAAGGAGGGGATTTGGTGGATGGCCGAACCCTAGGAGAGGGAGATCTTAGTTGGACGAACCCTAAGAGAGGGAAAACCATGATTGCTAAACTCCTTCAAGGGGGAAGGCGCCTTCGTTTTGTTGCAAATCATTGGAGGGGAGGGGGAGGGTTAAGGTGGAGAAGAAAGGAAAGAGGAGGAGGGTGGCAGAAATTCTCAAGAGGGAGAAGGGAAGAGGTTGGTGGCCAAGGAAGGAGAGGAGGAGAATTCTCAAGTTAGAATTAGGTTTCTTTTTAATTGATTCAATAAAACATAAATCCTACAACACATGGCCTTAATTCAGGATAACAAAAATCCAAGGATATATGTAGCCCAATTGAAAATAATAAATGGCTAAACACAGGCCAAAATTAAAAACATGAATATGACAAAATACAATCCAGATCTAAAATAAATAAATAATGATAAATAAAATAAAGGCAAGAAAAATATCAAGTGGACGTCTTGCGCCGAGGGTGGAGGTTGTAGCGTCGATCAACAATGTCTTTGTGGCGTCGCAAGTCCTTGACTGGAAAAGGCGAGGGATCATCCATAAGGATGTCGACATCATCATCAACATGGCGGGTTCATCGTCTGCATCACCTGATATTATAAAGGTTGCGGTAGGGCCTTTGGCCTGAGTAGTACGATCCAAGTGTGGGTCTGAGTGTAGGATCATCTGTTGCTCTGAGTGTAGTATCTTTTATAGATCTGAGTGGTAGGATTCTATTAAGAATCTGATTGTAGGGATCTAGCCTGAGTTGTAGGGTTGCCCCTCGCAGCCTGAGTGGTAGGGCCTTTTTGGCTAAGGTAGGTGATCTTTGGATCCCTGAGTTATAAGGCTTAGTGCCCAAACTGTAGGTCCTGGAGGAGACTGAGTGGACCTATGGGATTGTGTTGTAAGCTCTTATGAGCCGATATTTGAGCAGTGCATGCCTTGTTTAACAAGCTTTTAGAAAGATGGGAGGGATAGTGGACGTACCCATTATCTGGGGAATCACTATAAACCTAGTGTGTCTTCTGAGATTTTCTTGAAAGCAAGCTAATAAAGCTAACTGAACACACTTAAGAAGGAAGAGAAATCAAAAGAGACCAAAAATCTATTCACCCCCCTCTAGGTGTTTAGCTGACCTTGTAAACAATGCCTTTCAGCAGGTGCATGCAATTCAGAGCGCTCTGAAAGGAGACCTAGTTTGTGCTTTGTGCAAGTGGAAAGGGCACGATGCTGCCCATTGTTGGGGTAGGGAGAAGGTCTGCTTCAAGTGTGGATAGAAAGGACATTTCAAGTCAAAGTGCCCACAGTCTCAGCCCTTGCTGCAGCCGGTTCCACTTTAAGCTACGTCGCCGCCGCAGGTTTTAGATAAAAGGAAGGGCAAGCTGAACGTGATGTCTTTGGAAGAAGTGCAGACATTAACCTAAGTGATCTCAGGTAAGATCCTAATCTAGTTTTTAGCTCGTAGGTTTAATTTCAATGTTGATCGATTAATTATGCATGCAATTTTATAGAGAAGTTTAAGGTCAAGATTTGTTGGGCGCGCGTCTTGTTTGATTCTGGTGCTACCCACTCGTTCGTGGATTGGACATTTATAGAACGTCATCGTCTGACTCTTAATCAGGTTGGCGATTCGTTTCACATCAAGTTTCCTGTTGGTGATTCAGTGGTGTCAGACCAGGGTATCCAGAGTTGTCCCATCTTTTTAGGCAGTTTCCTAGCTTTTGCTTATTTGAAGGTGTTAGGCCTAGAGGACTTCGATGTAATCTCAGGCATCGACTAGTTGTCCAGATATGATATGGTTATCTAATTCAAGGTTAATCGTTTGGACTTCAAGATGGACAAAGGCCACCCCACGGGTATGTATGGTTTTCCACGCCAGGATTCCCCGGTTATTTCTGTGGTATGTGCTCGGAAGCTTTCATATTTCGAATGTTTTGCTTATTTGGTTTGTAATTTTTAAGCTGCTAGTGGTTTGCCACGTGTGGAGTGTGTTCCCGTGGTGCGAGAGTTTCAGGATGTCTTTCTAGATAGTCTTCATGTTCTTCCACCTGAGAGGGATTTTTAGTTTGTTATTGATTTGGAGCCGGGTACTCACCTTATTGCAAAGGCACCGTACCGTATGGCCCCGTGCCATATGGAAGACTTACATACCTAGCTATATGAGTTGTTGTAGTGTGGATTAATTAGGCCAAGTTCTTTGCCTTGGGTGCTCCCATCTTGTTTGTAAAGAAAGGATGAATCTATGAGGCTATGCATCGATTATAGGGAATTGAACAAGATGACTATCAAGAACATGTATCCCTTGCTTCGAGTAGATGATTTGTTTGATCAGTTGCGTAGTAGTATAGTGTTTTCGAAGATTGACCTTAGTTCAGGCTACCATCAGTTGAGGATTTGTGAGACGGATGTTTCATAGACCGCTTTCCGTTCTCAGCACAGTCATTTTTTGTAGCACCTCCATCTGTCATATGAAATATAATATAAGGACCGGCCGGGGCCCCACGCCATATTCCACTGATAGTCGGGGACATTACTTATGAATATCAAAACCAGTATAGGGATCCTAACTCAGAGCATTCTAGCGGAAGCATTCATGATTAAACTTGAACTCATTTGCCAGGAATGTCGACTATATATATAAACTACCATATTTATATATCTCACAGGAATGTATACAACTTACACCCAAGAGTTTGGCTTTACGACCATACACGTGATCTTAATAAGTGTGGATTACATACATTGGCATAACAGCATCAGCAAGGGATTCAGCCCATTATTTTCCGCTCGGCTCTCCAGCACCTGCATGGGGACAATTCATTGCAATTCACTCAATCCTGCCGAAAGAGCTAGTCGATAGGTAGCTTCTCCAACTCGTTCCATTACTTCAAACGGACCAAGATACCTCAGACATAACTTTTTCAAGAGCTGAATCCTGGACACGCCCTTGAAGGGTTTGATTTTCAAATATACCCAATCGCCAACTGCAAATTCCACATTCTGGTGCTTGGCATTGTAGTATTTGGCTTGCCTATCTTGGGCCATTACCTGCCTCTCTCGAATAGAGCATATAGTTAATTCACCTCTTCGACTTCCTTACGCTTGTAGAGCTTTGACTCGCCTGTTTCTGCCCAAGCTAAGGGTGTATGACATTTCCTATCATACAAAGTTTCAAATGATGTCATATTTATACTAGCTTGATAGTTATTATTGTAGGTGAACTCCACCATATAGAGATGATCTTCCCATCTCTTTCTGAAATCCAAGGCGCACATTCGGAGCATATCCTTCATCATTCTGTTGGTCCTCTCAGTTTGGCCATCCGTTTGTGGATGAAAGGTCGTACTGAATTGTAATTCTGTCCCCAACAACTGATGGATTAGCCCCCAATCATTCAAAGTGAAGCACCCATCTCGATCACTTACGATGCTATGGGGAACACCGTGTAATCGTACTTTTTGTTCATCATAAAGCTTTGCCAAAACTTCCACAGAATCGTCCCTCTTATTCGGAATGAAGTGAGCCACTTTAGTCAACCGGTCCACGATCACCCAAACCGAATCGTTCCCGCATTGAGACCTAGGCAAAACGTGCACAAAGTCCATGGATATATCATCAAACTTATATTCAAGAAAAGTAGCGACTTCAGGAAACCTCCAGGCATCTGGCATTCAGCTTTCACTAAGGCACAAGTATGATATTTAGCCACGTAAAGTGTTATGTCTTTCTTCATGCCCAGCCACCAGAATAGCCATTTCATGTCTTTATACATTTTTGTGCTCCCTGGGTAAATTGAGTACTTTGTAAAATGAGCTTCATACATAAATTTATCTCTTAACTTACACATATTCGGGACGCACAAATGACCATCTTTTTGCAAAAGGCTATCATCCTAGGAGAATTGACCATTTAATCCATCCACTGCATAGCGATGCAAACTTTCATCAAATTTCGTTGCCCGCAGAACCCTATCCGCAAGGTCATAGTGTACCCCGTCCCGGTCAAGCACGCATTTGCTGTGGAATTCTTGTCAACACAAGAAATCTCTAAAGCTTCCAACTCCTAGATCAGATGCTCATCATGCATCTGCAACCAATTAGACTATGTTGGAGTCCTCCAACACAAGGCATCTGCGACCACATTTCCCTTCCCGGGAGTATAGTGTATTTGGAAGGTGTAGTCCACGAGAAACTCCATCCACCTTCGTTGTCGCATATTCAGATCCTTCTGATCCAACAAATATTTTAGGATCTTATGGTCCGTGAATTTATCCACCTTCACGCAATATAAATAATCACGCCACAGTTTAAGTGCAAAAATCACCGCCGCCAACTCTAAGGCGTCGAAGGGATAGTTCCGCTCATGCACTTTCAACTGGCATGAGCCATAAGTGATTACCTTGCCAAACTGAAGAAGAACACAGCCTAAGCCGCTCCCTAACACAACACTATAAATTTTAAGGCCATCCGTACCACATGGAGACATGAAGATGGGCTTCGTGGTCAAATGACTTTTTATTTCTTCAAAAGCTCGTGTGCACTCCAGCGTCCAAATGAACTTCTAATCCTTCCTCGTGAGTGTGGTAAGCGGTAAAGCGATCCGTGAGAAGTTTTCTAAGAAACATCTGTAGTATCCCGCTTGTCCAAGGAAACTCTTGAATTTGGCAACAGAAGACAACACTGGCCCCTCTCGAAAGGCTTTTATCTTTGATAGATCCACCATCATGCCCTCTCCACTCACCACATGGCCAATAAAATCCACTGAAAACAACCAAAACTCACACTTTCAGAACTTGGCATAGATCTTATTTCGCCGCATGGTGTGCAACACCATCCATAAATGGTTCGCAAGTTCTTCTTCAGACTGAGAGTACACCAAGTTGTCATCAATGAAGACGATCACAAAAAAATCCAAGTACTCTCGAAATGTTCGATGCATTAAGTCCATAAACACCGAGGGCGCATTATATAGCGAAAACGACATTACAGTGAACTCATAATGCTCGTAGCATGTTCCAAATGCTGTCTTGGGAATATCACCTTCCAGAATCCTCAACAGGTAGTAATCCAACTTCAAGAATAGTTTAGAACAGACAGTTGATCCCACTAGCTGATCAAACAAGTCATCGATTCGAGGTATTGGGTGATTGTTCTTCTCTGTCAGCTTATTTAACTCACGATAGTCGATGCAGAACCATAAGCTACCGTCCTTCTTTTTCATAAAAAGAACATGTCTGCTCCAAGGTGAAATACTTGGGCATATATAACCCTGTTCCAACAACTCTTGTAGTTATATTTTCAGTTCCGCCATTTCCATTGACAATACTCAATATGGAGAGCGAGCCACAGGTTTTGCACCTGGCACCAACTCTATCGAAAAATCAATCTCCCACTGTGGTGGTAACCCCGGAAGCTCCTTCCGAAACACATCATCAAACTTCGAAACAATCGGAACATCACTCATACTGGATTTTGGCTCAACAGCCTCAATAAGCATGAAGAACAACTCCGCACCATTCCGAACATCTTTGATCACTTTGATAGCAAACATCAATGTCCTGCTCGATCCTCGCATACCAGCAAATGTAGTCTCTCGTTCAGTGTTCTGCCCCAGTGTGACCTCCTTTGAATTGCAATTTATATAGGCACGCTACTCCGAGAGCCAGTCCATACCAAATATCATATCAAATTCCTATATCGGCATAACAGATGCTTCCAATCTAAAATTTGAATTCCTATCCATACCCCCACAAAGCAATCTCTATCTGCATGCATCACACATCCGTTTGGTAATAAAACTTTCACACGATCTGCCACCATACGAATCGGCACACTGATCAGTGACACGAAGTCCACAGATAGAAACGAATGTGAAGCACCCGTATCAAACAGTGCTCTCGCTGGATAATCCCTAATCAGGATAAAGCCTAAGACAAACACATCATACACAAGCTACATACAAGGTATGAAGTATCAAAAGCAATAACAAGGTATCTTAACTCGTTCTTGTTATGACGTCACTTTGCTTTATGGCCTCCTATTGGCCAAGATTATATACTCAGGGCTGCGCCTGGGATACAGAGGATTCCACCACAGTCTTTCCCTTTTTCGCATAAGTTGCTCCCGTCTTCTCAGTACCCGTTGGAGGACCAAATCGACATTCACGGGAAAAGTGTCCTGGCTTGCCGCAGGTATAACAAGTACGCAGGCCTTGCCCCGAAGTTTCTCCAGATACAACTGTAGAAGGAGCCTCTCCAGAAGACTTCAATCTCTTACCACATCTCTTGCAGTAGCCCGACTTTCCTGGGTGTGGCGCTTTGAACTAAGGCTTTGTCACAGCCAAGTCCCTCTTTCCTTGAACTCGCTTCATGTCTTTCTCCAACGCATGAGCCATATCCAGCAACGCTTGAAATCACCGGATCACCGAACTTGAGAGTAGGAATCTCAGCTCATCTCACAACCCTTCATAGAACATATTGGTTTTAAGCTCTTCATCAGCAAAGATAGTTCCCTCATAGCATCCCAACCTTATAAATTCATGCAAGTTGGTATCAACACTACTTTCCCCTTGGGTTAGATGCTGGAATTCATTATTCATAGCTATGTGCTGAGTCGATGGGAAATTCTTTGCCAAGTATAGTCTCGAAAATTCCTCGATCGAGACTTTTGTTAGTTTTCTGCCCGCCAAGTGGTGCAGCTCTATCTCATCCTACCATAGCCAAGCCTCTCCTTCCAGCAAGAAGGTGGCCAAGGTGACTTTCTGTTCCTCCTCAATCCTTATCATCGTTAAAATCCTCTTGACGCGCGCAAGACATTCTTCTGCCTGCGTTGGAGATCCCGCCCCCATAAACATAGGAGGATTGAAGCTCATAAATTACTTCAACTGTCGTTTAGCTGCACGCAGATCGACAATAGCCTCAACAGGTTTTGGCCTCACAGCACCCTATTCTAGCACCACTGTAGACCACGCCTGCCTAGTCGGTTGTGCATGGATCATAGCAAACAGTGCCTCAGCAACTAAACTTACTGTCTTCACAGAAGGAGGAGGTGTAGGCATCTCAACTTGTCTCATACTCTCATCTGAATGCTGGGGCTCAGACTTCCCCGCACCACTTCGTGTCACCTATACGTGTAAAAGACGCACTTTAGCGACTTGGAAAAAGCAAAAACAATAATATTGGAACACGTGGGTTCCTCAAACAAGTGTATTTACATTCCTTAGTGGGCATTCTTGAGTTCATTTTGAGTTATCACGGGTTGCACAGACACGTGCTTGCCACCCCTCAAAAGAATTCGATCATGAATTCGAAGGAGGAAGACCAGAACAAGCTGATACCAAATTGTAACACCTCCATCCGTCACATGAAATATAACAGAGGGTCCTGTCGGGGCCCCACACCTTATTACACTGACAGTCACGGACATTACTTATGAATATCAAAACCAGTATATTCATCCTAACTCAAAGTATTCTAGCAGAAGCATTCGAGATTAAACTTGAACTCATTATCCAGGAATGTCCACTATATATATATAAACAACCACATTTATATATATCTCACAGGAATGTATACAACTTACACCAAAGAGTTTGGCCTTACAGCCTTACACGTGTTATTAATAAGTGTGGATTACATACATCGGCACACATGTCGGCCACACATGAAAATCATAAAATATTTTTTTACTTAGCCTTCGAGGGCCAGCATAGTAGCAACAGCAAGGCCTTCAACCCAATATTTTCCGCTCATCTCTCCAGCACCTGCATGGGGACAATCCACTGCAACGGTGGCAAACAAAGCAACGGTCAGCATTCACCTGACCAATTTATAACCATACCCCTTACCCTGTGAAGCAGTATTCCTTCCCTGCTGGCATAGCATTTCAAAAGTAGATATATCATAAGAACGTGCACTCACACACAGTTCAAAATATCACAAACGAATGCCTCAGCGGCCAAATGTTTCGTGCACTCAGGGCACATATTCGTTGTGCCTAAGTGTCAGGCCCCACTGCCATTTCCAACGACAACCTTGAGCATTGCGCTCCACGGCCTACAACCAGAGACTTTAGTCTTAATGGCACGCATGCCTAAGACTCTCATTATATGTTACAATGAATGCCCAATAACTCGAGCAACTAAAGTTGACAACCATAACGCGGAGACAGGGCAGCCTTTACCCGTTGCTCAAATCACCACAAATGACGCGGGTCGTCTTCTCTCTTATCCGTTCAGCCCGAAGCCTTTTAAGAGCTCATAGCTCCCAATATCCAGAATGTCCACCAAGGACTGGCTTCACAATCAAAAAGGGAGTTAATGCAAGTGTTCATCACAATCGCTTGGTGGGATCCAAAGAACTCTCTTTCTGTGCCCAAACTCAACCCAAACCCGGAAGTAACTTACAGTTCCAGAAAATTGGTCTTTCACATCACAAATAGCTCTCTGGGAGCTATCGCCGTCGACAACACCCACTGTCGCCCTGCGATATCAACCGTTACCAAAATTGTAATTTCACCCGGGAATATTCCTGGAGATCCTCTCCAGTGATTTCTGTTACTCCACTTCATAAGAAAAACCCACAAAACCGTAAAATTCTCGTTTATATACGAAGTCTTCTCTGGTTCGCAAAAGAAAACATTGCTAATTCAGACCAACCTGTTCATATGGGTTTCACACAGCATGCATATTCCGTACTACACATTTTTGGATCAATATGCAAACTAACTTGGGGATACGAGTATCAACCCAATGGAATCCACTTAACAGTCCATATTTTGGTGGAGGATTCCATACACATGCAAAAATAAGGACTTCACTTGTCCAAGATGGAAGATCATTACCCTTGTAGTTCTCTTCGGAGCCATGGCGAAGTTTTTCTCCACGGATGGAAAGAAACACAACGTTTTCCTCTTCGCGGATCTATCGTCGGATCTGGCCTGCAACCACAAAAACTCCTTCAGTGAAGTCACAAAGCTCAGCCCAGCACTTCCATAGCTTCTTCTTCCTTTTCACTCAAAGGAAATCAAGAAATGAAGAGAGAGAGAGAGAGAGAATGAAACCTTCTTCCTATTCTTCTCTGGTTAAGTGGATTCGAGATTACTCCCAACCACATGATCTCTCATTCAAAACAAAACAAAGGCCATGATTTGAGTAGACTGGTCAACTTTGCTGATATCGCCAGCCGATATCGAATGTCGCCATTTGGCGATATCGTTCAACTCTTTGACCGCATTGACCCAGGTCAACCACCACTTAATTATAGCTTAACAGCCAATCCGACATGTGTTATATGCCATGTGGTACTATCACCCGGTGACACCCACTATCGCTCGCATTATTATGCCACTCAACGCTTTTAGGTGTCTAGTGCTTTAAGTGCGTCGAGTGCCGACCCAACGCATATCGCTATCGCCATCCGGTGATACCCACTCTCGCCACTTGGTGATATCCTTTCGACGATTTGTCGAACACATTGAGCGCGTCGAGTGCAGCTCGACGAACGCTACATTGTTATCGCCATTAACTGGAGATAGTGACATAATTTATGCTGTCAAATCTGGGGTGTTAAATTTTGAGTTTTTGGTAATGTCCTTTGGATTGACGAATGCAACCTCTGCTTTCATGGACACGATGAACAGGGTATTTAAAGATTTTCTAGACCATTTTTTGGTTGTTTTTATTGATGATTGTTGGAACCAAAAACTCAGCCTCTTGTGGAGTTCATCCTTGGGGAAGGGGTGATCACGCACCTACTTCTCTCCTGCAAGACAAAAAATAAAAAGAAATGGGAACAAACCCAAGGGCTTGGTGTGTAGGTCCCACCACACACCCGAAAGATCTTAAAGCGCTTCCCCTCCTTAGACAAAGGCCGAGCTAAGGCTACCTCAGAAAGCGCAAGAAGATCTGAATACTAGTAAGCATGTCTTCTGAGGTGCCCCTTGGGTCCTATATATAATTTTCTGAAAGCGGCCTGTAAATAGCCAACCTCCGCTATTTTGGACAGCTATATGTATCCCAACTGGGTCTGCCAACAGTGTAACTCCGCTGTTCTAACAAACTATAGGCAGAACAGCAGGGGCGAAATGGTAAAAAAACATCATAGGTCATTAGGCGAGTGGCCCCATGAAGCCTCTGCTCTCCTGGGGCGACGAGTACGGGCTTGGCTGGCCCTACTTGTCCTCGGCGAGTACGGTCCCGGCTGGCCCTACTCGCCGGCTCCGCTGGGCGAGTGTGAGCCTTTTGGCTCTATTCGCCATTGATAATTCCACCTCGCTTTGGCTAGGTGGGGGCTGCCGAGCTCTGGCCCCTTGAGCACTCGCCAGGGACTTGGACTGCATGATCCTGCGGGTCGACTCTTGAGAATTTGAGCCCGATGAATGTTGAGCTCCGTTCGACGAACGACGATCTCCATTCGACGAACTGAGTGGACTGGGCGGGCTTTTCTCAATGCCAAGATAGAATGGAGTTGAGTGTCTGGACTTCACTCAATGTTGAGACAAAACGACGTCGAGTGTCTGTACTTCACTCAACGCTGAGGAAAAACTGCATCGAGTGTCTGGACTTCACTCAACGCTAAAGGCAGAACTGTGTCGAGTGTCTGGACTTCACTCAACGTTATAGGTAGAATGGTGTTGAGTATCTGGACTTCACTCAATGCTAAGGGTAGAACGGCGTTGTGTGTCTGGACTTCACTCAATGCTAAGTTAGAACGACGTCAGGTGTTTGGACTGGATGGCACTCGCAGCCTCTACCTACCTCTTGGCGAGTGTGGGCTCTGCTGGCCTTACTCGCCTGCCACTAGTCGGGCTCGCCTGGGCGAGTTGGGGGCTGCCGAGCTATGGTCCCCCTTGAGTGCTCGCCCGGTTCTTGAGGAAAGAGAGTTGGTCGGTCAGGCTCCTGGAGACCCCACTCGCCGGATACGGGGTTATACACAATACTCGCTCTTTTTGAGCTTGGCAAAGCTCAGAAAGAATCATACAACCCCAAGTGTTCAGTGAGTGCGGCAGGAGCCAGAGAGAATCTTCAGGAGGGGTCCACATGCGGCTATATATACATGTCTGCATACATGTGTCAATTTTTCCATTCCATTCGCTCTAATCCTGTCGAGATGCCTATCCCCAAGGAGAACAAATAAAGGCTCGCCGAGTACGCGAGGCTTCCTCCGCTCATGTCGCCAGCCTGACAGCAGTTCCCCTCAACATCCCGCAGAGCAGTTCGGTTGAGCCCAACCCCGCTAAGAGGGGGAAAACATTCCCCTATGTGGCCGAGCCTATCTTTTGTGACCTAAAAATCACCCAAGAGCACGGTATCGGCTTCTCTACTCTACCTGCCCCTAGGAAAAAGTAGAACATCGTCGACCTTTGTGCCGACCCAGACAGATAATGGGATGAGGGCGAGGCCTCCGCATCGCGATTGAAGACCCCCCTCGGCGACTCGCGACTTGAAACTCCGGAGAACTGCCCGCGAGACACGTCGCCACCCTTCGTGACCCTGGGGCTGGGCTCGCAGAGGCCAAATTCGCCAGCTCACACCCCCTACGCACAGCAACCTCCTGCCGGGAATTCGGGAGGCGTTAAAGCCATCCCCGTACCGGGCTTCAACCTCCTCTCACCAAAAACATACCATCCGGGCCGCGGCAAGAATCTGAAGTTATCCCCTCCCTACACTTTCTTAGGGTTGCGGAGCTCGTCGGGTAAGCTGGCCTTCGCCAGTTCCTATCCTGTAATTTTTTCGGAGTACTCGCCCTTCATACCAATGCTTCTGTGTTTGCAGCTCTTCCCAGCCAGTCTGAGGCTAAATAATCTTCTGGGCCAACCCGCTACTCGCCCCTCCCTTCTCGAAGCTCGCTAGACTCCTTTTTGGGTTTCGAAGTGGAGAACGTATAGCAGACGAAAAGGGGGATCGGTATTTTCAAGAAACTGGTGTGCGGGCTGAGCCAAGTGCAGGAGGACAATGAGGCACTACAACGCGACTACGTGCGGCTCATGGAAGATGTGAGGGGAAACCTAGTAGGCGAGGCGATGTCCCCTTCCCAGCTTTTGGATGAGATCAATGAAGGCCTCCTGGTCGCCCAGAGGAACTAGGGGCGGATTCGCGAATTCCTTAGCTCGCGGCGAACTACGGGGCGGGCGGCTCGAGGCTGGATTAGATAGAAATGACACCATTGCTGAGCCTACCGGCACTCGCCCCTTACCCCCTCAGTTCGCACAACATGTTCTTTTTTCTTCTGCACTTGATTTCTTTGAACTATTTTATCCCCTAGGTCTGTAATAACTTAGAATATTTTTTAAATTCCAATGTTTGCTATTTGAATAACATATCTCCCCTTATATTCAGCTTGGCATGTGATGGGGTAAGTCATGGAAGTCGGAGATCTGGGGTTGGCATGCTGGGGCAGGCGAGTTGGACTAATCGGTCATCTCGGCCTCGGATTTCTTTTTCTATAAATAGGCTCCCTCACCAAACCCGTTCCACCACCTTTGCTTCCTTCATAATCCTTCTTCTAGATTTCCCACTCTTTTCGCACTTGCATTTTTAGCCTTTACGCGAGCATGGGCAAGTCAAATCCCGATGCCGACAGACGCTCCAAGTGCGCCCAACACTTCACCGACTACTGCTTCTTCGAAGGGAATACGTGCGAAGCAGAGCGTGTGGAGTTCGTCACCGAGTACATTTCTCTGGCCTTTGAGGCGCGTCGGCCCAGGAAGCAGGAAGCCATCAATACATTTTACTCTGATGAGCTCACCTTCCCCATCTCGCATTTCGAGGTGGGGCTGCGCCTACCACTCTGCATGGATATCCACAAGATATTGAAATATTATGGTGTGGTTCCCACACAACTCAACTCAAATGCCATCGCCATGATGGTGGCATTCACGTGCTTCCTCCGCCGTGAGCGAATGGTGTTCAACCTGATAGTTTTCAGGAAACTCTTCTCCTACAAGGCGACCCCAGATGTCATCGGCTACTTTGGGGGCTCTCTCATCAAAGCTCACGAGATCGCAAACAAACACCATAACTGGATGACCAAGATCGCCTTCATCATTGTTGATCTCGGCAACGTCCCCTACTCACCCAAACAGAAATTCGAGGACGTGTACCGCCCTCTCGCCGTGTTCGGCAATGACGCTGAGCTCCACAAACTCTTCCACCACAAATAATTTGAGGTAGCCTTCCTGCGAAGGAGCCTCGACTCGCTCCTCTCCATTCTTTGTGGCGAAGGTACTTTTCCTTTTTTTCTTTTTGCTCAGCTCGCCGAACAGCATAAAATTTTTCTGACTAAGTTTTTTCATGCTGGGGAGCGACTGATTCTCATAAATCCGCCATTCGTGGACTTGGGATTATTCCATGACACCCTCACATGCGAGAAGGTAGCGACGGCGTCTTGCCGAGATGAGCTGGCTACCTCCAAGCCCTCATCCAGCAAGAAGCGGCCTGAACATGTGGGACCAAGCTTGCCCTGTCACCAATAGCCGCCATAGAAGATGAGGAAAGCAGTGGTGGTTACCCGGGCGAGACATCAACAATAACAACAAAAGCACAAATACATGAGCTCGCTCGGGACAACCCCGTGTTGAAACCGAAATCGGTCTCCTGTGGAGTTTGACCCGTGGGGAAGGGGTGACCGTGCACCTACTACCCTCGAGCGAACGATCTAGGCACAAGACTAGGAACACAAGGGACAGACCCAAGGTCTCAGCGTGGAGGACCCGCCGCATACCCGAAAGACTAACAAACTCTTCCCCTCCCAAGCAAAGGGCTGAGCTAAGGCACCTTCGGAGGGCTCTCTTGGCCGACCGGAACATCTAAGGAGGATCTCAAGATCCACTCCTTAACTAGAGGTGCCACCTCGGGTCTATGTAAAATGTTCCCCGCCTGCCTTTTTAATGGCGTAGAACCGCCCCGCAACCCGACTCTACGCTGCCCCAATTGGGCCGCTAACATCATAACATAGGCCTTCTAGGGCCGGCACAGAGCAGCACAGGCATATTAAATTTATAGGAATATGAATTCCGTACTCAGCACGCACGCCGACAATATAAACAAAAAAGGCCTTCGAGGGCCGGCACGAGCTCGGGCTTAAGCCCGCTATTCCCCGCTTGGTACTGCAACACCTGTACGCCAACGTCTCGACGAGCGGTGACCAACTAGGCATCGGTCGGCTAACATAAGCGGGCCAAACATATTGCACACACCCCCTTTTTTGGGGCTATGGTGCGCATTCCCTACAAGCGGCTAATAAACAACTTCCTCAGAGTCTTCTCTGGGAACCCCAAAACATCACCAATCCGGCTCACGCGTCCGGATGGGCTTCACACAGCATGCCTAAACTTGTACTTGCGCTTCCAGGTACTAATGCATTTAAAAGCCGGGACGCACATGTCAACCCGTCGGAAAGCTCCCTTTCCCCACTCATTGGTGGAGAGGGGCTTCCATGCAAATATGTAAACTAAGGGCTTCACCTGCCCAAGTAGAAACATCGTTACCCTTGTCGCCTGCTTGGTGGCGGGGCCGGGAGAGGAGCTCCGGGTCGATCCTACTGCATGCGGCCGCGTCGGTAGTCGATCTCCACTCTAGGCCGAGCCTTACTACAGGCCGAGCCTTGCTCCAGGCCGAGCTTGCTGCCGGTGGTGAAAAGCTAGGGCTTAGCTCCAGGCCGAACCCCACTCCAAGCCGAGCCCTGCTCCAGGCAGAGTGAAAGGGAAGGGGCCGGGGTGTGCTGCTCCAGGCCGGGAGAAAGAAAGTGGGCCCGGGTTGCTGCAGGCGGCCGGTAGAGAGGTGGAGGGGCAGTCGGGCTGCCGCTTATGGCCGACGGGGGATGGGAAGGGGGCATCGTCGAGCTCGGTCTGATCTGCTTAGGCAGCGATGGGAGAGAGGGGGGATGGCGGTCGTGCCCTGCTTTGCCGGTGACGGGAGAGAGGGAGGGATGACGGTCGTGCCCTAGCTTGGGCGGTGGCCGGAGAGAGAGAGAGGGGGAGGGCGGCCCCTTGCTGCTCCAGGCCGAGAGTGAGAGAGGGAGGCGGGGCTCGGGCTGCCACTACAGGCGGTGGCTCCTGGCCGAACCCTAGCAGGGGAGAGATGGAACCCCGATGCCCTCCTTCCTTTTTTCCTTTTTCTTCCTCCTCCCCTGTACCCCCACTGCCCTCTCTTTTATCCTTCTTTTTTCTTTCCTTTGCTTTACCCGATGCCCCCTCCTCCTCCTTCATTTATTTCACCTGCTACCCTTTATTTTTTCTCTACCCCCACCTATCTCCTCCCCCCTGCCTTTCTTTGTCCCCCCCATATAATAATATATATCATATATATATAAGATAATATATTATATATATATATACATAAATTCTAAGATATGCACATAAAACCTACGCACACACGCACAAGGACCCGCACGTCTTCGAACGGGGTCGCACTAACTAGTCGCCCATAACACGCCCCTAGGCTGATATTTGGGGAGGGTCCCAATCGCCCGGCTACGGGGTTCTACACAATCCCCTCTCTTTTCGAGGTTGGTACAAGCTCGGAAAGAATCATCCAACCCTACGTATCCGGCGAGTGGGGGCCGACCCAAAAAAACTGAGAGAAACTGAAATCTGCACTTGGAACATCAATCTCTCCATGCCCTTTATGATCTTATTGAATCACTCGATACCTTTTGCCTCACTGCTATTAAATTTCCCTTATACCATTACTTACAAGAAGTATATAATTTCTCGTGATATCGTGAAACAACAAAGCCACATATTTTGTATCCTCTTGCACACGCGGAGCTAATCCTTTCCCCCCAGGTGTACCGACAGCCCTGCCAGCTACTGAGAGCCTGACAGCGAGTCTACCCGGGGCCGAGCAGCACTCGGGATCCCTTACCCCCCCAGGAGAGCCTACGGACCTGTCAGCTAGTATGAGATAGGCAGCGGGTCTAACCGGGGCCGAGCATCACTAGGGGTCCTGCAAAAATCTCCAAGAACCAATCCTTTCCCCCAGGTGTGCCTACAGCCCTACCAGCTAATGATATCCTGACAGCGAGTCTACCCGGGGCCGAGCAGCACTCCGTGTCCCTTACCCCCCCCCCCCCCAAGCGAGCCTACCTATATGCCAGCTAGTAGGAGCCAGGAAGCGGGTCTACCCGGGGCCGAGCATCACTCGGTGTCCTGCAAAAATATCCAAGAACCAATCCTTTCCCCCCCAGGTGTGCCTACAGCCCTGCTAACTAATGAGAGCCTGACAGCGAGTCTACCCGGGGTCCACTACTACCTCCATCGAGTGACTTCCAGCCCTGCTAGCTAGGTGAGAGCCTGGCAGCGGGATCTGCTCGAGGCACAAGGATGACACCGAGTGACTTCCAGCCCTGCCAGCTAGGTGAGAACCTGACAGCGGGATCTGCTCGGGGTCCACTACTACCGCCATCGAGTGACTTCCAGCCCTGCCAGCTAGGTGAGAAGCCTGGCAGCGAGATCTACACGAGGCCCAAGGATGACAACGAGTGACTTCCAGCCCTGCCAGCTAGGTGAGAGCCTGACAGCGGGATCTTCTCGGGGTCCACTACTACCGCCATCGAGTGACTTCCAGCCCTGCCAGCTAGGTGATAGCCTGACAGCGGGATCTGCTCGGGGTCTGTTAAACGAATACTTCGATCGTCCACATTGATTGCGGCGGGAGCATTGTCAATACGAATTTCATAACGATGTTCAGGGTCATAACGATGTCCACATAGAATCGTCTGGGCTCCCGGGTGATACCACCGGTTCAGTCAGCTAGGTGAAAGCCTGACAGCGGGAGCGTCGAGAGCAACCTCAGAGTGAGGAGACATGAGAAACTTTTGTCAAGTATAACTGGAGGGTAGGCTCCCTCACTTCGAACTCCACCTTAACCTGGGAGGCCAACATCAAGGAGTCAATAAGAACCTCCACATCATGTACCCCAAGTTCTCAAGCAAGGCACAGTCTCGATATAACCGTCTCATACTCAGCCTGGTTGTTGGTGATAGGGAAATGCACTACTACTCGAGGACTTGACTTTGCTCGAAGTGGAGACATCCTGTTTATTTAAGAGGTGTTGGAGACTTAATTGCACCGATGCTTTTACAAATGGAGGACGCATTCTTTTCATAAGAGAGACGATCTGGAAGTCATCAAATCGGGAAGCTGGCGTCCGGGCCTGTTCCTAATAATTCCTCCGATCGGAAGAGAGATGCAATCGGGGGGACATAGGCCGGCATGCAAGGGGGGATCTGATCTTGGTCGTCAGTGCAGAGGCTCGGTCTTACAATAGCGCTTAGTTTCCCGAGGCATTGTCCCATCATCCGAACTGGGCTATTTAGAAGGAACAGGTCGGTGGCTCGTATCCTGATCTAATGACAAATATCACTTTCTGCCATGTCACTCGATGACGAGAGCTAGTGCATGGGCGACGGGTAATGATTCTGCGAGGGTCCTCTAAGAAGCACTCGAGGCCAACATCTTCCCTTAGGACAAAACCTGCCCCTTCACAGGTTATCCTGCTCTCTCAATAACAAAGGCCTTCACTTGTGATTGCTTGGAGAGATCGGCCCTTTATCAAATCTGGGAGGTTAGCATCTAGGCTCGTTCCTGATAATTCCCCTAGTCAGAGGAGAGGTGCGATCGGGAGGACATAGGCCGACGTGCAAGGGGGGAGTTGATCTCAGCCGTTAGTACAAAGGCTCGGTCTTACAATAGCGCTTAAAGTCCCGCGGCACCGTCCCATCGTCCAAACTAGGCTATTTAAAAGGAACAGGTTGGACGTTTGCCTTCCGGAGTCGATCGCGAGGCTAACCCTTGAAGCTCTCAAGAGTTCTAGGCGAATTGGTAATAAAGAGAAAACTTGACCGCTACTGAATTACAAGGAAGAGATAATATATTACCGTTAGGGAGGGAACCCTTTCAGGTCACCCTGGCTCCTAATACCTCTCAGCTGCTCTCTTACTTGATCTTGAAGATAATAACCTCCAGGTTTCTCGTTGATGTAATAAGTGGGGATACATTGGTTTTCATAGGTAGAAGCGCTTCAAATAGGTGCAAATCCTACTCCAAATGCTATGGGATTCAAACAACAGCTATGGGAGGGGACAACTCTGAGTATGAGGACCTTACATACAAAGTATCAACACATGACTGATGCGCCCGCGAACAGATTCTTACTGTGGTTGGTTCGGTGAGTCGATCGCCGCGGGCTCGCTCGGGTAGGCAAGTGCACCTATCGCAAGTAGTACTCGATATTCGGGGGAATACCGAGGTCGTATTATTCTCGGGGTCGCGTTGACTATTCTTACTCCTCCGGGAGGACTATTATTTTACTGAAAGTAAGGTGGATTTTTTTTACTTAATAAAAGACGGAAAAGCAAAGGAGCGAAAAAACGATTTAGAAAATATTCGATGAAGGGTTAACGCTCGACATCGAATCGGATTAAGACTAAAACAATTTTTAATAATAAAAAGACTTAGTTTTCAAATTAATAAAAAGGCAACTTGGCCGTAAAGGTTCCACTAATGTGAGCTCACCTAGCTATAGGGATATCGCTCACCTAAACATTAAGACTATTCGACCGAACGTTAGTCCGATGAAGGATTCCTCTTAACGCCCGCTTTACGCTAAGAACCCCGCTATTGGGTGGGGAACCCAATCCGGTAGAATTACGCTTGTCCTCTCTCGAGGGTATGCACGCAACTCTATTTACCCAGGGGTGATCGGTCCATATGCACGGCCTCTCGGCTAGCTAGCATATGGACTACGGAAATAGGGCCCACACATCGATATGTGGTCCTACGCGTCGTAAACCCGGGGTAAACCTAAAGTGCTTAAATTAAAATGAAAATAAAGAGCTTCAATTATTATAAATCATTTTAAATGTCCCAATGCTCTTCGATGCCGAGGCTAATAGCGATTAGCCACACATTCGGTATGGGGACGGCTTATAATTTAGTGAGGCGCGAGTTCGAAATTAAATCCTAAACGATTATAAGAATGGGACACAAGAAAAATAACAACATTTAGAAAACTGAAAAATTAGCTACAACAAGAACTCACGCACACTCCAAATTATAAATTAAAAGGAACTAAGTTACACATGAAAGAAATTTGCATAATTCAAATTTGCGAGTCCCACTCAAACGAGTGGGGGCGGTAAATAAAAGCTGAAAATTGCAAGTCCTACTCAAACGAGTAGGACTGAAATGAAAGCGAGTCCTACTCAAATGAGTAGGAGAAAATAAATGCGATTACAGGGCTATAAAGTCCGGTCATTTAACTCAAGTGAGTAGGCGGAAAAATAAAGAAAGAAAAATTACAAGTCCTACTCGAACGAGTAGGACTGAAAATGAAAACGGTGCGCCATTTAACTCTTAACGAGTAGGCGGAAATAAATACACACAGACACACACACTCCATAAGAAATTCAAGAAAACAATAAAGCTAACACCTACACTCACACACTCTACAAAATTTGAATCAAAGCATCAAAAATTACACTCATACACCCACACATACAACATGAAAATTTAAGAAGAACAAAAGAAAATTTATTCTCATACACACACACACTAATAACAAAGAAAAATCAAAGTTACCTAAAAATGAAAATAACAAGATTTCTACTCCTAAAACTTACCCAAAACACATAAAAAGAACAATTAAAAAGAGAATGAGAAAAAAAGTTTTACAAAATAAAGTCAAAATCAAAGGTGATCAAAAATTAAAATTAAAACTTTTCATTCTTAAGAATTTATAAAAGTGATAAAAAAAGGTGAAGAGAAAATGAAAAGAACAAAAGATGTTTTACAATCCTAAAAGAAAAATTAAGTAAAAAAAAGAACAAATTCACTTTTCAAACCTCATTTATGAATTCATAAGAATGAAATCCTATTACTTTCAAGAAAAAGACAAGGTGAAAAAGAGGAAAACCTATCATCCCTAAGCATGAAAACAAGTTAAAAAAAACATGTAAAGTAAGCATGTTACACTCATACACACACACACACACTTTTCATAAATGAAGAACAAAGATGAAACTAAGAATAAAAAGGAGAAAGAAAGTGGGTACAGGTGTTCATTCCAAAGCTAAGTATGAAGAGAAAATCTAACATTTTATTGATTTTTAGGAACTATTACAAGCTATTGCAAGGGCTAAAGCTAAAGCAAAACAAGACATGAAATAAAAAAGGGAGAAATCTCCTTACATAGCCTTGGAAATCACGGATGCAGCCCACAAAAAGACACTAAATTGGCCCAAAAATCTGAACCCTTGGACCTTACAGAACTGGGCAATTTATAGGCAAAAAATTCTAAGTACACGCCCTCGGTCATGGGCGTGTAGGGGGGGCGTGACAGTACTATTCATGAAGGCGGCTGGCGATTGGACAGGAAAGTTGACTTCGGGCTGAGTTCACGGCAGTCACGCCCCAGGTCACGGGCGTGACTCCGGGCGTGTCGGGGAGGTAGAACCGGGCGCGGGTTGCGCCGAAAGTCTTCGGCAGCATCTTGTCGGGCTAGCTGGAAAGGTCACGCCCCAGGTCACGGGCGTGACTCTGGGCGTGTTAGTTGGTGTCGACACTCGACGAATGTCGAGTGGAAAGTGTCGAGTCGAAATCGTCGAGCGGAAATTGAGTCACGCCCCAGGTCACGGGCTTGACGCTGGGCGTGACTATTGGTGTCGACACTCGACGATCGTCGAGCGGAATTCGTCGAGAGGAGAGGACACGGGCTTGGGTCACGCCCCGTGTCGGGTGACACGGGCGTGTCGCCAGGCGTGTCGAGCTTCTTACTTCAGAAATCTGCCAGTTCACGGAATTTGAGCGTCACGCCTTGGTCACGGGCGTGACAAATATGTCACGGGCGTGTACTGCCCAATTTTGGCAGATTTTGAACTTTTTCTGAAAAATAAAATAAAACAAGTTAGAAGCAAATTTACAAGAATAGTAACATTTTATTGAACAAAAATAAGTAAAAACGACGAAAATAAATGAAAATGACTAAATTAATGTGCACAAAAATACGTATATTTACAATTCATCAAATACCCCCATACTTAGGCTTTTGCTATTCCAGAGCAAACGTTTGAGGTGAATCTATAAGGAATAAAAAAAACTATAAGTTTTAGCTACCGCTTAATCAATTATAAGAGAGATCGAAATAAATATACGGGGTGTAAGAGTTAAGTCCTAAAATTATGTAGATGATTTAAATAGCGCAAAAGTTTTGGCCAAAAGACTTCTTGATGTAATCAAATAGAAGGCAACATTTGAAATGGTTAGATTAACGAAAATAGTTTGGAATTATAAGAACTCTAGCTTATACGAGTGCTACTGGAAATAATACAATTTACTAATTATGCTCTCAAAAAGATTTTTGAATTAATTCTAGAATCGTGTAATTGGCTAAGGGGGTAGTGGGTTTATGAAGAGGGTTTTGATATTTGAGGTGAGGTAATTTTTTCTCGAACCTCCATTTTTTTCTTTTGGATTATTAGGAAAGCGAAATCTTATTTTCCTAATATGATTTTTGTTTTTCAACTTCATAAGAATAAAATTAACCCAATGTATATTTGTAGGAGTAATGAATTTTTATCCTCTTACTCCATATATAATCTTTTTAAATTATTGGGTGCCTATGTTTACGGAACGAAATCTTATTCCCATTGACATAGGATCTTTTAAGGATAAAATTTTTTTTTCATGCCAAGTAGGTCATGAAAAGTAAGGGGAGAAAGGAAAACTAGATTGTAATCCTAAAAATTTTTGAGAGTAACCTTAATAATTTGTACGTTCCGATGTTCAGAAAGCTAAAAGTAAGTATAATTGAATTCTATAGTCGTTATTTCCTAACATAATATACGTGCTCCTATTAATGAAAAATTAGAAGTAGTGCCTAAAACGAGTTCGCTAGTTTTAACAAAGCATAAAGAATTATTTAAAACTTAACCCCGGCTATTTAATTTTTTCAATCAATAATTAATAAACGGGTAGTGAACAAAGAATTAATCAAATTCACATTTTTTTTTATTTTTATAGTTTTTGTTATCATTATTTTTTGTTTGTTTTTCATTTATTATCTTTTTTTGTATTTTTGTTTTTCTCAATTTTTTTGAAAATTTTTTTTAAGAGAATTTTCATTTAAAAAAATATGGGAGAGAAAAAAAAAGGTTTTTACAAGAATGAGTAAGGGGGAGAGAGAAAAAAAAAATATTTACAAAGTGAAACTAAATATATATTTTTTTTTGTTTTCTCTTTTTTTTAATTGTTTTTGAGTTTTTTGGAAAATAAGAAAGAAAGAGAACAAAACAAAATTTTTTTTTTGGATTTTTTCATTTAAAATTTTTTTGTTTCATTTTAATATGTTTTTTAATTTTTTTGGATTTTTTCATTTACAATTTTTTATTTCATTTTAATATGTTTTTTTTTAAATTTTTTTGTTTTTGTTTTGTTGTTATATGTATTCTTTTGTATTTTTTGAAATGCAGAAAAAATGAAGTGCAGAAAGTAAAGCACGAAAATACCCCCATACTTAAGTCCAACATTGTCCCCAATATTATATCGTAAGTATGCGGAACAGAAAGGAAAGACAATATATATAAAGAAAAGAAAGGGAAGGGGGTAGAAGCTTCCCTGAAACGCGTAGGGGGAGGCCGATCAGAAACCCTGCGTTTATTAGAAAAAGCAGCAAAGATAATGAGGAAGGAGCGAAAAAGATAAGCGAGGGATGCCTCCCAGGAGCGCTTTGTTTATAGTCGTGTAGCTTGACTATTTTGGCGGGTTTATTAGGTGGAGGAAAGTTATGATTTCGCTAAAACCGATCACTGGGTCGCCTGCTATATAAGACTTTAACCGATGACCGTTTACTTTAAAAGAGCCTTTTTCCGGGTGGGAGACGAGTACGGTTCCATAAGGAAAAACTTCTTTAACTAGGAAGGGACCGGACCATCTAGATTTTAATTTACCTGGAAAAAGCCTAAGACGTGAATTGTAAAGAAGGACAAGATCGCCCGGAGAAAATAATTTTTGGGACTTGATTTTTCGATCGTGATATAACTTAGAGCGCTCCTTATAGAATTTATTGCTCTCGTAAGCGTTCGCACACCATTCATCGAGCTCGTTTAGTTGCAGTTTTCTATTCTGAGCGGCTAAGTTGGAGTCGAGGTTTAAGAGTTTTAAAGCCCAAAGAGCGCGATGCTCTAATTCTACGGGTAAATGGCACGCTTTGCCGTAGACTAACCGGAACGGCGTACAACCAATTGCGGTTTTGTATGCCGTCCGATACGCCCACAACGCATCGTCGAGTTTAACGGACCAATCTTTCCTATTTAGCGAAACGGTTTTTTCTAAAATTCGCTTAATCTCTCGATTTACTACCTCGACTTGGCCACTTGTTTGCGGGTGGTAGGGGGTGGCAAGCTTGTGCGTGACTCCGTATTTAGCTAACGTCTTAGCCATAAGAGCGTTATAGAAATGCGTTCCCCTATCACTAACAATTGCGCGAGGCGTGCCGAAGCGAGAAAATAATTTTTTAAGAAATGTAACGACGACTCGCGCATCGTTGGTGGGGAGAGCTTGCGCTTCCGCCCACCTCGATACATAGTCGACCGCCACTAAAATATACATATTTTTGAAAGATGGAGGTAGGGGGCCAATAAAATCTATGCCCCACAAATCGAAGACTTCGCATTCTAAAAACATGTTTTGGGGCATCTCGTCGCGATGAGAGATGTTACCCGACCGCTGACAGCTATCGCATGCGCGCACAAAATTATGCGCGTCTTTGAAGAGAGTGGGCCAAAAGTAGCCCGCCTCTAGCGCCTTCCGAGCGGTCCGGTTGGCTTGATAATGCCCACCGGCTGGACCCTCGTGGCAGTGCTTAAGAATTTGCAAGCACTCCACACCCGCAACGCATCTTCGGACCGCTTGGTCCGCGCAGATACGAAAAAGAAATGGGTCCTCCCAAAAGAAATTTTTCAAGTTAGAAAAGAATTTCTTCTTTTGATGACTTGAAAACTCTTTTGGAAGTACCCGCGCTACTAAGAAATTTGCAAAATCTGCGAACCAAGGCGAAGATGACGAAGATTTATTAATGGCAAGAAGGCGTTCCTCGGGGAATCTGTCATTTATTTCAGATTCGACGAGCGCTTCCGCACCCGGATTTTCTAAACGGGAGAGGTGGTCTGCCGCTAGATTTTCCGCTCCCCGCTTATCTCGGATCTCCAAATCAAACTCTTGTAGGAGGAGAATCCATCGAAGAAGGCGGGGCTTCGCATCATTTTTAGCTAATAAATATTTAAGCGCGGAGTGATCGGTAAAAACGATAACTTTAGATAGCGTTATATACGAGCGAAACTTATCGAAAGCGAAAACGATGACTAAGAGTTCCTTTTCCGTTGTCGTGTAATTTACTTGTGCGGAAGTGAGCGTCTTGCTAGCGTAATAAATAGGATGAAAATGTTTTTCTACGCGTTGGCCAAGAACGGCACCTAAGGCAATATCACTAGCGTCGCACATTATTTCGAATAGGAAGGGACCAATTAGGGGCCACTAAAATTGGTGAAGAGATAAGTTTTTGTTTTATCAAATTAAAGCCGGACTCGCATTCGCTACTAAAGATGAAACGTGATTCCTTTTCCAAGAGGTGAGTTAGCGGCTTTGTTATTTTTGAAAAGTCTTGAATGAAACATCGATAAAAGCCCGCATGGCCTAAGAAACTCCTAATAGATTTTACGTTTGTTGGATGCGGAAGTTTTTCTATAATTTCTATCTTGGCCTTATCCACCTCTATCCCCTTAGACGAAATCATATGGCCGAGGACCAAACCTCCTCGAACCATAAAGTTGCATTTTTCCCAATTTAAAACAAGGCTTGTGTCCTCGCACCGTTGAAGGACACGATCTAAATTGTGAAGGCAATCGGGAAAAGAGCGTCCGAAAACAGAGAAGTCATCCATAAAGACTTCCATAATGTCTTCTACTAGCTCGCCAAAGATCGCTAGCATACATCTTTGGAATGTAGCTGGCGCGTTGCAGAGTCCAAATGGCATTCTTCGATATGCGAAGGTGCCAAACGGGCAAGTAAAAGTTGTTTTCTCTTGATCATCGGGGGAAATGGGGATTTGGAAAAACCCCGATAAACCATCAAGAAAACAATAATACGGATGACCGGATAAACGCTCTAAATTCTGGTCCAAAAATGGCAGAGGGAAATGGTCCTTGCGGGTGGCGTCATTAAGTTTCCTATAGTCGATGCACACTCGCCAACCCGTAACAGTACGAGTTGGGACAAGCTCGTTATGCTCATTCGCCACTACGGTAAGACCGCCCTTCTTGGGCACGACATGCACGGGACTAACCCATGCACTGTCCGAAATAGGGTAGATAATCCATGCATCTAATAACTTAATGATTTCGGCTTTAACGACGTCTTTCATGTTTGGGTTAAGACGACGCTGCGGCTGAATCATTTTGCGGCAATTATCGTTAAGAAAAATCTTATGGGTGCAAAAGGAGGGGCTAATCCCCTTTAAGTCAGAGATTTGCCATGCAATTGCGTGGCGATGTTTAAATAAAACTTCCAATAAATCGGAAGTCTCCGACTCACTCAAGTCCGAAGAAATGATAACGGGAAGCGTATCGCCTTTTCCCAAAAATGCGTATTTGAGTGATGCGGGTAAGGGTTTGAGGTCTAGGATGGGCGGTTCTTCTAGGGAGG
Source organism: Platanthera guangdongensis (assembly GCA_039583875.1). Classification (NCBI taxonomy): domain Eukaryota; kingdom Viridiplantae; phylum Streptophyta; class Magnoliopsida; order Asparagales; family Orchidaceae; genus Platanthera; species Platanthera guangdongensis. The sequence continues at coordinate 113,220,713 of CM077148.1, read as the reverse complement.
TTTTAATACCTATGTCTTTCTTACCAATTGGTTCGAAAGGCAAGTCTAAAGAAGTATCCTCATCGCATTTAAAATTTTCGAGCGCATAAACATCGTCGTTTAAAAATACGGACTCGAAAACGGGAGAAGAACGATCTCCAAAAAAGGTATCTAAAGAATAGCAGAAATCGTCGCTCGATGACAAATTGTCCATCGAGGGATTAATAGAGAAAGTAACTTGGTCATCGCCTACTAGGAGGAGAAGACTACCATTACTAACATCTATTAGTACGCGGGAGGTGGCGAGAAAAGGGCGACCGAGTATTATTGGTACCTCGGCGTCCTCCTCGATATCTAAGATGACGAAGTCTACCGGGAAGGTAAACTTGTCGACTCGGACAAGGACGTCCTCCACTACCCCGATAGGGAACTTAACCGAGCGATCCGCTAATTGGATGCGCATGTTCGTAGGACTAGGAGTACCCAAACCTAAACGCGAAAAGAGCGAGAACGGCATTAGATTAATGCTAGCCCCTAAATCAGCTAAGGCGTACTTTACTAATATATTGCCAAAAAGGCACGGGATGGAAAACCGTCCCGGGTCGTTTTGTTTTGTGGGCAATTTATTAGTAAGGGCCGCCGAGCAGACGGCGTTGAGAGAGACATGCGAAATATCCTCTAATTTACGTTTATTAGAAAGTAGTTCTTTTAAAAATTTCGCATATTTGGGCATTTGCGAGATAGCCTCGCAAAAAGGAACATTAATGTGAATTTGTTTTAATAATAAAATAAATTTTGCATATTGCGCGTCCTGACGCTCGTTTTCTAACTTATGCGGATACGGAAGAGCCTTGTTTAAAATAATTTTTTCTTTTATAATTGGTAAAGGCGGCGTACGCGAAGAAAGGGGAAGAGGGGTCGGAGGTGAAATATGTACCTGAGGGTCGGTCCGTTTTGGATCGACCACCTCCTTTCCGCTACGGAGGGTTATAGCATTGGCGTTCTCCCGCGGATTGGGCTCCGTGTTTCCCGGCAGTGCCCCGAGCGCGCGCTCGGACATCATCCTCGCCAGCTGTCCAACCTGTTGTTCGAGTGTTTTTAGCGATCCGGTGATGTTCCGGATATTTGACTCGTTGGACGCAATATACTTCGAAAAATTTTCCTCCATCGGGGAGGGTTTCGGAAGAGGAGGAGGAGGAAGAAATCCGGGCGCATAAGAAATAGGGGGACGCTGAGCATTATTCGGGTTGCTCCACGAGAAGTTGGGGTGATTCCTCCAACCCGGATTATAGTTATTACTATAAGGGTTGTTGTTGGGGTTGAAGGGAGGACGACCCGAATTTCCCATGAAGTCCACGAACTCTTCAGCTACGCAGACATTAGGGGGAATAAAACAAGGCGGAGTGGAGGAGGCAGCAGACATCTCCGCCACTTGCTTTGTTAACCTTTCAACTTGAAGGGTCAAGAGAGCAGTGGCATCCACTTCAAAAAGACCAGCCGCCGGCTTTGGCCGTCCCCGCGGGACGTTCCATTGATAGGCGTTCATAGCCATCTCTTCGAATAAAGCCTGGGCGGCCTCGGGGGTTTTGTTGTTAAGCGTACCCCCGGCAGCCGCGTCAATCATTTGACGCGTATGAAAATTCAGCCCATTATAAAAAATTTGAACTTGCAACCACGTTGGCAGCGCGTGGTGCGGGCAACGGCGGAGGAATTCCTTAAACCGTTCCCAAGTCTCGTATAGAGACTCAGGATCGTTTTGCACAAACGAAGAAATGTCCGCCCGCACCTTTGCAGTTTTTGCGGGCGGAAAGTACTTCATTAGGAACCGTTCCGTCAACTCAGCCCACGTGGTGATACATCCTCGCGGGAGGGCATTCAACCACGCCTTGGCTTTGGACTTAAGGGAAAAAGGAAATAAGTGCAAACAAATGGCGTCATCAGTGACGCCATTAATCTTGAAGGTGTCGCATATCTCCAAGAAATTGGACAAGTGGACATTCGGGTCCTCATCCGGCAGTCCATCGAACTGCACCGCGTTTTGGACCATTTGAATGACACTTGACTTTATTTCGAAATTATTATTCGCCACTGCAGGGCGAACAATACTAGACCCAGAATCATCCAGGTTAGGCCGGGCGTAATAGGACATAGTACGCTCGGCCGCCGGGGGAGGGTTAGGCGCAGCCATAAGTACAACAGTAGGTACTCCGATAGATTCCTCGGGATCTAAAGAAGGATTTCGGCGTTGAGATCGGATACGCGCAAGAGAGCGTTCGATCTCAGGGTCGAAGTCCAAATCTTCAGACTCTGAGGGTTGTCCTCGGGTCATACACCCAAACAAAAATAAAACAAAATAAACTCTTTTTTTTGTTTTAAAATAAAGTTTTTAGTTTTTTTTTATAGAAAATAAGTAAAATTAATAGACTCCGAAATTCAAAATAGCAACTCGAAAAGAGGGTCCCCGGCAACGGCGCCAAAAACTTGATGCGCCCGCGAACAGACTCTTACTGTGGTTGGTTCGGTGAGTCGATCGCCGCGGGCTGGCTCGGGTAGGCAAGTGCACCTATCGCAAGTAGTACTCGATATTCGGGGGAATACCGAGGTCGTATTGTTCTCGGGGTCGCGTTGACTATTCTTACTCCTCCGGGAGGACTATTATTTTACTGAAAGTAAGGTGGATTTTTTTTACTTAATAAAAGACGGAAAAGCAAAGGAGCGAAAAAATGATTTAGAAAATATTCGATGAAGGGTTAACGCTCGGCATCGAATCGGATTAAGACTAAAACAATTTTTAATAATAAAAAGACTTAGTTTTCAAATTAATAAAAAGGCAACTTGGCCGTGGAGGTTCCACTAATGTGAGCTCACCTAGCTATAGGGATATCGCTCACCTAAACGTTAAGACTATTCGACCGAACGTTAGTCCGACGAAGGATTCCTCTTAACGCCCGCTTTACGCTAAGAACCCCGCTATTGGGTGGGGAACCCAATCCGGTAGAATTACGCTTGTCCTCTCTCGAGGGTATGCACGCAACTCTATTTACCCAGGGGTTATCGGTCCATATGCACGGCCTCTCGGCTAGCTAGCATATGGACTACGGAAATAGGGCCCACACATCGATATGTGGTCCTACGCGTCGTAAACCCGGGTTAAACCTAAAGTGCTTAAATTAAAATGAAAATAAAGAGCTTCAATTATTATAAATCATTTTAAATGTCCCAATGCTCTTCGATGCCGAGGCTAATAGCGATTAGCCACACATCGGTATGGGGACGGCTTATAATTTAGTGAGGCGCGAGTTCGAAATTAAATGCTAAACGATTATAAGAAGGCGACACAAGAAAAATAACAACATTTAGAAAACTGAAAAATTAGCTACAACAAGAACTCACGCACACTCCAAATTATAAATTAAAAAGGAACTAAGTTACACATGAAAGAAATTTGCATAATTCAAATTTGCGAGTCCCACTCAAACGAGTGGGGGCGGTAAATAAAAGCTGAAAATTGTAAGTCCTACTCAAACGAGTAGGACTGAAATGAAAGCGAGTCCTACTCAAATGAGTAGGAGAAAATAAATGCGATTACAGGGCTATAAAGTCCGGCCATTTAACTCAAGTGAGTAGGCGGAAAAATAAAGAAAGAAAAATTACAAGTCCTACTCGAACGAGTAGGACTGAAAATGAAAACGGTGCGCCATTTAACTCTTAACGAGTAGGCGGAAATAAATACACACAGACACACACACTCCATAAGAAATTCAAGAAAACAATAAAGCTAACACCTACACTCACACACTCTACAAAATTTGAATCAAAGCATCAAAAATTATACTCATACACCCACACACACAACATGAATATTTAAGAAGAACAAAAGAAAATTTATTCTCATACACTCACACACACTAATAACAAAGAAAAATCAAAGTTACCTAAAAATGAAAATAACAAGATTTCTACTCCTAAAACTTACCCAAAACACATAAAAAGAACAATTAAAAAGAGAATGAGAAAAAAAGTTTTACAAAATAAAGTCAAAATCAAAGGTGATCAAAAATTAAAATTAAAACTTTTTCATTCTTAAGAATTTATAAAAGTGATAAAAAAAGGTGAAGAGAAAATGAAAAGAACAAAAGATGTTTTACAATCCTAAAAGAAAAACTAAGTAAAAAAAAGAACAAATTCACTTTTCAAACTCATTTATGAATTCATAAGAATGAAATCCTATTACTTTCAAGAAAAAGACAAGGTGAAAAAGAGGAAAACCTATCATCCCTAAGCATGAAAACAAGTTAAAAAAAACATGTAAAGTAAGCATGTTACACTCATACACACACACACACTTTTTATAAATGAAGAACAAAGATGAAACTAAGAATAAAAAGGAGAAAGAAAGTGGGTACAAGTGTTCATTCCAAAGCTAAGTATGAAGAGAAAATCTAACATTTTATTGATTTTTAGGAACTATTACAAGCTATTGCAAGGGCTAAAGCTAAAGCAAAATAAGACATGAAATAAAAAGGGAGAAATCTCCTTACATAGCCTTGGAAATCACGGATGCAGCCCACAAAAAGACACTAAATTGGCCCAAAAATCTGAACCCTTGGACCTTACAGAACTGGGCAATTTATAGGCAAAAAAATTCTAAGTACACGCCCTCGGTCACGGGCGTGTAGGGGGGGCGTGACAGTACTATTCATGAAGGCGGCTGGCGATTGGACAGGAAAGTTGACTTCGGGCTGAGTTCGCGGCAGTCACGCCCCAGGTCACGGGCGTGACTCCGGGCGTGTCGGGGAGGTAGAACCGGGCGCGGGTTGCGCCGAAAGTCTTCGGCAGCATCTTGTCTGGCTAGCTGGAAAGGTCACGCCCCAGGTCACGGGCGTGACTCTGGGCGTGTTAGTTGGTGTCGACACTCGACGAATGTCGAGTGGAAAGTGTCGAGTCAAAATCGTCGAGCGGAAATTGAGTCACGCCCCAGGTCACGGGCGTGACGCTGGGCGTGACTGTTGGTGTCGACACTCGACGATCGTCGAGCGGAATTCGTCGAGAGGAGAGGACACGGGCTTGGGTCACGCCCCGTGTCGGGTGACACGGGCGTGTCGCCAGGCGTGTTGAGCTTTTTACTTCAGAAATCTGCCAGTTCACGGAATTTGAGCGTCACGCCTTGGTCACGGGCGTGACAAATATGTCACGGGCGTGTACTGCCCAATTTTGGCAGATTTTGAACTTTTTCTGAAAAATAAAATAAAACAAGGTAGAAGCAAATTTACAAGAATAGTAACATTTTATTGAACAAAAATAAGTAAAAACGACGAAAATAAATGAAAATGACTAAATTAATGTGCACAAAAATACGTGTATTTACAATTCATCAATGACCCTGGTCTCCACTTGGTTCCTCTTCTACAGCCATGACGCTCGCCAGAGTTCTTCTGTGCTGGTCACTGTCCACGCTCACCGCACCAAAATGTTGAAAACCAAAAATTGGTTTCCTGTGGAGTTCGACTCTTGGGGAAGGGGTGACCGCGCACCTACTACCCTCAAATGAAAGATCTAGGCACAAGACTAGGAACATAAGGGACAGACCCAAGGTCTCAGCGTGGAGGACCCGTCGCATACCCGGAAGACTAACAAACTCTTCCCCTCCCAAGCCAAGGGCTAAGCTAAGGCACCTTCGGAGAGCTCTCTTGGCCGACCGGAACATCTAAGGAGGATCTCAAGATCCCCTCCTTAACTAGAGGTGCCACCTCGGGTCTATGTAAAATGTTCCCCGCCCGCCTTTGTATTCCCGGCATGAGTCACGTCAATTCAAGCCATAGACCGCCGAAGACCCTCATCTATGCCAATGACTAACCGAATGACATAGAACGGGTACGGTTTCGTCTAACCCGTGCTCACATCGCAACGATAATTTAAGCCATATACGCGGGTCAAACTTCTTCGAGTCCCGTTTCCGCTACACACTTCATATAACCCGGTTATGTTCAAGTTGGCTCCCAGGCCACCAAGTTGGCAAAATTACGCATCTGCCTAGTTTTCCGGGTGCACCTTGGGGTTAATCCCCAAGGCTCCCTGTTGCAATATACCACGTAGAAAACCCGAAAAACACACAATCTCACGGAGTCTTCTCAGGCCATTTATGCAATGCAACATCACCGATCCAGACCAACTTATCCGGTTAGGCTTCACACATCATGCCTATATCCATTCTCGGTTACGGACTCTACATGTACACAATGGGGACTATTCATGTCTACCCGAAGGAACGCCTCAAACTCACTGCAAACTCGCGAGAGCGGGCTTCCCTATGCAAAAAAAGTAGATATTAACATGCTCAAGTAGAGAATCCTACATTCTTCAATGGCGCCATGGAAATGTAAGTGGATGAAAAGCACCGCACTCTCCTTGCCTCCGTAGATCCGAAGTCGGTTCGCAATTTAGAGCTCTGAAGCTCCGCCGGTGACCAGATCTAGGCTTCTTCTTCCTCCTTTGCTCTCCCCTCTCTCTTGACTTAGAAGGAAAACCACTCAAGTGAAATGAGGGTCTCAAAGGCCCAATCCCGGGTATATCCCAGTAGGAACAACCCCCAACCGTCGGATTCCAATATAAGGAAACGAATGGTTATGATTCGTAGCTGAAAAGTAAAACCTGGGCCGAACACGGCCTGCGACATGCCCGTGCCCAGGGCCGTGTCCCTCATTCATCGTCAAAATCAACGCGTTATGAAAATTATATGGGTCCCGACACGCCCCTATTTAACTTTACACACCCGTGTTCAAACTGACACGACCGTGTGGCTGGCCGTGTGCCCCCATCAACACAGCCCCGAAAACAACCCGAGACTCACACGGGTCTTGGACACGCCCGTGTCCTATTTTACATGCCCGTGTCAAACCCAAATACGCCTGGGCTCCAGGCCATGTTCACTGTCTCGACACTTCGTCGAGCGAAGTTCGTCGACTACCCGACACTTCCTTGGACACGCCCGTGTCCTAGGCCGTGTTCCATGTCTCGACACAATGTCGAGCGAAAATGTCGACTCATCGGGCCGATCGTCGATATGGGCTCGACACGCCCTGAGACACGACTGTGTCTCAGGCCCTGTTCCCTGTCTCAACACAATGTCGAGCGAAAATGTCGACTCCCCGGACCGATCGTCGACACGGGCTTGACACGCCCTAGGACACGCCCGTGTCCCAGGCCGTGTGCCCACTTCCAAATACCAGATTTGGCCCAAAATGCCTCCCGTCGCTCTTTTGAGTTTCGGGGCGTCACAATTCTCCCCCTCTTAAAAGAATTTCGTCCTCTAAATTACATAAAGGAAAGGAACATAAACTTAAATGGTACCTGAGTGAAACAACTCCGGGTACTCCTCAAGCATAGTTTGCTCTTGCTCCCAAGAGAGCTCCTCTCGACCGCAATTGTCCATCGAACCTTGACCATCCTGATCTCTTTATTGCATAGCCGCTTGAATTTCGAGTCTTCAATACGTACGGGTTTGACCGTCGTCGTCAACCCACTATCAGCTGGCACTTGATCGACTGCGATCACTTGCGTAGGCTCTTGTACCGCCTTCCATAGCACCGATATATAGAATACATCATGTAGACCACTAAGTTCCACTGACAGCTTCAACCGGTACGCTGCTTCACTAATCCGCTCCAAAACCTCAAACGGTCCAAGGTACCTCGGGCATAGCTTCTTCAAGCATCGCGCGCGGTGCCTAATAGTCGCTGGGGGAGCGGACGTGATAGCCACTTATTCTTTTTGACTAATGGTTGCTATGTCTTCCTTTTTAGGAGGAAACCCCACAGATAGAGCATCAGGTTTTGCAGGAGGACATCCAGGCCAAGACTATAGATCCTGATGTGATAGTACCATCGTTATCGTCATTGACCGATGTGAGTTTTTGAGAGACACATTTGTAGCTATTTGACATTATGTACTCTGATATTATAGAATCCTTGGTTGGTTCTTTTATTTGATGTACTTGTTTCTGGACTATTATACTGGTGTGCCATTTTGACTTCGGTTTTATATTCATTAAGTTGGGTTAGCATTGATGATATTTATCTTAGCCGGCAGGATGGGCATCTTGTGGTACATGTCAACCCGTGTGTTCACGCTACCGCATGGAGGCTCTTTCGGGCATAAGACTCCCCTCAGCTTTGTCTTGTGTTATGGGAGGGGGGGGGGGGTTACACGTTAGGTAGCAACACATCCAATCAATCTTTTGATCCAAAATAAGGCACTCCGATACACGACACGAAGTCCTCAGACATAAAGGAGTGCGAAACTCCATTATCAAATACTGCTCTTGCAGATAGTCCAAGATTAAGACAAGGTAAAATACAAACCAATTATACGATCGATGAATAGGGCATAAGGTATATAATGCAATAAAGCTATAATCTAACACGTACTTATAACCATATTGTCGTGCTTAATGGTGTAACACCCCCTATCCGTCGTATAGCATATAGCAGTAGTTTTGGCCGGGGCCCGACGCTATATACCACAAACAGACCGGGTGGTTACTCAATGGAAACCATCCAACCAATCCAACATCGTACAAAGAGCATTCTAGCAGAAGCAATTAAAATTGTTGCATTAATAAAGAACCCAACACAAGCATGAATGTCCACTAATACGCCAAAAGGAATGAAGTACAAATACAAAAGTATTGGACTTAAGGCCTTACAATTGTTCTCCTCATATAACATGTTTTCCAAACATCGGCACGCAGGCCGGCCATACATGAATAAAAGAAAGCACTCAAAAATTAGGCCTTCGAGGGCCGGCTCAGCAACTTGGGCTTTAGCCCGCTATTTACCGCTCCGCTCCGCAGCACCTGCAAGCACAATACACCGCAACAGTGGCAAACCAAAGCAACGGTCAGCCATGCTGACCAAATTATAACGATCCCGCCCCCAAATCGGGGCGACGATGCTCCTTCCCTGCACTATACTAGCACAACCAAGCAGTATATAAATACATTGCTTTAGAGGCATCAGCACGCACGACCACACGCCCCATGCTCTCAGGGCACATTCTCGATGATCACGGTCTAATCCCGCCGACTCACCACTGTCCCCGGGACGACAATCTCTCTTGAGCATTTGGTCTTTCTGGCCACTGCCTAAGACCCTCCATCTATGCCAACGGTAAGTGCCAAGTCACTTTAGGTCTCTTTAACCGAACGACATGGAGCGGGTACGGTTCCTCCTGACTCGTTGCTCACACCGCAACGTTAATTTAAAACATATGCGCGGGTCAAACTCTCCCGAGTCCCAAATCATTTACAAACATCACATAAACCCAGTTATGTTCAATTTAGCTCTCAGGCCCACATGATGGCAGAACCATGCATCCGCCCAGTTTTTCGGGTGTACCTTTGAGTTAATCCCCAAGACTCCCTGTTGCAATCTACCTCGTAGAAAACCCGAAAAACAAACAATCGAACGGAGTTTTCTCCGACCACTTATACAATGCAACATCACCGATCCAAACCAACTTGTCCGGGTAGGCTTCACATATTATGCCTATATCCGTTCTCGATTACGGACTGTACATGTACACAACGGGGACCATTCATGTCTACCAGAAGGAATGCCTCAAACTCACCGCAAACTCACGAGAGCGGGCTTCCCTATGCAAAAGAAGTAGAGCTTCACATGCTCAGGTAGAGAATCGTTACCCTAGCATTCTTCCTTGGCGCCATGGAAATGTAAGCGGATGAAAAGCACCGCACTCTCCTTGCCTCCGTAGATCCAAAGTCGGTTCACGATTTGGAGCTCCGAAGCTCCGTCGGTGACCGGATCTAGGCTTCTTCTTCTTCCTTTGCTCTCCCCTCTCTCTAGACTTAGAAAGAGAACCACTCATGTGAAATGAGGGTTTCAAAGGCCCAATCCAGGGTATATCCCAGTAGGAACAACTCCCATCCGTCGGATACCAAAATAAGGAAACGAATGGCTACGATTCGTAGCTGAAAAGTAAAACCTGGGCCGAACATGGCCTGCGACATGCTCGTATCCAGGGCCGTGTCCATCATTCGCCATCAAAATCAACGCAATACGAAAATTACACGAGTCCCGATATGCCCGTGTTTAACCTGACATGCCCGTGTTCAAACTGACACGGCCGTGCGGTTGGCTGTGTGCCCCCATCGACACAGCCCCGAAAATAAACCGAGACTCACATGGGTCTTGGACACTCCCGTGTCCTATTTGACACGCCCGTGTCAAACCCGAACACGCCTGGGCTCCAGCCGTATTCACTGTCTCGACACTTCAACGAGGGAAGTTCGTCGACTACCAGACACGGCCTTGGACATGCCCGTATACTAGGCCATGTTCCGTGTCTCGACATTTCATCGAGCAGAAATCGTCTACTTCCGTACAGATCGTCGACATGAGCTTGACACGCCCTGAGACACACCCGTGTCTCAAGCCGCGTTCGCTGCTCGACGATCGTCGACTCCAAAAATTCGTCGACCTCATGGCCAAATCGTCGACTCAAGCCTGACATGCCCTGGGACATGCTCGTGTCCCAGGCCGTGTGCCCCTGCCAAATTCCAGATTTGGCCCAAAACGCCTCCCGTCACTCTTTTGAGTTTCGGGGCATTACAACTCTCCATATCTTAAAATAATTTCGACCTCGAAATTACATAAAGGAAAGAAACATAAAACTTAAATGGTACGTGAGTGAAACAACTCTGGGTACTCCTCAAGCATAGTCTGCTCTCGCTCCCAAGAGAGCTCCTCTCTACCGCAATTGTCCCAACGGACCTTAACCATCATGATCTCTTTATTGCGTAGCCGCTTGACTTCCGAGTCCTCAATACGTACGGGCTTGACCTTTGTCATCAACCCACTGTCAACTGGCACTTGATTGACCGTGATCACTTGCATAGGCTCTTGCACTGCCTTCTGAGCACCGATATATGGAATACATCATGTACACCACTAAGCTCCACAGACAGCTTCAACCGGTATGCTGCTTCACTAATCCGCTCCAGAACCTCAAACGGTCCAAGATACCTCGGGCTTAGCTTCTTCAAGCGCCGCACCCGCGAGACACCCTTGAACGGCTTGATCTTAATGTACACCCAATCGCCAACAGCGAAATCCACCTTCCTGTGCTTGGAATTATAGTACTTACCCTGGCGGTCCTGAGCGATTAGCAACCTCTCCCGAATGGTTCTTACCAAATAAGTAGCATCCTCCACCTCTAGTCGCTTATACAACTTTGATTCACCTGTTTCCAACCAAGACAACGGCGTGCGACATTTTCTACCATAAAGGGCCTCAAAGGGAGCCATTTGAATGCTCGCATGGTAGCTATTGTTGTAAGAGAATTCCACCAAGTATAGGTGATCTTGCCATTGCTTTCCAAAGTCCAGGACACACATGTGAAGCATGTCTTCCATTGTCCTATTGACCCTCTCGGTCTGCCCATCCGTGTAAGACTCCCCCTCCCCGAATCCCAAAACACGGCACGAAGAGGGAGTCTTATGCCCGGAACAGCTGCCTTGCGGTAGCATTAGCACACGGGCTAACCTGTACCACAAGACGCCTGTTCCGCCGGCTACAACAATATCAATATAACATGCCAACCCAACCAAATAAATAAACAAACAGAAGTCAAATCCACACTAAGTTAAAATGTCCAAATACATCAATAATGAGAAGCTAAAACATGCTTATACAATATATCAGAGTACAGCTAAACATTGCCCAAACGGGCTACATCAGAGTATCAAATACTAACATCAGAAACTGACGGTATCGATGGCACCGTCACCTCAGGCCCTGTCATCCTGGCCTGGCTGTCCTGCTGCGTAGTCTGCGGCTGCTCCACCTGCGGCGTGACCTCCTAAAAAGGAAGACGTAGCAACTGTTAGTCGAAATGACTAAGTGGTTTCACATCCGCTCCCCCGGCGACTCCTCGGCACCGGGCGGAGAAAAGGAACAAGAGTATAGTATATAACAAGTATGCAAGTAAAGGAAGTACAAGCAGGTGGCAGTAGTGTAAGAGTAACAGCATCATAATCAGCATTTATGTAAAAGCTACACTAAACTAGCAAGTATAAGTAACAGCAGGAAAGTAACTTAACTTATAAGAATGCCCATACAAACTTAAAAGTTAAGGATCGGGTTACATAAAAGTAACTCATCGTATAAGAGTGCCCATACAAACTTATACGATGAGGATCTGGTGGTGCAATGATATGAAATGCTATGAATGCTATACAATGACTCACCCATGCAAATGCTATGTCGACACAGACTATAGTTCCCACTTTTCGAGCAGGTAGCTAACCTCTCAGGCATCAGCCGCCGTGGCCAGGCGGTGACAGTAGAACGGGCACTTCTACTACTAGGCGGGTATCACACTACTTCACCTAGGCCTCCGTACGCCTCAACGCTAAGAACACAACAGCGGAGCCCATGCGTACTATGGCCCAGCGGGGTCTTGGGTAGATGTGCACCAAGAACACAGCCCGAACTGGCCTTGCGTGACCCGGAAGGGGCCTCGGAAGAGAGCACGAGGACACAGCCCAACCGTTCACATGGTCGGAGGGGTCTCGGGGCGTGAACACCGAGGACACAGCCCAAACCGACCAAGTCTAACTGCCAACTCCCGTCGGTGTGACGACTGGCGAGCCCGTAGACCTGCCACACTATCCGTAACCCAGGATTACGACACCGCGTGTCGACTCACACCACATGCAAATTCCACATCAACATATCATGGAAGGGGCCTCGGAAGTAAACACGAGGGCACAGCCCAACCATCCATCCACTCCTTATCTCAACACAACCAAAACAAGTGGCGGTCAACACCGCACTTACAAACTTACACAATACTACCCATAGGAAGGCGACGCTCTAAGTATTGGACTACCAAATTCAATCCACTATTCAACATTCACATGGCCATGAGTTATCCTTCTATATGTCATATCAGGTGATTTCAACACAATATATCAAGATGCACATGTATAAAAATCTACTAACTTCTAACAAGTCAAATCATTCAAGTATACTATCTTACAATTCTATCACATGGAATCCGATTAATAATCTTCATCATTTATGCAACTGAATTGATTATTCATAAGAGTTTATCCAAGCCTCAGGGTTACCTGTAATATTAGTTTCTCCGAATCCAAATCCAAATATTATAAACCCAGATTTTTAAGTGCAGGAATAGTCTGGACAGCAACTTCAACCGGAGATTCCTGAAGTTACAGGAATCCGGTGGAGGCGTGTAACCCCTCGTTGGAAAGGTATTTCCATGATCTACAACTTGCATATTCAGGTCACAACCCAGATCTGACAATAACTTACTCGAAATCGTCTTCAAAGTTCACTGCGCACAAAACACAATTTCTGTGTACAGGAATTGCCGGACAGCAAACTCGATTAGGTTTTCCCGGGGCCACAGACATCACCTGAAGTCGTGCAACCACTCGTTGGAAAGGTATTTCCGAGGGCTACAACTTTCGTGTTTAGCCAAAAGCCCAGATCTGGCCATATCCATCGGGAAAATGGCCTAGAAGATTGCTGCGCGCAGAATACAGATTCTGCGCGCATCTTAAAGGAAAATGAACGGCATCGGTTCGTCTTCCTCATCAAGGCGATCGTTCCTAAATTTTCCAGAAATATTCTCCTCCCTTATTCAACCTCAAAGGCCATAAACTCCTCACGAGACCATCCACCCATCGTCATGTTGAAGAAAAGGGGAAGGGTTGAAGAGATCTAAAGTCTAGAATACAAGTTCTAACATGGCCTAACCTAGAAATCTTCTCCTCTCCATCAAGACTCTCTTGAGTCGATGTCTCTCCTAAGACATAACTATAGATCTAGCACCAAGGGAGAGGGTAGGAAACTCACGTTGGCTCCTGCGGTACCACCATTTCTGGCCATGGATCGCGTAGTTCTCCTTGGCGGCATCTTCTCTTTCACGGCGATGGCGAATCTCCTCCGGTAGAACTTGCTCCAGCGGTTTTCCTCTCACCAGGAGTTCTCACAGGAGATAGGGGGTGAAATGAGAGTGAAAACGGCTAGGGTTTCCTCTGCCCCTTATAAACAAAATATGACAAGGGTAGGGACACGGCCGTGTCCGTACCCGTGTCCCGCTTCCGCGAAACGGCCGTGGCGGTTTCCATGTCGGTTCAATGTTTGACACGGGTAGGGACACGCCCGTGTCCCGACCCGTGTTCACATGACACGGCCGTGTGCCTGGCCGTGTCATTGGCCGTGTACTTCTCGGGTTGCATCTCGACACTTCTCGTCGAGCTCAACTCGACGCACACGGGTAGGGACACGCCCGTGTCACTACCCGTGTCCCCCGCTCGACTATCTCGATGCATCTCGACGATCTCGACACGCTTCGTCGAGACCATCTCGACGCACACGGGTAGGGACACGGCCGTGTCACTACCCGTGTCACCTGGTGTCGACACAGTTCGACGGTCTCGACACGGCTCGTCGAGCTCAACTCGACGCACACGGGTAGGGACATGCCCGTGTCACTACCCGTGTCACTTGGTGTCGACACAGTTCGACGATCTCGACACGCCCCGTCGAGCTCAACTCGACGCACATGGGTAGGGACACGCCCGTGTCACTACCCGTGTCACGCCCGTGTCTTTTTACACTGATTTCTCCACTTCTCCACAAGTGCAGTCCAATTCCCTGCACTTCTCAGGACTTGAGTCAACCCTCCTGACTCAAAAACACACACACTAGGGGCCTAGAGCGATTCGGGACGTTACAAATCCTATAAACAAAATAAAAGATTTCGTCCCCGAAATCAGGCTTAGGCTGTGTGGAGAAAAGCTTAACAGGAAATTTATCATATGTTTTTAAATAAGATTACCTTGGGCAAACAACTCCGGGTAGCGTTGCTGCATCAAATCCATAGGCTCCCAGGTGTACTCCTCCTTCCATGATTCATCCATAGCACCTTCACTAAGGGGACACTTTTGCGGCGTAATGTTCTTGTCTCGCTGTCAACAATCCGTACCGGCTCTATTCGCACAAACCTATCTGACGCCACCGCACCATCAGTAGTGGGAATAAATTGGTCGGGCCGCAATAGTGTTTTTCGAAGCGACGATACATGGAACACGTCGTGAAGATTTTCTAGTTCCGGTGGTAACTCCAACCGATAGGCCAACAGGTCAATTCTTTCCAATATAGTATAAGGCCCAACATACCTTGGGCTGAGCTTTTTCACCCCACGCACCCGCGACACACCATGCATCGGCCGAATCTTGAGAAACACTTTTTCGCCCACTTGGAACTCCACCATCCGGTGCTTTTTATTGTAATATTTTGCCTGTCGACTTTGAGCCTCCAACATGCGATCCCGTATCAATCTGACCACCGCATCAGTATCATCTATGTATTTGTTTCCCAATGCCTTCAGATCTTCATCTTGCACCCAAGACAAGGGAGTCCTGCACCTTCTTCCGTAAAGGGCTTCATGGGGCGCCATACCGATGCTCGCTTGATGACTATTATTGTAGGAGAATTCCACCAGGGGCAAGAGTCTTTCCCACGGCTCTCCTCTGTCCAACACACATAACCTCAACAAATCCTCCAGCGTTCTGATGGTCCTCTCTGACTGCCCGTCAGTCTGAGGATGAAATGCGGTACTAAAGGTTAGGCGTGAGCCCAAATACGCCTGTACCGCCTTCCACTCATTGGATGTAAACCGACCATCCCGATCCGAAATAATTGTCTTGGGCACGCCATGATACCGTACAAATTGCTCCACAAAAAGGCGTACCAAAACATCCACGTGTGCTTCCTTCTTCATTGGAATGAACCGGGCCACCTTTGTCAGTCAATCCACAATAACCCACACCGAATCATTCCCGGAGCGTGAGCGAGGTAGCCCATGGACAAAGTCCATGGAGATATTCTCAAACTTCCATTCGGGAATTGACAAAGACTGCAACAAACCACCGGGACTCCTGCATTCAGCCTTCACCCTTTGGCAAGCTTCGCAATGTGTAACATAGTAGCGAACATCCTTCTTCATTCCCGACCAACACATGGTCTTCCGCAGTCCGGCGTACATCTTAGCAATACCCGGGTGTACTGAATATTGAGAGGAATGCGCCTCTCTCAATATATCCTCCCGAATTTTGCCGCCCTTGGGAATATAAAGTCGGCCACGAAAATAAACAAGGCCGTCTTTGAGTGTGTACTCATCGGTGGTCCCATCTTCAATTGCCTTAATTGCCGGGGTCAAGGCCGCATCCATTCCTTGCTCCACCCGAATCCGGTCTCGGATATCACAAACTATGCTCATGTTGGCCAAATACTCCGCATACTCGGCCGAAGGAGCCTTGAATACTAGAGTAATTTCCATCTCCTCGATCATCCGAGCCAACTCCATACTCATCAACTGAGACTCTGGGCTAGAGCCTGGCGCTTTTCTACTCAAGGCATCGGCTACCGAGTTCGCTTTCCCGGGGTGGTAGTTCATGGTGAACTCATAGTCGCATAGAAATTCCAACCACCGCCGTTGTCTCAGGTTCAACTCCTTCTGAGTGTGGACATACTTCAAGTTCTTGTGATCGGAAAAGATCTCGCAGTGTACGCCATATAGGTAATGCCTCCAGACCTTCAAAGCGAAGACCACTGCTCCCAACTCCAAATCATGAACCGGGTAATTGATTTCATGTTTCTTTAACTGCCTTGAAGCATATGCGATCACGTGCCCATGCTGCATCAATACCGCTCCCATCCCTTGATATGAAGCGTCCGTGTAAACTTGGAATCCTTCCTTCCCTGACGGAAGTGCAAGGATGGGGGCGGAGGTAAGCCTATCCTTCAGCTCTTGAAACGCCGCTTCACATTGAGGTGTCCACTCAAATGGCACACCCTTCTTCGTCAAGGAGGTAAGAGGAAGGGCAATCTTGGAAAATCCTTTCATGAACTTGCGGTAGTAGCCAGCAAGTCCAAGAAAGCTTCGTACATCGGCCGCCGACTTCAAGGGTGACCACTCCTTCACGGCTCGAACGTTTGCTGGATCCACCGCTAATCCTGCTCCACTGATCACATGCACCAAGAAGGCTACCTCCTTAAGCCAGAATTCACACTTGCTAAACTTGGCGAACAAGGAGTGCTCCTTCAATTTCTTCAAAACCAAGGTCAGGTGCTCGACATGCTCCTCCTCCGTCTTTGAGTAGACCAAGATGTCGTCGATAAAAACTATGACGAAGATGTCCAAATATGGTTCAAACACCTTGTTCATCAAACTCATGAAGGCCGAAGGGGCATTTGTGAGCCCAAACGGCATTACTGTGAACTCATACAAACCATATCTCGAACTGAAGGCCGTTTTCTGGATGTCCCCTTCTTGTATCCTCAACTGATAGTATCCGGAGCGCAAGTCCAATTTAGAAAACCAATGTGCTCCCACTAGTTGATCGAACAACTCATCGATCCGAGGTAGTGGGTAAGTGTTCCGTACCGTCAACCGATTGAGTTCCCGATAATCTATGCACAAACGCAGGGTTCCATCCTTCTTCTTTACGAACAGCACAGGGGCTCCCCATGGTGATGAACTGGGGCGAATGAACCCTGAATCCACCAGTTCTTGCAATTGAACTCTAAACTCCGCAAGTTCTTCGAAGCCATTCTGTACGGAGCCTTGGATATAGGCTTGGCACCTGGTACTAGATTGATCTGGAAGTCAACCTCTCTATGCGGAGGTAATCCTGCTAGATTCTCAGGAAATACCTCGGGAAAATCCCGCACAGCCCATACATCCTTTAATTCCAACGCTTCCTCCTTCAACTCGAACCAGATCATGAAGACCTCGTCCCCCTTCCTATGAGCTTTTACAACCTGGACGGAAGATAACATCGTGCGAGGTGCGAAGCCAATACCTTGGAAGATGACGTCAGAGTCTCCATGTCTCAAATAGATCCGCTTCTCCGCGCAGTCGATCCTCGCGATGTGCCAATCCAGCCATACCATGCCCAAAATGATGTCAAACTCCGGCATTCTCAGAACCGTGGCCGGCGTATCAAAGGCCTTCCCATCAATAAATAACTCAAACTCGCACTTGGCAGTTGCGATCATCTCCGAGCCATCCGGAAGGCGTACACGTCGGGCTATGCCAGTGAAGTACTGTATACCCTCCACGTCTTTTATGAAATCCTCGGACACAAAATAGTGTGAGGCACCGGTATCGAACAGTGCATAGGCTGTCTTCCCGCCAATAATCACGTTGCCTAAGTACCAACAACCAAAACTTATTGCTAGTGGCTAGTAAGTTCTAATCAATTCAAGTTAGACCATGCAAATATGTAAATTAATTAAATCATACCTGCAATCACATCTTGTGGGTTCCGTTCCTGCGCCATGTCAAGCGCGTACACCTGATCCCGGACCGGTCCGGGGTTTCCTCTTGGCGGTCCTCGTCCTCGACCACGCATATATCCCCGCCCTCGTGGAGCTGCTGGAGGGAGAGCCGGACGGAGAGCAGGAGGGAGAGCAAGGAGGGGCGTTCCCATATAGCTGCGGGAAAAAAAGCCGGATGTGGCCCGGCTGGTTGCATTCGAAGCACACCAGACCACGACGCCCTTCAGGTTGTTGAAATCGCTGAGGCTGTGGGGGTGGAGGCAACACAGGCGGCTGCGGAACTGGATGCTCCACCCTATAGTTTCGGTGGACACGCCCTCCACCTCTTTGATAACCTCTTCCTCCTCTGAAGTCCCGCCTCCTTCTATTACTTGGGCTGGCTTCCATCACGTCCTCCGCAGGCCTCTTACTACATCCCAGGTGGTCCGCCTCCAATCTTTTCGCCATATCAATGATCTCCGCCAAGCTACCATCCGCTATAAACAAAAGGGACTGCCTTAGGGGATCTCGCAGCCCTTTATAAAAGCGCTTGGCATAACCTCTGTCATCCAACTCATAAGAGTCCGCAAACCTTGCGAGATGCTGGAATTCCCGCTGGTATTCTGTAACCGACTTTGATCCCTGCTTTAGTAGAAGGAACCTCTGCTCAAGCTCATCTCGGGCCGATGTAGGGATAAAGTGCTCCAAGAAAACACCCGAGAATTCACTCCAACTTATCTCAGTGTAGATCCGGCCTTGGAAGGTAGAGCCCATGAGGGACTTCCACCACCTCTTCGCATGTAAGTCCAAGACGGACACTGCCAATGTCACTGCCATGTTGGCTGGGCAACGGATACCAGCCAACAACTCCTGTATCGTATCTAGCCATTCCTCTGTATGTACGGCTGACTCCGTCCCAAGGTAGACGGGAGGGGAGAGAGCACGGAAGGTGCTCAGCCAGTTGGAGCTCGGGGCCTGTTGTTGCACCGGAGCCTGCTGTGCCTTAAAAGCATCAAGAATGGCGGTGAGCGTCTGCCCCAACTCAGACTGTTGGAACTGAGTGGGTATGGGAGGGGTAAGAGTACCCCCCATCGGCTCAACATGCAGTGGAACCTACACATACACGACAAATTTGTGGTCAGGTTGGCTAAACTTAAGGTCAAAGTTGGACAAACTTAATGTGAATTACATATGGGCACACCACTGCTTCCGCTAAGTCAGTTTGTCCCCAAACTGACTAACCAAACGGGGGTGGCACCATTGTTGAATGACTTCTTAGTTGAGGATCGTGGCAAACTGATACCATTTGTAAGACTCCCCCTCCCCGGATCCCAAAACACGGCACGAAGAGGGAGTCTTATGCCCGGAACAGCCGCCTTGCGGTAGCATTAGCACACGGGCTAACCTGTACCACAAGACGCCTATTCCGCCGGCTACAACAATATCAATATAACATGCCAACCCAACCAAATAAATAAACAAACAGAAGTCAAATCCACACTAAGTTAAAATGTCCAAATACATCAATAATGAGAAGCTAAAACATGCTTCTACAATATATCAGAGTACAGCTAAACATTGCCCAAACGGGCTACATCAGAGTATCAAATACTAACATCAGAAACTGACGGTATCGACGGCACCGTCACCTCAGGCCCTGTCATCCTGGCCTGGCTGTCCTGCTGCGTAGTCTGCGGCTGCTCCACCTGCGGCGTGGCCTCCTAAAAAGGAAGACGTAGCAACCGTTAGTCGAAACGACTAAGTGGTTTCACATCCGCTCCCCCGGCGACTCCTCGGCACCGGGCGGAGAAAAGGAACAAGAGTATAGTATATAACAAGTATGCAAGTAAAGGAAGTACAAGCAGGTGGCAGTAGTGTAAGAGTAACAGCATCATAATCAGCATTTATGTAAAAGCTACACTAAACTAGCAAGTATAAGTAACAGCAGGAAAGTAACTTAACTTATAAGAATGCCCATACAAACTTATAAGTTAAGGATCGGGTTACATAAAAGTAACTCATCGTATAAGAGTGCCCATACAAACTTATACGATGAGGATCTGGTGGTGCAATGATATGAAATGCTATGAATGCTATGCAATGACTCACCCATGCAATTGCTATGTCGACACAGACTATAGTTCCCACTTTTCGAGCAGGTAGCTAACCTCTCAGGCATCAGCCGCCGTGGCCAGGCGGTGACATTAGAACGGGCACTTCTACTACTAGGCGGGTATCACACTACTTCGCCTAGGCCTCCGTACGCCTCAATGCTAAGAACACAACAGCGGAGCCCATGCGTACTATGGCCCAGCGGGGTCTTGGGTAGATGTGCACCAAGAACACAGCCCGAACTGGCCTTGCGTGACCCGGAAGGGGCCTCGGAAGAGAGCACGAGGACACAGCCCAACCGTTCACATGGTCGGAGGGGCCTCGGGGCGTGAACACCGAGGACACAGCCCAAACCGACCAAGTCTAACTGCCAACTCCCGTCGGTGTGACGATTGGCGAGCCCGTAGACCTGCCACACTATCCTTAACCCAGGATTACGACACCGCGTGTCGACTCACACCACATGCAAATTCCACATCAACATATCATGGAAGGGGCCTCGGAAGTAAACACGAGGGCACAGCCCAACCATCCGTCCACTCCTTATCTCAACACAACCAAAACAAGTGGCGGTCAACACCGCACTTACAAACTTACACAATACTACCCATAGGAAGGCGACGCTCTAAGTATTGGACTACCAAATTCAATCCACTATTCAACATTCACATGGCCATGAGTTATCCTTCTATATGTCATATCAGGTGATTTCAACACAATATATCAAGATGCACATGTATAAAAATCTACTAACTTCTAACAAGTCAAATCATTCAAGTATACTATCTTACAATTCTATCACATGTAATCCGATTAATAATCTTCATCATTTATGCAACTGAATTGATTATTCATAAGAGTTTATCCAAGCCTCAGGGTTACCTGTAATATTAGTTTCTCCGAATCCAAATACAAATATTATAAACCCAGATTTTTAAGTGCAGGAATAGTCTGGACAGCAACTTCAACCGGAGATTCCTGAAGTTACAGGAATCCGGTTTAGGCGTGTAACCCCTCGTTGGAAAGGTATTTCCATGATCCACAACTTTCATATTCAGGTCACAACCCAGATCTGAAAATAACTTACTCGAAATCGGCTTCAAAGTTCACTGCGCACAAAACACAATTTCTGTGTACAGGAATTGCCGGACAGCAAACTCGATTAGGTTTTCCCGGGGCCACAGACATCACCTGAAGTCGTGCAACCACTCGTTTGAAAGGTATTTCCGAGGGCTACAACTTTCGTGTTTAGCCAAAAGCCCAGATCTGGCCATATCCATCGGGAAAATGGCCTAGACGATTGCTGCGCGCAGAATACAGATTCTGCGCGCATCTTAAAGGAAAATGAACGGCATCGGTTCGTCTTCCTCCTCAAGGCGATCATTCCTAAATTTTCCAGAAATATTCTCCTCCCTTATTCAACCTCAAAGGCCATAAACTCCTCACGAGACCATCCACCCATCGTCATGTTGACGAAAAGGGGAAGGGTTGAAGAGATCTAAAGTCTAGAACACAAGTTCTAACATGGCCTAACCTAGAAATCTTCTCCTCTCCATCAAGAATCTCTTGAGTCGATGTCTCTCCTAAGACATAACTATAGATCTAGCACCAAGGGAGAGGGTAGGAAACTCACGTTGGCTCTTGTGGTACCACCATTTCCGGCCATGGATCGCGTAGTTCTCCTTGGTGGCATCTTCTCTTTCACGGCGATGGCGAATCTCCTCCGGTAGAACTTGCTCCAGCGGTTTTCCTCTCACCAGGAGTTCTCACAGGAGATAGGGGGTGAAATGAGAGTGAAAACGGCTAGGGTTTCCTCTGCCCCTTATAAACAAAATATGACACGGGTAGGGACACGGCCGTGTCCGTACCCGTGTCCCGCTTCCGCGAAACGGCCGTGGCGGTTTCCATGTCGGTTCAATGTTTGACACGGGTAGGGACACGCCCGTGTCCCGACCCGTGTTCACATGACACGGCCGTGTGCCTGGCCGTGTCATTGGCCGTGTACTTCTCGGGTTGCATCTCGACACTTCTCGTCGAGCTCAACTCGACGCACACGGGTAGGGACACGCCCGTGTCACTACCCGTGTCCCCCCGCTCGACTATCTCGACGCATCTCGACGATCTCGACACGCTTCGTCGAGACCATCTCGACGCACACGGGTAGGAACACGGCCGTGTCACTACCCGTGTCACCTGGTGTCGACACAGTTCGACGGTCTCGACACGGCTCGTCGAGCTCAACTCGACGCACACGGGTAGGGACACGCCCGTGTCACTACCCGTGTCACTTGGTGTCGACACAGTTAGACGATCTCGACACGGCTCGTCGAGCTCAACTCGACGCACACGGGTAGGGACACGCCCGTGTCACTACCCGTGTCACTTGGTGTCGACACAGTTCGACGATCTCGACACGCCCCGTCGAGCTCAACTCGACGCACACGGGTAGGGACACGCCCGTGTCACTACCCGTGTCACGCCCGTGTCTTTTTACACTGATTTCTCCACTTCTCCACAAGTGCAGTCCAATTCCCTGCACTTCTCAGGACTTGAGTCAACCTCCTGACTCAAAAACACACACACTAGGGGCCTAGAGCGATTCGGGACGTTACAATCCGTTTGTGGATGAAAGGCTGTGCTAAAACTCAGCTTTGTTCCCAACATTTGCTGCACCAGCCTCCAATCATTTGACGTGAATCGCCATCATGGTCACTCAAGATGCTGCGGGGCACACCATGAAGCAATACAATATTATCCACATATAGCTTTGAAAATTTCTCAACCGGATCATCCTTCCTATGCGGAATGAAATGCGGCACCTTCGTTAGACGATCTACGACCACCCAAATGACATCGTTCCCCTTTTGCGACCTTGGCAACCCGTGCACAAAGTCCATAGTAATGTCGTCGAACTTCCACTCCGGAATAGGCAAGGATTTCAAGAATCCTCCCGGCTTTTGGCATTCCGCCTTCACCAAGGCGCAAGTTTGACACTTCACCACATAGAGCGCACATCCTTTTTCAGTCCTGGACACCAGAACAATTTCTTAACATCGTGGTACATCTTCGTGCTCCCCGGGTTAATTATGTACTTGGTATGATGCGCCTCGTACAACAATTCCACCCGCAAATTGCCCACGCCTGGGATGCACAGACGACCGTCTTTCCAATGTAATCCGTCCTCCACAATGAATTGGGAATTTGACCCATCCAGAGCCTCTATCATGAGTTGCTTCATGTGGACATCCATATCCAATGCCTGCCGAATCCGATCAGCCAGGTCATATTGGACTTCTGTCTAATTCAATACAGCTTCAGCACTTGATTGCTTATCAATGCAAAAGATCTGCAACGCCTCTAACTCCCGAACCAACCGCTCGTCATGGACCGACAACCAATTGGCTTGAGTTGGGGCCCGACGACTCAACGCGTCCGCCACCGCATTGCCCTTACCAGACACGTAATGGATCTTAAATGTATAGTCCCCCAGGAACTCCATCCATCTACGCTGCCGCATGATAAGATCTTTCTGATCAATCAAATACTTCAGGCTCTTGTGATCGGTGTAGATTTCAATCTTCACACCGTACAAATAATGTCTCAACAACTTCAAGCCAAAAATCATGACCGCTAACTCCAAGTCATGGACCAGATAGTTCCTCTCGTGCACCTTCAGCTGTCTTGAGCCATATGCTATAACGTTTTCATGCTGTAACAGCACACAACCAAAACCACTGCCCGAAGCATCGCTATAAATCTCATAAGCTTCGGTACCACTCGGCAAACTCAACACAGGCGCCGTGGTCAATCTACATTTCAACTCCTCAAAAGCTCTTGCGCACTCCGGCGTCCAAACAAACTTCTTCTCCTTCCTCGTCAAAATAGTGAGAGGTAATGCTATCTGCGAGAAGTTCTCTACGAAGCGCATATAATAGCCGGTAAGCCCCAGAAAGCTCTGGACTTTCGCTACCGTGGAAAGCTCAGGCCACTCTCATATCACAACAATCTTCGCCGGATCCACTGCAATACCTTCCCCACTCACTATATGACCGAGGAACGCCACTGAGGACAACCAAAACTCACACTTCAAGAACTTAGAGTACAATTGATTCCTCCTTAGCATCTCCAAAACCAAATGAAGATGCCTGAAGTGATCTTCCTCACTCTGCGAGTACACCAAAATATCGTCGATGAAGACGATCATAAAATGGTCCAAGTACTCGCTGAAGGTCCTGTTCATTAAATCCATGAACACTGACGGTGCATTCATGAGCCCAAACGGCATGATCGTAAACTCCTAATGCCCGTATCTTGTACAGAACACTGTCTTAGGGATATCACTCTCCCTTATCCTCAGCTGATAATATCTAGACTTGAGATCCAACTTTGAGTACACCGTCGACCCGACCACTGATCAACTAGTTCATCAATCCTCGGGATCGGGTACTTGTTCTTCTCTGAAGGCTTGTCCAGCTCTCAATAATCAATATAAAGTCTTAAGCATCCATCCTTCTTCTTCACAAAAGGACCGGTGCGCTCCAAGGCAACGAACTTGGACGCACATAACTTTGCTCCAGCAACTCTTGAAGTTGCACCTTAAGCTCCTCCATCTCCTTAGGCGCTAACCGATACGAAGAGCGTATGACCGGTTTGGCATCACACCAAACCTCCTTAACCAACATGAAGACCAGACACCAATGTCATGCTCGACCCCTTTCAAGCCACAAATATCGTCTCACGACCAGTTCCCAACTTGACTTTCTTGTGATTTCGATCAATGTATGCTTGATGCTCCGAGAGCCAGTCCATACCAACGATTACGTCGAGCTCCCCTAACGGTAGTAACAATGCCTATAAGTCAAAGTCTTGACTCCCTATCCGCACCTAAACGCAGCAGATTCTACTCGCGTGCAGTGAGCATTATTAGACAGCAACACATCCAATTTGTCTTTTGCCATCGAAGGAGGTACTCCGACACGCAATACAAATCCTTTGGTCAAAAGGGAATGCGAATCTCCCTAAGAGAATGGTGCTCTCGCTGAATTAATCGAAAATCAAAACAAAGCTTAGCACAAATAGTTCTAAGCTAACATGCACAAGGGAAACAAGTATTTAAAGTTAAACTACTATAACTTTAAGCTGTACCTATCATCAGGACAGCATGCTTCTTCTCGGACTTGGGACGTCCGTTCCAGCAGTCTCGGGCAAAGTGCCCCGACTTTCCATAATTAAAGCATGCGCTCGAGGTTCGACCCGTAGTCGTCTCAGAAGCACCAGAAGAAGTAGCTAGACCCGAAGTCCTAGCCTTCTTATACCACCTATGGTACGTAGACTTTGAGGAGTTCGACATTTTGAACTCCGTCTTCTGCATATCCAAGTCTTTGCTTCCTTGGATTCGATTTTGAACTCTGGCACTTTGTCCTATACCTGCTCCTGGCATAGCTTTCTTTAGCTTCTGAGCACCATTCCGACAGTCACGGGCAAAGTGCCCTTCCTTGCCACACGTAAAACAACCATATGGAGCCTGACCAGTAGACATTTTAGACTTCTTGTTCCTCATCCTTCGGTATGCAGACTTTGTAGAATCTGGAGAGTCTAGTACGCTAAACTCCGACGTCCGATTGACTTTTGCCAAATCTACTTCCAAAGATCTAGCCGATTCCACCAAGGCTCGGAATCCAAATAATTTTGGTCCTAGCAGCAGAACTCGCAATTCGCCGTGCAGGCCATTATAAAACCTATCGACCATCGACTGCTCGCTCTCCACTTCAGAGCCCGGGTAGCATCTTATCAACAGAAATTCTTGCAAATATTCCTCAACTGAGTGCGTACCCTGCACTAAGAGCTTGTTCAACTGCTGACCCAATGGTCCTATAAATGTCGTTTGCTCCATCACACCACCCGGAGTTGGAATTACCTCAAAAATAGGGGACTGCACACGTCTTTCATTTTGTGCACCAATCGCAGCGAACACTGCTTCCACCACCATTCTTATTGTTTCAGTGGAGGGAAGGGTTGCAGGCACGTTACCAGGTGCACTATAATCCTCAGAAACCGGAAGTTCTGACGGCCTAGCACAGCTTCTGGTCACCTATAGTCGTACAAAACACCGTTAAGCGACCATACAAAATTGCAAAAGCAATTATAGGAACACGCAGGTTCCTCAAACACGTGTATTTTCATTCTAAGTGGACATTCATGGGTTCTTTTGATGTTACAACGATGACGCATATAGATGTGCTCACCACCCCTTAAAAAGAATTCGTCCACGAATTCATTTTAAGCCTGATCGAAACAAGTAGTCTGATACCAAATTGTAACCCCCCCTATCCGTCGCATAGCATATAATAGTAGGTCCGGCCGGGGCGTGACGCCATATACCACAGACTGACCGGGTGGTTACTCAATGGAAACCATCCAACCAATCCAACGTCCTACACAGAGCATTCTAGCGGAAGCAATTGAAAATTGTAGCATTAAGAAAGAACCCAACACCATCATGAATGTCCACTAATATGTCAAAAGGAATGAAGTACAAATACACAAGTACAGGCCTTATGGCCTTACAATGTTTCCTCCAATTACGTATTTTCAAACATCGACACGCAGGTCAGCCATACATGAATAAATGAAAACACTCAAAATTAGGCCTTCGAGGGCCGGCTCAGCAACTTAGGCTTTAGCCCGCTATTTTTCGCTCGGCTCCGCAGCACCAGCAAGCACAATCCACTGCAACGGTGGCAAATCAAAGCAACGGTCAGCAATGCTGACCAAATTATAACGATCCCGCCCCCAATTCGGGCGGCGATGCTCCTTCGCTGCACTTTATTAGCTTAACCTAGCAGTATATAAATACATTGCATCACATGCGTAGGCACGCATGGCCACACATCTCGTGCACTCAGGGCACATTCTCGGTGAACCGGTCAATGTCACGTCAATGTAATCCATAGACACCCTGGTCTCACCACCGCCACTTTGACGGCCAAATGTAACGCCCCGAAACTCAAGGGAGCAAAAGGGGGACGTTTTGGGCCAGTTTGAGTTCTGGCAGCAGGCACACGGCCTGGCACACGGGCGTGTCCCAGGGCGTGTCGAGCCGTGTCGACACTTAGACGCGAAGTCGTCGAGATTGTCTCGATGATTCGTCGAGAGTGGGCACACGGCCTGCGACACGGTCGTGTCGCAGGGGGTGTCGACCCGTGTCGACACTTAGCCGTGAGTTGTCTAGATATACTCGACGATTCGTCGAGAATGGGCACATGGCCTGCGATACGGGCGTGTCGCAGGGCGTGTCGACCCGTGTCGACGATCGTCCCGGGGAGTCGTCGAGATTCACTCGATGATCGTCGAGGCAAGGCACACGGCCTAGGACACGAGCGTGTCCAAGGCCGTGTCATCAAGTCGTCGATCTTCCCTCGACGAAGTGTCCCGTGTACACGGCCTGGGGTCCAGGCGTGTCAATGTGACACGGGCAAGGACACGGGCGTGTCCTAGAACCCGTGCAGTGCTCGGGTTGAAAATGTGGAAAAATCATGGGGTACACGGCCGTCACACGGCCGTATCAGGTGGAACACGGGCGTGTCAGCTCGAACACGGGCGTGTTCGATACCCGTGTGAGGTTCCAGGAGATTCGATTTTGACGGCGAATGCGGCACACGGCCCTGGACACGGGCGTGTGCCAGGCCGTGTTCGGTCCAGATTGAGCATTTCAGCCCCGAATCAAAGCCGTTCGTTTCCTTGTTTTGAGATCCAACGGTTCGGGGATGTTCCTGAAGGGATATACCCGTGGGTTCACTTAGAAATCCATCACTTTTCATACCTTATCCTTTTCCAAATCCTTGGAGAAAGAGGAGAGCTAAGGGAAGAAGAAGGAGCTAGATCCGCCATTGGAGGAGCTTCGGAGCTCCGAATCGGAAGCCGACTCCTGATCCACGGAGCCAACGCTAGTGCTGTGATTTCCATCCGATTACTTTTCAATGGCGCCAAAGCGAAACGCAAGAGTAACTATCCTCATCTTGAGCATGAATAGCTCTCTTTCTTTGCATAGGAAGCCCGCTCTCGCGAGTTTGCGGAGAGTTGGAGGCGTTCCTTCGGGTAGATATGTGAAGTCCCCGTTGTTTAGAGTCCGTATGTGAGAACGGACATAGGCATGATGTGTGAAGCCTACCCGGACATGTTAGTTTGGATCGGTGATGTTGCATTGCATAAGGCCGGAGAAGACTCCGTGCTATTGGTTGTTTTTCGGGTTTTCTACGCGGTAGATTGCAGCAGGGAGCCTTGGGGACTAACTCAAAGGTGCACCCGGAAAACTGGGCGTATACGAGATCTTGCCAACATGGAGGCCTGAGAGCCAACTTGAACATAACCGAGTTATGTGAAATTGTGTGACGAAAATGGGACTCGGGAGAAGTTTGACCTGCGCAAATGGCTTAAATTGTCGTTGCGATGTGAGCACGGGTTAGATGGAACCGTACCCATATCTATGTCGTTCGGGTTAAAGAGACCTAAGGTTACGTGGCACTTGTCGTTGGCATAGATGAGAGTCTTCGGCGGTCAATGACTTAAATTGACGTGACCCATGCCGGGAAGACAAATTGCTCATATGTTTGGCCGTCAAAGTGGCGGTGGTGAGTCCGGAATGTTAATTGCTTTAATTGACGTGACATCGACCGGTTCACCGAGAATGTGCCCTGAGTGCACTGGGCGTGTGGCCGTACGAGCCAACGTCTGTGATGTTATGGCTATGGTTATAAATTACTCGCTTATGCTAATGAAATGCAGGGAAGGAGCATTGCCGCCCCGAGTTGGGGGCGGGATCGTTATAATTTGGTCAGCATTGCTGACCGTTGCCTTGTTTTGCCACCGTGCGGTGGTTTGTTGCTTGCAAGTGCAGCTGGACCAAGTGGTCAATAGCGGGTTAAAGCCCTTTTTGCAAAGCCGGCCCTCGAAGACCCAAATGGAAGTGTTTATTGCTTTATTCATGTATGACCGGCCTGCGTGCTGTTGCGTGGTTTGTAAAACATGTAATATTCAAGTGAAACATTTTGTAAGGCCTTAAGGCTTATTTGAGTATTTTGTAATAACATTCCTATTTCGTAGTAGTGGACATTCGTGCTTTGATGCTGGGTTCTTGTTTACAACTTTTATAAACTGCTTCTGCTAGAATGTTCTGTGTAGGACGTTGAGATTGGTTGGATGGTTTCCATAAGTAATCACTCGGTCTGTCTGTGGTATATGGCGTCGGGCCCCGCCGGACCTACTGCTATATGCTATGCGACGGATAGGGGGTGTTACAAATTGGTATCAGACTACTGGTTTTGGTCGGGCTTAAGGGAATTCGTGGCCGAATTCTTTTTAAGGGGTGGTGAGCACATTGTGTGCATCATCGTAATAACAGTAAAAGAACCCATGAATGTCCACTTAGGAAAGAATACTCGTGTTTGAGGAACCTGCGTGTTAATATAATTGTTGTTCGCAATTTTGTTTGGTCGCTTAACGGTGTTTGTACCGCTATAGGTGACCGGAAGCGGCGCTGGACAGCCAGAGTGTCCGGTTTCTGAGGAGCATAGTGCACCCGTGAGGTGTTTGAGCCTCCTCCTTCGTATGAAACCGTTAGAAGGATCGTAGAAGCGGTGTTCGCTGTGACGGGTGCACAGCTTGGAGGAATGTACAACCCTGCGCCCCTGTTGTGGCTTCAACTCCGGTGGGCGCGATGCAGCAGATGACCTTTGGTAGACATTTGGGGCAGCAGCTGAATATGCATTTATTGCAGGGAGCGCACACGGTTGAGGAATATTTGCAAGCATTTCTTATGATAAGCCGCTACACATGCTTCGAGGTGGATAATGAGCAAGCTACAGTCGATAGGTTTTATAGTGGCCTGCGTGCCGAGTTACGGAGTTCTACTGCTAGGACCAAGTTATTGGGATTCCGAGCCTTGGTGGAATCAGCTAATCTTTGGAGGCGGATCAGAGGAAGAAGACCCTCCCGATGCCAGCGACCATGGTATCGACCTATTCAAACCCCATAAGAGCTGCATCCGGCAGAATGCTGGAGAAAGGGGCGATGAAATCGACTAGTAAAGCTACTTACACTTGTTATACTTGTGGAAAGAGAGGGCACTTTGCCCGAGACTGTTGGAAATGGTTCTCGGAAGGGTAAGGAAGCTATGTCAGGAGCAGTCAAGGAAGTTTAGTGCAAAGGAAACGACATTCAAAGTGCCGAACACCTCGAAAGTCTACATATCGTAAAATGGTTTATAAGAAGCATAGGACTTTCGGGTCCAAAGCTCTTTCTTTCTGTTAGACTTCTGGGGCGACTACGGGTCAGACCCCGGGCACATGTTTCAACTATGGGGAGCTGGGGCATTATGCTCGTGAGTGCCTAAAGCCCTGGAGGAAGCACGGCGTCGTGACGACAGATATGGTTTAAAGATAGTTTGCCTTAAATACTTGTCGCCCTTGTGCATGTTAGCTTAGAACTATCTATGTTAAGCTTTGCTGCGACTTTACTTTATCTGCGAGAGCACCGTTCGTTTAGGGAGCTTCGCATTCCTTTATTAGGAATTATATTGTGCGTCGGAGTACCTCCTTCGATGGTAAAGGACAAATTGGATGCGTTATAGTCCAATGGTGCTCATGTGCGCGGGTAGACGTTGTTGCGCTTAGTTTTGGATTGGGAATCAGGAGTTCGATTTGCAAGCGTCGTTACTTCCGTTGGTGGAGTTCGATGTTATATTTGGCATGGACTGGCTCTCGGAGCAGCATGCCCATATAGATTGCGGTAGCAAGGAAGTCAAGCTGGGAGCAAGTTGTGAAACGACTTTTACGGGCTTAAAGGGGGTCGAGCAAGACATTGATGTCTGCTCTTCAAGTGGTGAAGGCGGTTCGTGCTGGTGCAGAACAGTTCTTTACACTAGTGGAGGTTGCAAAGCCGAAGCCCGCGTGGATTGTATTTCAGTGGTATCGTAATACCCTGATGTGTTCCCCGCGGATCTTCCTGGAGCCCCGCCTCAGCGGGAGATGGATTTTACGATCGAGCTAGTGCCAGGTGCAAAGCCTGTGTCACGATCTCCGTATCGGCTAGCGCCTAAGGAAATGGCGGAGCTGAAAGTTCAACTACAAGAGTGCTGGAGCAAATATGTGCGCCCGAGTTCCTCGCCTTGGAGCGCACCGGTCTTCTTTGTTAAGAAGAAGGATGGAAGCTTGAGTTATGTATTGATTATCGGGAGCTAAACAAGCTGACGGAGAAGAACAAGTACCCGATCCCCCGGATTGATGATCTCTTTGATCAGTTAGTCGGGTCGACGGTGTACTCGAAGATGGATCTCAAGGCTGGGTACTATCAGCTGCGTATAAGGGAGAGTGATATCCCGAAGACAGCGTTTAGTACGAGATACGGGCATTATGAGTTTACGGTCATGCCGTTTGGCTGACTAATGCGCCGTAAGTATTTATGGATTTGATGAACAGGACGTTCAGGGAGTACTTGGACCATTTCGTGATCGTCTTCATCGACGATATTTTGGTGTACTCGCAAAGTGAGGAAGATAGCTTCAAGCATCTTCATTTGGTGTTGGAGACGCTAAGGAGAAATCAGTTGTATGCCAGGTTCTCGAAGTGCGAGTTTTGGCTATCCTCAGTGGCATTCCTCGGGCATATAGTAAGTGGAGAGTTTATTGTTGTGGATCCGGCGAAGATTGTTGCGATACGGGAGTGGCCTGAGCTTGTTACGGTAGCAGAAGTCCGGAGCTTTCTGGGGCTTGCCGGCTATTATAGGCACTTCGTAGAGAACCTCTCGCGAATAGCGTTACCTCTCACTACTTTGACGAGGAAGGAGCAGAAGTTCTTTTGGGCGCCGGAGTGCGCGCGAACTTTTGAGGAGTTATAATGTCGGTTGACCACGGCGCCAGTGCTGACTTCGCCGAGTGGAACCGAAGGCAATGAGATTTATAATGATGCTTAGGTCAGCGGTTTGGGTTACGTGCTACTGCAACACGGAAGCGTAATAGCTTATGGCCGTGAGTTTTGCCTTGAAGCTATGGAGGCATAATTGTATACGGTGTGAAAATGGATCTCTACGCCGGTCACAAGAGCGTGAAGTATCTGATTGATCAGAAGGATCCGAATATACGACAGCATAGATGGATGGAGTTCTTGGGAGACTATACATTCAAGATCCACTACGCGCCTGATAAAGGGAATGCGGTTGCTGACGCGGTGAGTCGCCAAGACCCAGCTCGAGCCAATTGGCTATCAGTGCATGATGAGCGGTTGGTGCGAGAGTTGGAGGCGTTGGGGATCGTTTGTGTGGACAAGCAATCAAGTGCTGAAGCAGTTCTGAATTGGACTGAAGTCCAATATGACCTGGCTGATCGTATTCTGCGGTCTTAGGTTATGGATGCTCATATGAAGCAGTTCATGGTAGAGGCTCTGGATGGGTCAAATTCCCAATTCGTCGTGGAGGACGAATTGCTTCGGAGAGACGGTCGTTTGTGCGTCCCAAGTGTGGGCAATTTGCGGGTGGAGTTGTTGTACGAGGCACACCATACCAAGTACTCGATTCACCCGGGGAGCACGAAGTTGTACCGTGATCTGAAGAAACTGTGTTGGTGGACGGGTTTAAAAAAGGATGTGGCGCTATACGTAGCGAAGTGCCAAACCCGCGCCTTGGTAAAGGTGGAGTGCCAAAAGCCGGGAGGATTTCTTAAGTCCTTGCCTATTCCGAAGTGGAAATTCGACGACATCTCTATGGACTTTGTGCACGGTTTGCCAAGGTCGAAAAAGGGAACGACGCCATTTGGGTGATCGTGGATCGATTAACGAAGGTGACACATTTTATTCCGCATAGGAAGGATGATCCGGTGGAGAAGTTAGCAAAGCTTTATATGGATAACATAGTACGGCTTCATGGTGTGCCCCGCAGCATCGAGAGTGACCGAGATGGGCGGTTCACGTCCAATGATTGGAGGCTGGTGCAACAAATGTTGGGAACAAAGTTGAAATTCAGTACATCCACCCATCCGCAAACGGATGGGCAGACCGAGAGGGTCAATAGAACCATGGAAGACATGCTCCGCATGTGTGTCTTGGATTTTGGGAAGCATGGGAAGACCATCTTTATTTGGTGGAGTTCACATATAACAACAGCTACCAAGCGAGTATTCAGATGGCGCCCTTTGAGGCCCTATATGGTAGAAGATGTCGCACGCCGTTGTCTTGGTTAGAAACGGGTGAGTCAAAGTTGTATAAGCGATCGGAAGTGGAGGAGGCTACTTCTTTGGTGAGAACCATTCGGGAGAGGTTGCTTATCGCTCAGGACCGACAAGCAAAGTACTATAATGCCAAGCACAGGAACGTGGAGTTCGCTGTGGGCGATTATGTATACTTAAAGATCAAGCCGTTCAAGGGTGTCCCGCAGGTGCGACGAGTGAAAAAGCTAAGCCCGTGATACCTTGGGCCGTTTGAGGTTCTGGAGCGAGTTGGTGAAGCGGCCTATAGGTTGAAGCTTTCAGTGGAGCTAAGTGGTTTACATGATGTATTCCATATTTCGGTGCTTCGGAAGATGGTGCAAGAGCCTACGCAAGTGATCGCGGTTGATCAAGTGCCGGTGGATAGTGGGCTAACGACAAAAGTCAAGCCCATGCGGATCAAGGACTCGGAGGTCAAACGGCTACGCAATAAAGAGATCAGGATGGTCAAGGTCCGGTGGGACAATTGCGGTCGTGAGGAGCTCTCTTGGGAACGAGAGTAGACTATGCTTGACGAGTATCCAGAGTTGTTCCACTCAGGTACAAATTTTGGTTTTGTACGTGTCTCCCCTTTATGTAATTTCGTGGGCGAAATTCTTTTAAGAGCGGGAGAGTTGTAACGCCCCGAAACTCAAGGGAGCAAAAGTGGGACATTTTGGGCCAGTTTGAGTTCTGGCAGCAGGCACACGGCCTGGGACACGGGCGTGTCCCAGGGCCGTGTCGAGCCGTGTCGACACTAAGACGCGAAGTCGTCGATATTGTCTCGACGATTCATCGAGAGTGGGCACACAGCCTGCGACACGGGCGTGTCGCAGGGCGTGTCGACCCGTGTCGACACTTAGCCATGAGTCATCGAGATATACTCGACGATTCGTCGAGAATGGGCACACGGCCTGCGACACGGGCGTATCGCAGGGCGTGTCGACCCGTGTCGACGATCGTCCGGGGATTCGTCGAGATTCACTCGACGATCGTCGAGGCAAGGCACACGGCCTAGGACACGGGCGTGTCCAAGGCCGTGTCATCAAGTTGTCGATCTTCCCTCGACGAAGTGTCCCGTGTACACGGCCTGGGGTCCAGGCGTTTCAATGTGACACGGGCAAGGACACGGCGTGTCTTAGAACCCGTGCAGTGCTCGGGTTGAAAATGGGGAAAAACCATGGGGTACACGGCCGTCACACGCCGTGTCAGGTGGAACACGGGCATGTCAGCTCGAACACGGGCGTGTTCGATACCCGTGTGAGGTTCCAGGAGATTCGATTTTGACGGCGAAATGCGGCCACGGCCCTGGACACGGGCGTGTGCTAGGCCGTGTTCGGTCCAGATTGGGCGTTTCAGCCCCGAATCAAAGCCGTTCGTTTCTTATTTTGAGATCCAACGTTGGGGGGGATGTTCTGAAGGGATATACCCGTGGGTTGACTTAGAAATCCATCACTTTTCATACCTTATCCTTTTCCAAATCCTTGGAGAAAGAGGAGAGCTAAGGGAAGAAGAAGGAGCTAGATCCGCCATTGGAGGAGCTTCGGAGCTCCGAATCGCAAGCCGACTCCGATCCACGGAGCCAACGCTAGTGCGGTGATTTCCAACCGATTACTTTTCAAATGGCGCCAAGAGGAACGCAAGGGTAACAATCCTCATCTTGAGCATGAATAGCTCTCTTTCTTTGCATAGGAAGCCCGCTCTCGCGAGTTTGCGGAGAGTTGGAGGCGTTCCTTTCGGGTAGATATGTGAAGTCCCCGTTGTTTAGAGTCCGTAGCGAGAACGGACATAGGCATGATGTGTGAAGCCTACCCGGACGTGTTAGTCTGGATCGGTGATGTTGCATTGCATAAGGCCGGAGAAGACTCCGTGCTATTGGTTATTTTTCGGGTTTTCTACGCGGTAGATTGCAGCAGGGATCCTTGGGGACTAACCCAAAGGTGCACCCGGAAAACTGGGCGGATACGAGATCTTGCCAACATGGAGGCCTGAGAGCCAACTTGAACATAACCGAGTTATGTGAAATTGTGTGACGAAAATGGGACTCGGGAGAAGTTTGACCTGCGCAAATGGCTTAAATTATCGTTGCGTTGTGAGCACGGGTTAGATGGAACCGTACCCATATCTATGTCGTTCGGGTTAAAGAGACCTAAGGTTACGTGGCACTTGCCGTTGGCATAGATTAGAGTCTTCGGCGGTCAATGGCTTAAATTGACGTGACCCATGCCGGGAAGACAAATTGCTCATATGTGGCCGTCAAAGTGGCGGTGGTGAGTCCGGAATGTTATATGGCTTTAATTGATGTGACATCGACCGGTTCACCGAGAATGTGCCCTGAGTGCACGGGGCGTGTGGCCGTACGAGCCAACGTCTGTGATGTTATGGCTATGGTTATAAATTACTCGCTTATGCTAATGAAATGCAGGGAAGGAGCATCGCCGCCCCGAGTTGGGGGCGGGATCGTTATAATTTGGTCAGCATTGCTGACCGTTGCCTTGTTTTGCCACCGTGCGGTGGTTTGTTGCTTGCAGGTGCAGCTGGACCAAGCGGTCAATAGCGGGCTAAAGCCCTTTTTGCAAAGCCGGCCCTCGAAGGCCCAAATGGAAGTGTTTATTGCTTTATTCATGTATGACCGGCCTGCGTGCCGTGGTTTGTAAAACATGTAATATTCAAGTGAAATATTTTGTAAGGCCTTAAGGCTTATTTTGAGTATTTTGTAATAACATTCCTATTTCGTAGTAGTGGACATTCGTGCTTTGATGCTGGGTTCTTGTTTACAACTTTTATAAACTGCTTCCGCTTAGAATGCTCTATGTATGACGTCGGGGCCCCGGCCGGACCTATTGTTATATTGCTATGCGACGGATAGGGGGTGTTACACCAAACATATGAGCAATTTGACTTCCCGGCATGGGTCACGTCAATTTAAGCCATAGACCGTCGAAGACCCTCATCTATGCCAACGGCTCTAACCGAACAACATAGAACGGGTATGGTTCCGTCTAACTCGTGCTCACATAGCAACGACAATTTAAGCCATATACGCGGGTCAAACTTCTCCGAGTCTCGTTTCAGTTACACCCTTCACATAACCCGGTTATGTTCAAGTTGACTCCCAGGACACCAAGTTGGCAAAATCACGCATCTGCCCATTTTTGGGTGCACCTTCAGGTTAATCCCCAAGGCTCCTCCCTGTTGCAATCTACCATGTAGAAAACCCAAAAACACATAATCTCACAGAGTCTTCTCCGAGCATTTATGCAATGCAACATCACCGATCCAGACCAACTTGTCCGGGTAGGCATCACATATCATGCCTATATCTATTCTCGATTACGGACTCTACATGTACACAACGGGGACTATTCATGTCTACCCGAAGGAACGCCTCAAACTCACCGCAAACTCGCGAGAGCGGGCTTCCCTATGCAAAAGAAGTAGAGCTTCACATGCTCAAGTAGAGAATCGTTACCCTAGCGTTCTTTCATCGGCGCCATAGAAATGTAAGTGGATGAAAAGCACCGCACTCTCCTTGCCTCCGTAATACGAGTCGGTTCGTGATTTGGAGCTCCGAAGATCCGCCGGTGACCGGATCTAGGCTTCTTATTCCTCCTTTGCTCTCACCTCTCTCTGGACTTAGAAAGAGAACCACTAAAGTGAAATGAGGGTTTCAAAGGCCCAATCCCGGGTATTTATCCCAGTAGGAACAACCCCCAACCGACGGATCACAAAATAAGGAAACGAATGGCTACAATTCGCAGCTGAAAAGTAAAACCGGGCCGAACACGGCTTGCGACACGCCGTATCCAGGGTCGTGTCCCTCTTCATCGCCGTCAAAATCAACGCGTTGTGAAAATTACACGGGTCCCGACATGCCGTGTTTAACTTGACACACCCGTGTTCAAACTGACACCGCCGTGTGTGCTCCCATAGACACAGCCCCGAAAATAACCCGAGACTCACACAGGTCTTGGACATGCATGTGTCCTATTTGACACGCCTGTGTCAAACCCGAACACGCTTGGGCTCCAGTATGTGTTCACTGTCTCGACACTTCATCGATCGAAGTTCGTCGACTACCGACACGGCCTTGGACACGCCCGTGTCCTAGGCCGTGTTCCCTGTCTCGACACAACGTCGAGCGAAAATGTCGACTCCACGTGCCGATCATCGACACGGCTCGACACACCCTGAGAACATGCCCGTATCTCAGGCCGTGTTCCCTGTCTCGACACATCATCGAGCGAAAATGTCGACTCCCCGGATAGATCATCGACACGGGCTTGACACGCCCTGGGACACGCCCATGTCCCAGGCCGTGTGCCCCCTGCCAAATACCAGGTTTGGCCTAAAATGCCTCCCGTCGCTCTTTTGAGTTTCGAGGCGTTACACCCTATTTTTTGCTTCACCACCAGGTCTTATGCCCAAAACCTCTGCCTTACGGTGACTATAACAATCAAGTTAGACGCCACCATGTGACACCGATCCTGCCGGCTAAAACGATGACATCACACTGTATCAACAAAAGAGAAGTAAGTAATACAAGTCCATATATCACAACTCACTATAAATATATATATATATAAGAGCAATAGTCTACAATGAGTAGAAAATATAAAAGAGAGAAGAAAAAGGGTATTAAACGTTGTACATGTATAATTCGAATGATATCTCTCACAACCTACAACATCTAAGCGGAAGGAAACTGAAATCCATACTTGACCTGTCACCGTGTAGTGAGGTAGTGTACAACAACTACTCCTCATGTCCTGTCTCCTTGTCATGCCGTGTTGATGCTTCTGCTACTCAGTCCCCTAAAATGATGTGGTCCACCGATCGTTATTCAAAAGACTATCCACTATCTTCCTCTCCTTACCCTTGTGACTCCTAAGCACTGTGTGGGGATGATGAAAGTGGAGGACAACAATGCAGAGTGGAATAAGCAGCTGACAACTACCCTTGTAGGTGTATGCACAAAAGAACTATAACAAGCAAGCAGTAATATAAACAAAGTAAAGTACAAAGCAGAAACATAGTAAAGTGAACACCATATATCAAAAGTAACCTTAATTTATAAGAATGCCCATACAAACTCATAGATTAAGAGGTAATTTTGCAAGGCCTATCCTATAAAAAGACTCGTACAAGTTTTATACGGTAGGGCTAGGGTTAAAATGTAATAATTATAAGATATGCTATGCCATGCTGGTTAATGCTATGTTCATTCAAGTGCAACACACAGACACACGATTTTATGCTCATAGACTGGCCTTTTTGTTCCCAGGGTTTTGGAAGCTAGCTTCACTCCCAGGAGCCTCCATAGTGGCCAACACAGACAGTGGGTTGGGCCACCGAACTCCTAGGTGGGTATACGCACTACCAGACCTATCCCTACGTACTCCTCTAAAGGATACAATAGAGTCATCACGTACTAATGCTAACAAAACTGACAGACTTTTCTTTGGCTAAGTGAGAACCACACTTGTTGAGTAAACGTATCGACGTCGGTGCGAACAACCATCTAATACCAAAGACCCACCACCTTTATGCACATGCAAACTTGAATTCCAAGCCATCAGCTCCCCAGACTAACCCGTCCATCACAACAACCTTCCCAGCCACTAGCTCCCGGACTAACCAGTTTGTACCTATCACCATCGAGCCTACCGATCATTAGTCTAAACCAAACAAGCCAATCATGACCATGAAGTGAGTAAAAGTAAAGTACTTAGAATTACTAGTTGCTCTTTAATCATTTTAGTCTTAAGGTTTAAGGTTAACCTTGACTACCCAGGGAATTCCCTGTGAAGGGATCTCGAGGGCACTGGGAACTACGATGGGTTGAAGCCCAAAGCTCCTTTTTCGCAAGGTACTTATTATTGTTAGTATCTACCCATGTTCTAAACTCTCTTAGCATTAAACTTGAAGTAACCTTAAGTGTATTTAGCCTCTTTATCCGTGAAAAGATGATCCACCATCGATCCCGAGCACAACCATACCCCTAGTCAATCGGGCTCTCACAACATGCCTTCCATTGGTGACCATATTTATTCTCTCGCGACCAGGTACACCAACTAACCCATACAAAGGTACAAATGTTTCCCCTAATTCTACTTTTTGCGGTGTGCAGACAAAATGGACTATATGATGTGCAAGAACGTCGACCTTCCAAATAATCATCCAAATGTCCTAAGATTTTTATTGGGGGTCTATAATTATATTTTAGGAATAAATACAATAGGTTATAATTTTCCTACTAAATATGGTTTTATTGTAATTTCTATAAATTCAGGCCTCATATGCTTTTTGGCACCTAGTACACTTTTCTGACTAGGTATGACTTTAGCAAAATTATGACAATTTGGTAACATCAAAATAATAGTAAAAATCAAAAATCCAAATTTTTTAAAAGGATTTCACCCTCAACAAATTATTCGATATATAAGCAATATTATGATAAATAGGGAAAAATTAAAAACCACCCAAAAAGTATGAGAAATTACTAGATGATAAATATGACCAGAAAAGGCTACTGACCAAGAATTATGATTTTTCAACTCAAATTGGTCACATAAATTAATTATATTAAAAATATTCAATAAATGGGCACTTATGAAGGAGCCTATATGAGAAGTCTTCCAATTTTTTTATAAAAATTCAAGAGCATTATTGTGTCCTAAAATATTCCCTAACCAAGTTTCATCATTTTTAGGAAGCAAATAACCCTAAAATAATTATCTTGTGAATAAATCTAAAATTAGAATTTATGATGAAGTTCTATGATTCCCAATACAAAATTCACAATAAAATTTCAAGGGAACATATAATCCAATAAAGTTCACTGCCTTAGTTTAATGAGTATCCAAATTCATTTGAGCATGTAATTAAAATATTGGACGAAAGTGCCCTAAACTATCCATAATTACTTTTAAAGAGGGTGGAAGTAACTAAAAATCCTAAAACAATTTTCCAGAGCCTACTTTTACTCTAGGAATTCATCAACCAAGTTCCAAGACAATCCAAGGACATACAGTACCATGTCCTTCTCTAGGCCCCAAACCTCAATTCTAGGGACTACACTAGGGTCTTAGGTATCTCCAACCCAAACCACCCTAAATCTCTTGTGTGGTTTTTGTTTTTAGGTGACTTTGAGGCAGTGGATAAAGTTTCATCACTTTTGGATGAGTATTGGCCACTCAACCCTCCAATTTCCCCTTGCCCTAATTTTCCCTTAATAGGACCAAATTTGGTCACACCATTACCTAATCAAATAAATCCAAATTGGGCTGAGATTTTTAACTAGTGACCTATCATGACTCTAAGGGTCATCGACCAAAATTTCGAATGATTTAAAGGTTATTAGACCCCTTAATTAAATCATACAAGAATTATTAAATGTTTACAAAAACTATAGAAAAAATGTCTCCAAAAATTCCCATTTTTGGTTATGTTAGAGGTATAGTTAAGGGTGACCTCCAGTACAAAAATCTCAAGTCATTTGGATGAATGGATTGATGGGGGCACTCAATTTAGTCTTTGGCTATCCTTATGTATAGACTGTACCATTTTGAGTGTTATGGTCAGACCACTGACCTAATGAGTTGAAATCAATTTTAAAATAAATTACTTCAAGGGCTAAAATTTTCATGTTGCCCACTTTTAAAGGCTCAACCCCTAAGGGCCTTATTTTCAAAGTTAAAAAGTCTATTATTTAGGGATAAATCAACACAATTAATTATATTTATAAGTTTTGACAGAACTCTGCGAATGGCTCTGACATCGTCTTCCTCCTCCAGCGGGCGACTAAGATCCACCGGACCTAGAGAATATTTCAGATATTTTATCGTCGATCCAGCCCCCTCCCCAAACGGCCACCATCACCACCACTTCCGCTGAGGTGGGGGCTATCATCGAGCGGTGGCACGGCCACCGGAGGGGGTGTTTTCCGGCAAACTGAGTGGAGTGGTGTAAAAACCATGAAAATTTCAGAAATTTTTCGCACCCAATTGGGTTCAAACCATCCCAATGCCTTGTCAATGCCTTACGAACTGGAGAAGTGGACCTTTTGTAACACCCCAAGTATTTTGCAAGAGGTGCAGTCTGCAGCTCTGGAAATTTTTTGGGTTTCTGGCAGGAGGAACACGGCCTGCGACACGGGGCGTGTCGCAGGGCGTGTCGAGGCCGTGTCGACTCTTGGCCAGGGTCGACACTTTCGCTCGACAAAGTGTCGAGATGAGTGGGGATACACGGCTGCGACACGGGCGTGTCGCAGGGGCGTGTCGAGGCCGTGTCCGACACTTGGCCCAAGTGTCGACACTTTCGCTCGACAAAGTGTCGAGAGGGGGCACACGGCCTACGACACGGGCGTGTCGCAGGGCGGTGTCGAGGCCGTGTCGACACTCGGCCCAAGTGTCGACACTATCGCTCGACAATGTGTCGAGACTTGGGCACACGTCCTGTGACACGGGCGTGTCACAGGGCGTTGTCCCGCTTGGTCGACGATCTTCGCTCGACGTTTTTCCGCGGTGTCGACACAAAGCCTGTCGACTGGTGTTGAGAATTGGCACACGGCTTGGGACAAGGGCGTGTCCCAGGCTGTGTCACCTCTCGGGTTGTTTTTGGGGCCGTTGTCGTTGGAGGCACACGGCAGGCCCACACGGCCGTGTCACTGGGGAACGGCGTGCGTGTCGGGGGAACACGGGCGTGTCGGATGCCCGTGTGCGATTCCAGGTGCGTCGATTTGAGATGGCGAATGAGGCACACGGCCCTGGACACGGGCGTGTGCCAGGCCGTGTTCGGCCCAGGTCTTCTATTTTCCAGGCGAATCGCGGCCATTCTTTTCTGGTTTTAGGATCTAACGGTTCAGGCCATCTCCTGGGGAGTTAAGTAGAATTCAGGGTTGGAAACCCTCATAGTTTTTCAAGTTTTCTCTTTCTAAGATCTTGAGAAAGGTAGAGCAAGGAGGAAGAAGAAGAAGGTTTGGGCTGTAGGAAGGGTTATCGGAGCTCCAAATCGCGAACCGAGTCCGGATCCGTGAAGCTTAGACCGCTGCGAAGATTTCCAACCGGCCATTTTTGCCATGGCAAGGAAGAGGAGTCGGAAGGTAACGACATCTCTCCTCTCGGTCCTTAGGATGCATGTATTAGCATCATTTAGTTTTCTTTCTCCCTAATTTCTGAGCACCGAACTCTCAAATGAGAGGGGTTGGTTTGCCAAGTTTCAAGAGGAACTTCCGGGTTGATTGAGTCCGTCCCCGGCATATTTTTGCATTAGAGATCGGCTTCGTTAGTGGATTAGGCATGGTGGGTAAAGTCGTAGTCACGACCGTTAGTCCGACTCGGTGATGTTGCATACGAACTTAGGGATTCGTAGAGATTTTCCGTTGCGGCAAGATGTCGTTTGTGTTGTGGTGGTGATTGTCCCGTTTGCTTGAAAAGGGTACATGTAGTCGAACCCGGACAAGGTTAGCTCCTCGTGGCGGTAGATGGTTTCCTTGAGGGACAAGGTTAGCTCCGTATGAGAATGGAGATGGTTTCCTTGGTGGACAAGGTTAATCCGCACGAGTTAGAGATGTTTTCCTTGGTGCGCGGGAACGCTGTGGTACAAAGAGGGATTGCGATGTGTTTAGTCTTGGTTGTGTTGTGCCAAGGCGTGGCTATGTCTCCGTGGTCGGCTGGCTATCCCGTGACATGTGCGTCATGTGTGGAAAGTGTCCCGCGAGACTAGTCCCTTCTGTGAGACTGACGAGAATGCCAAGCTTGTGGGCAAGCCCGGGGCAAAGAGGCCATGAGCGGGTGGGTCCAGCAAGGCTTCTTAGAATCGGTCAGTCTGTGGTTGTTGGAATCCTGACATGAGACGTCAGAGCTTGCAGGCAAGCCCGGGGCTAAGCCCACGAGCGGGTGGGGCCTTGGCAAGAATTCCATGTGGCGGCCTGTGCGCCGTGTGAGGGAGTTGTGTCTCCCTCAATGTTTGCGGCTTTATGCCAATTGGGGAAATGTGAGTACCCAAATGATGGGATGTTGTGCTAGATGCATACGCTGTAGGGTACCTTGGGTGAAGCCGGGTGTTGTCATTCATGTTGCATAGTAGGCCCTTTTCTTTATATGCTCAACCAATAGAGAACATGTTTGATGATTGAGACATCCAAGCCTGTTTTAATGCTTTTCTATTTTATAGATGTTTATTTGCATATGAAGTGCTGACTTGCAGGTTGGAGGGTTCCCCGGAGGTCCGTTAGGGGCGGCCGGGAGGAGATGTGTTGTTACACAGTTTGAGGTCAGCCTTTGCTGACCCACGTTACTAATAATTTTTTACAGGGCAAGGATCGCACGCAGAGCTAGCACGCCGGCCCAAAAAAGGCCTAAGCCCCATGAAGTGTTTTTTCCCTCTTTTGTAGCACTACAGTTATGATGATGTTGTTTGAGACTATTTTGTCCGGCTTGCATGCCGAGGTAGACTAGGAGTGCTGAGCACATTCATGTTTGATTGTACTATTTACTTTTGGACATTTGTGGTAGGCCTTAAGGCCTAAGTTGTACTCTTTTGGTTAGTGGATAACTTCTGGTTGTGCTTGGTTTTTTCCGCTGTGTGTGCAAGTGTTTTGAGTTTTGGTAGCTATATCAACTTATAATACTAAAGCTGTGGCGTTCGTATGTTGTGGGGCCCCGGCCGGACCCATATTATACGTCCACTACAGGGGAGGTGTTACAATTTGGTGTCAGAGGCAGGTTGGATTCAAGGTCAGTGCGTAGAGAGTTATCCACATAAGAGTAACGCGGGGACCGTTAGTGTCCGTATTTTTAGTCTTGAGATTGGAGACTAATCCCATATTTCTTGTCTTCCGAAAGAGTGCAAGCAACGAGGCGGGCACTT
This sequence comes from Platanthera guangdongensis, assembly GCA_039583875.1. Lineage (NCBI taxonomy): Eukaryota > Viridiplantae > Streptophyta > Magnoliopsida > Asparagales > Orchidaceae > Platanthera > Platanthera guangdongensis. The sequence goes on along the minus strand of CM077148.1, from coordinate 113,176,145 downwards.
CAAGAGCAAGGGATAATCTCTCGGCGAGCAGTGCTACTGCTCCAGGCCTTTTGGGCACGGGTGTAGACCCGACCAACTTCTGCCGCATGCTTGCAGAAGCGATGGTGGCAGCTCAAGCTGCAGCAGCGGCTCAGTGGCAACCCCTGCCACACCAGAGATACGGCAACGGCTGTGCCAGGAGGAGAAGCCAGGCGAGTGGAGCCTTTGGCGGAGAGGGTAGTTGTCGGACATGGAGATCGGCACCTGAAGTATTTCCTGAGTTTTCATCCCCCGTCATTCAAGGGAGTGGGTACTCCAACGGAAGCGGAGGACTGGTGGGTTCGCATTCAAGAACTGCTAAGGGCGGCAGAGACGCCAGAGGGAAAAGAAAGCTGAGTATGCGGCGTTCATGTTGGAAGAGACGCCAAGTTATGGTGGGTGAGCCTTAGCGCCGCCAGTTCCCGGGACGCACCCCGTCAGTGAAGAGTTCGGGGACGTTTTTCTTAAGAGGTATATCCCAGTTTCAACACGGTTGGCCCTGCAGAGGCAGTTTCTGCATTTAATGCAGCGAGACAAGACAGTGGATGAGTACGTGCAAGAGTTCACCCGTTTGGGTCGTTATGCGGGAACGACAATGGCGGATGATGTAAGAGGGATAACCTCTTCTACCAAGGGTTGAGGGAAAATCTGAGACAACCCCTCATCTCCATGAAGAGGGCGGGGATTTAATGAACTAGTGGAGGCTTGCCAGGATCTTGGAAAATGATTTGGAGCGAACCCAACGCCGTAAAGTTTTACTCCCAAGCAAGGGAAGGGAAGCCTTCCCAATCTCATGGAAAGTCTGATGGGAGTAGGTGGAGGAAGAAGCCTTACACTCCAGATCTGGTGAGAGGAGCAACTGGACGCCTGGGGGTTCCCACTCTAGGGGACCGCCGACGTGCTACAACTGCGGGAAGGTTGGGCACATAGCCCGTGCTTGTCAGCAAGGGGGAGTGGGGAAAGAGTCAAAGCAGGAGCAGTCTGTGCGCTCGGGCCCCAGTGCTGCAGAGAAAGGAAAGATGGCGGAGTCGAGCGCTTCTCGGTTCCAACCGGTTGCAACCAAGGGCTTACAACCTTGGACAGCAAGAAGCGATCCGCCAAACTGATGTGGTGACAGGTATGAAGAGAATTAAGTTTAAATTTTGTGCTTCATCCTTTTAGACTTTTGTGTAATGTCTATGTTGTAGGCTTCGTGTTAGTTCTGGATACCCCGCTAGGGTATTGTTTGATACGGGAGCATCGCACTCCTTTCTTGCGGAGAGCTTCATTCGGAGAATAGGAGTTGAGTCTTTCTCGTCGGGAGCAGAGCTGAGAGTGCGCATCCCAATGGGTTATCTATGACCACCGGGCTAAAGGGCGCATTTGTTGGGAGCTAGACGGAGTTGTCTTCGCTCTGGAAGCGGCAGTGTACCATTAGTAGAGTTCGATGTCATTTTGGGCATGGACTGGCTTGCAGAGCAGCGCGCCAGCATTGATTGTTTATCCAAGGTAGTGACTCTAAGGAGTAAGGGGCAAGCGGAAGTCCAAATTTGAGGGCTTTGTGGAGTGGCCTGTTCCCTGATTTCGGCCATGCAGTTGAGTTGGTGCGGGCAGTTAACCAGGGTGGTGTTGCGCTTGTAGCATTATTGGAGGTTTGTCTCTCTCACTGTCTATTGAGGAAGTGCCTGTGGTGGCAGTTCAAGGATGTATTTCCGGATGAACTTCCTGGAGCGCTCCTCGGCGGAGATCGACTTCTCGATCGAGTTAGTGCCGGAGGCTAGACCGGTGTCACGTCCTCCTTTTGGATGGCACCAAAGGAGTTGGCGGAACTTAAGGAACAGTTACAGGAACTGTTGGAGCAAGGGTATATTAGACCCATTTCTTCAAAGGAGCGCACCGGTGTTGTTTGCAAAGAAGAAAGACGGTAGCATGCGCCTGTGCATAGACTACCGAGAGCTCAATAAGTTGACCGTCAAGAATAAGTATCCGATCCCTCGGATAGACGATTTGTTTTGACCAATTGGGTGGGGTCAGTGGTATTATTCGAAGTTGGACTTGAAGTCGGGATACTATCAGCTACGAATTTGTGATGAGACATACCCAAAACTGCCTTTGGGATAAGGTACAGACACTGTGAGTTTACGGTGATGCGTTCGGGTTGACGAACGCACCATCGGTGTTCATGGATCTGATGAATCGGGTATTTCGGGATACTTGGATTCTTTTGTGGTTATTTTCATTGATGACATTTTGGTGTATTCCAAATCGCAAGTGGAGCATGAGACCCACTTAGATTGGTTTTGCAAGTGTTTGAGGAGAATGAGTTGTATGCAAAATTCTCCAAATGCGAGTTTTGGTTGCAGAAGGTGGCTTTTTTGGGCCACGTGATTAGTGGTGATGGGGTGGCAGTGGATCCAGCGAAAGTGGAGGCCATCAGAGATTGGCCGGTGTTGAGGACTGTGGCGGAAGTTCGAAGTTTTCTTGGACTAGCCGGGTAATATAGGAGATTCGTGAGAATTTCTCGAAGAAGCTCTAACCCCTCACTTCTCTCTCACTAAAGACCATAAATTGTGTGGACCCAAGAGTGCGGTCAAGCATTTGAGGCCCTGAAGGAGAGGCTTATGATGGCTCTGATCCTGAGTTTACCGCAAGGGACCGATGGATTTCAAATTTTCAGTGACGCATCGGGATGCGGTTTGGGCTGCGTGTTAGTGCAGCAAGGCAAGGTGATAGCTTTTGGGTCTCGACAGCTGAAACCTCATGAGAGGAATTATACCCCGTCCATGACTTGGAGTTGGGCGCGTAATCTTCGCATTGAAAATTTGGCGACACTATGTTTACGGCGCAAGAGTGGAGATCTTCACGGACCATAAAAGCCTGAAGTATCTCTTGGATCAAAAGGAAATTGAACATGCGGCAACGCAGATGGTTGAGTTTCTTGGAGACTACGAAGTGGCGATCCAGTATACGCCGGTAGAGCCAATGTGGTGGCGGACGCGTTGAGTAGAAAGTACTCGGGCACGGAAATTGGATCGAAGCTCATGATGAGCGGTTGGTACGGGAATGGGAGTCCCTTGGATTGGAATGTGTTGCGAGAGGCGAGTCTAGCGTGGCTCGGTTGAACTGGATTGAAGTGCAAAACGACTTGTCCGATCGTATTCGGGAAGCGACGCGATAATAAGTGGAGTTTCAACCTTTTGTGTTGGAGGCTCAAACGGGCGAGAGCAGCACCTGGAGATGATAGGGGAATCTTGAGAAAGGATGGAAGGGTTTGTGTACCGCAGTATAGCAATCTCCGTGAGGAGTTGATGTTTGAGGCTCACTTCTCAAAGTACTCCATTCACCCGGGCAGTACAAAGATGTACTTGATATGAAGAAATCCTTTTGGTGGCCGGGGTTGAAGCGAGATGTAGCTTTGTATGTGAGTCGTTGCCAAATATGTGCCTTTGTGAAGGCCGAATGTCAGAAACCGGGCGGGTTCCTGAAGCCCCTTCCAATTCCTGAATGGAAATTTGAGGACATCTCCATGGACTTTGTGCATGGGTTGCCTAGATCGCAGCATGGGAATGATGCTTATTGGGTGATCGTGGATCGCCTAACCAAGGTGGCTCACTTCATCCCAAATCGGAAAGAGGACAGCATGGAGAAGCTGGTGGAGTTGTATGTTCGCAACATTGTGCGACTGCACGAATTCCTAAGTGCATAGTCAGATGATCGAGATGGACGGTTTACGTCCAAGGACTGGAGACTGTTTCAGAAGAGCTTGGCACGAAGCTAAAGTTCAGTACGGCGTTCCATCCTCAAACTGATGGGCAAACGGAGAACGAACCGTACAATGGAGACATGTTTAGGATGTGCGTTCTCGATTTTGGCAAGAGGTGGGAGAATCACCTCTTCATGGTAGAATTTGCGTACAACAACAGTTTTCAAGCTAGTATAAAGATGGCGCCATACGAAGCATTGTATGGGAGGCGGTGTCGAACGCCAATGTCTTGGGCAGAGGCGAGACACCAAATGTACAACCTGGGGCTCGCGAGAGACGGTCCAGCGGGCGAAGGGATGATTGGCGAGATGATAGGATGCCCACCTACAGAGGCGAGATGGGGGATCCTCTGGAGTGGGCGAGACCTTCTAGTGGGCGAAATCATCCTAGAAGGCGAGAGAGCTCACATGCCGAAAAGGCGGCGAGACGGGCATGGCGGCCGTCTCGCCCGCAGTATCTTCCCCACACGCCGCAGGGGAAAAAAGATATCTTTACCTATTTGACCCACAAGGAGGATTTTACCTTCGTGCCCTAGATAGTTTTACATTATACCCCTGGAGGCCTGCATATAGCTCTCCAGAACAGCGGATTTTGTATTGGCAGACCCAGCCCAGGGTGTTTTGGTTTTTCAGGTGGATTTAGGAGTGATATTTGCAGATCAGATTCAGAGACCTATAAATAAACTGATAAGGTGCCTGGATGAGGTTGTTGAACCATCCCACTTTTTCCCTCTCAGGCACCTAGCTCAGCACTGGCTAGGGAGGGGAAGACTAACAGTTCTTCCGGGTAAGAGGCGGGACCTCCAAGCTGAGTCCCCTCGGTCTGTTCTCAGGTCGCTGACTCTCATCAGGGCGGTAGCGCAAGGAGAGTACGTGTGGGCTGCATCCTGTTTCGAACTCTAGGAGGGACCGGAAAGCCGGTTCCAACATTTTGGTGCGGTGAGCGTGGACGCAGCCCTCAGAGAAAAACCTTGAGCAACCAACATGGCGGAGATCATGGAGAAGGAGAAGGAGGGGAGTCAGATAATCAGGGGGGAATTGTAGGAAGAACGGAGTTCCTGCTTCGATCAAGGGGATCATGGATCTATTGCAAGGATCTCGCGGCAGGGAGACTGTTCAGCTCCACTGCCCACAGTGCCAGCTCTCGCGACTCAGGAGGAACTCGTCTCGGCACGGTCGGAGAGACGCCTCGGGGAGAAGGCCGGGAAAGGAGGTGATGTTGGAAGGGACCGGGAGGGACATGGCGGGAAGGGAGCTGTTCCCAAGTCCGGCGAGTACCATCGCGCCAGGGGAGGTCGTCGCGCGAGTAGGGGTGGCGAGACCGGCGGCGCGGGGTCCCCTTTTTGCGAGCTAGTCCTGTCCGCTCCCGTCCCGGAGGGCTTCCCGAGCCCGAGATGAATTACTATGTGGGGAAGGACGACCCCCTCCATCACTTGCAGTGGTTCGAAGATGCTGTCTCGATCAGGCCCATGACGGACGCGTTTAAGTGCCGCCTCTTTGCGATCACTCTAAAAGACAAGGGTAGGGACTGGTTCCACCAACACCCCGGCAGGATCGATAATTGCTTCGAGGACTTGAGTAGGAGCTTCCAGCTCCGTTTTCCACATCTAAGAAAAGGAAGAAGAACCCAGAATCAATCTTCTTGATTAAGCAGAAGGCGGATGAATCACTGGCTCAATACGTGGATAGGTTCCAAGAGGAATTTCTGGATATACAGGAGGTGCCTGGTTTTTGCCCTCCAGATGGCTTTCACAGTGGGACTGCGAGAAGGGTTCTTCAAAATGAGCCTCACCCGGAAGCCGCCACTTTCCTTTTGAGGGCTTGATGGAGAAGGCGGCTAAGGAAATAGCAATGGAGGCAGCAAACCCGGCCTTCGCAAAGAAGCTGGCAAGGCTCACTGAGGTAGAGTCGAGGGAGACAGGAGGGAGGCAACATGAAGCGAGGAGAAGGGAAGAGCCGAGGGCTCCGGCATATCCAGAGCTGGGGTGGAGGCAGCAGGGGGGGCTGCCCCCGGGCAAGGTAGAGGATTTCCCCCAGGGGGAAGGAATCAACAGGGAGGACCGGAAGGTTCAATCAGATGGGGTGGGGTATGGTCATAGGCCACCCCTACCTCCTCCGCAGCAGGCCATGGCCATCGGCCGGGGCAGAGGAAGGGGCCGGGGAAAGAGGAAGAGGAGCGGGAGCAGGGAGAAGGAGGAACCCTCAGTAAGGGAGACCGGAGGGGGGGGTGGCGTTGCCATACTGTGACTTCCACGAGGAAGAAGGTCACACAACGGCTACCTGCCCGGATTTCTTGGAGTTAAGGAGGACTCGAGGAGCTGGAGAGCAGCCAAGGCCGGTGCGGATAGAGGAAGTAACAATTGCAGGAGAAGAGGATCGGTGTGTGGATCGTGCGGATGATGGGGATCGCAGGCTGGTTGGGGTGATCAATGGGGGAGTGGGGATAGAGGCGGCCCAAAAGGCGAGCCTTCACACTATGTACCGCCGAAGTGTCGACTCGACGTCACAATCCCCTCCTCCAGATGAAAAGATTACGTTTTCAAGAAAAGACATGATGCCCGACCATGAGGACCCCTTTTGTGACGCGCTGGTGATACGGACCGCCATCGAGAACTTCACGGTGTCGCAGATCCTAGTCGACAATGGGAGCTCGGTGAACATGATTTCTAAGAAGGCATTCAATGCAATGAGGGTGGAGGCACGGAGGGTACTGCAGCGGATGGACCATTGTTTGGATTCTCAGGAGAAAGAAAAGAGGTCTCGGGGGTGTGGGACTCCAAGTAACTCTGGGAGGGCTATCCCGAAATTGCCGTTTGTCATAGTGGATGCCCCCAGTAGCTATAACGCTATCTTTGGGCGCCCCTTGATCAGCGCTTTCAGATGCGTTCGTCGTCGTTTCACCAGTGCTTGAAGCTAAATTCTGGAGGTACTCAAATCAGGGTACGAGGAGATCCGAAGGCAGCAAGGGAATGCTACGTGACGGCAGTAAACACAATCTCCTGGCAGGGGGACGCAGAGGAGTTGGAAAAGAGGATGGAGCGATTGCAACAAGAGCAGGGAGGCGAAGAGAGCGAGGAGAGGAAGGTGCTGGAGGATAGGGAGAAGTAGTAGCGGTTGGAGGCATTGCGGGGGAGCCAGCGATGGCGGGAGAGAAGTTCGGGGGAGACGGGGACGACATAAGAAAGGGAGGAGGAAGGCGCTGGGGAGAGGGAAAGTAGTAATGGTTGGAGGCACTGCGGAGGAGCAAGGAATGGCGGAGAGGAGTTCGGGGAGACGGAGATGGTAGAAGAAAGGGAGAGTGGAAGAGCTGGAGGTGAGGGAGAGGTGGCAAGGAACAAGGGTAATGAGGAGAGCTAGAAATGGCTGGAGCGGAGGGAGGAGAGACGAAGCGGCAGGGGAAGTGGGGCAAAGAGAAGAGGAAGGGAGGAAGGAGAAGAGGAAGACGGAAGAGGTGGGCGGATCACCCGGAGAGGGGACCCGTCCAGAAAAGAGAAGAGCCTCCTGGCAGGAAAAAGAGGGCGCGAGCAAGTGGGAGGCGAGCAGCCGGGGGAGAGAGAATGGTGGCCAACGTAGAAGACAAAGCCCAGCAGCAGGGTAAGCAGGCAGAGCAGGAAGAAGAGGAGGAGCCATCCAGGCTGAAAGCTGCGTGGAGGTCCTGGAGGTAGAAATACGCACCAAGGAAGGCCGAGTAGAAAGGATAAAAATCAGTGGCGAGCTCAACCCCGGAGGACCGAGAGAAGGTCAGAACCTGCGTGCAAAACAATATCGACGTCTTCGCGTGGAGCGCTGCGGACATGCCGGGGTCGATGCAGACGTCGCCTGTCACCGCCCTCAATCTAGACCCCAACACCCGCCCCATACAACAGAAGAAGAGGGCTATCGCCTCCAAATGGCCGGACCTATTAGAGAGGAGGTGGAAAAATTGCTTAAGGCGGGGTTTGTGTCCGCCTGTAAGTATCCGGGGGGTGAGTAATGTTGTAATGGTCAAAAAAGGGGGGGGGGGTAAGTGGAGGATGTACGTAGATTTTTCTCTTTTAAATAAAGCATGCCCCAAGGATTGTTATCCGCTGCCACCGAATCGACGCGCTGGTTGACTCAGCCGTCGTTTCCCCTTTTATGAGTTTCTTGGATGCGTTTTCTGGTACCATCAAATACGCATGCATCCTCCGGACGTTAAGGATGTCACCTTCGTCACGGAGGATGGGTGCTTTTGCTTTAATAATGATGCCCTTTCGGTTTGAAAAATGCGGGCGCAACCTATCAAAGGATGATGGATCGAATTTTCCGAGAACAGAGAAGGAATCTCGAGGTTTACGTAGACGACTTGATGATCAAAAGTAAGGACCCCGGGGCTCATGTCCTAGATCTGGAGTAAACCTTTAAGAACCCTGAGGGAGTATAAAATGAGGCTCAACCCCCTGAAATGCGTTTTCGGCGCTAGCAGAGGAAGATTCCTGGGGCATCTACTCACTCCATCTGGAGTGGAGCCCAACCCCCGAAAAAGTGAGAGCAATCCTGGAACAGGAGTCCCCCGAAATGTGAAGGAAGTCCACGCGTCACCGAAAGTTGGCCGGGCTGAGCAGGTTCCTTTCCCGGGCGGGGGAGAGATGTTCGCCCTCTTTCGAATGCTGCGAGGGGGTAATGGCTTCGAGTGGACCGCGGAGTGCGAGACGGCTTTTTCAGGCCGTAAAGCAGCAGCTTACCCAGGCGCCCTTACTCCAGGGGCCAAGGGAAGCCGAAGACCTGTTCCTATATTTGGGGTAGGGAAGGGCGGTAAGCTCGGTTCTTGTGCGTGAAGAAGGAAAGAAACAATTCCCAATTTATTACGTAAGCAGGGTCCTGAAGAAGGCGGAACTCGGGTACCCATCCTGGAAAAGTTAGCATTTGCGCTCATCATCTCGGCCCGAAAGCTCAGACCATATTTCCAGGCACACTCCATCCAGTGGTGACCGACCACCCTCTCCGTAACAACTTGAGCGGGGTGGAGCATTCAGGGAGGCTGGCAAAATGGTCAATAGAACTCAGCGAATTTGATCTCGTCTCGTTCCACACGGCTCGCCATCAAGGCGCACAGGCGGTGGCCGAATTACTTGGCAGACTATGTGGTTGAGGTTCGAAGCGGAGGCGTCCCCTCGAGCAACTTGGAAAATGTTAGTGGATGGAGCGTCAGGAGAAACTCTTTTGGGGGGGGGGGAGTGTTTTGACCAGCCCGGAGGGGACCCAGATTGAGCAAGCTTGAAGATTCATTTTCGGTCACCAACAACCAGGCAGAATATGAGGCGTGTCATAGCAGGGCTTAGGTTAGCCCGGGAGCTGGGCATACAAGACATTGACCGATCGACGGACTCCATGGTGGAGGCAGGTCAGAATCAAAGGAGAATTCGAGGCAAGGGAGCCAGCCCTCCAGCTGTATTTGGGAAAGGTCAAGGACATCATAGAGGGCGGTTCCGAAGTTTCTCATTCAACACGTCCCGAGAGAGGAGCACCCAGGCCGACCAACTCGCCAAGCCGGCCCTCGAGCCGGGGAACAGTGACGGAACTCTTCAGACGCGTCCATAGAGGAAGGAGAGCTCCTGGAAGTGTGCCAACAAAGGTCGTGGATGGACCCCCTTCATCATCTTTTTGGCATCGGGACAGTTACCCCGACGGAAAACTCGACAAGAAACGTACCAGATACAAGTCGGCATACAACTATTGAAGGATGGAGTTTTATATCGCAAGACCTTGACAGGATTGCCTGGCCAGGTGTGTGTCGGAGGAAGAGGTCCCCAGGGTTCTGCAAGAGATCCACTCCGGAGAATGCGGAAGTCCCTCGGGGAGCCGGACTTTAGAAGGGAGGGTACTGAGGCAGGGGTACTTTTGGCCTACCCTCAGGAGAGATTCAGAGGAGTTTGCGAAAAAGTGCCAAAAATGCCAGGAGTTTCGCCCCTCTTCAGCTCCTTTCCCGGCCCAGAGGTTGCGGACCATCACGGCTCCCTGGCCATTCCGCTATATGGGGGTAGATCTGGTGGGGTGCCCCTTTCCTCAAGCAAGTGGCCAAGGAAGTTCCTGATAGTCATGGTAGATTACTTTTCAAAATGGCTGGAGGTTGAAAGCATTGGCTAAGGTAACCTCGCAGGTGGTCAAGAACATTGTTTGGGGGGAGATCGTCTGCCGGCATGGGTTGCCCCTAGCCATTGTGACGGATAATGGACCCCCAATTTGCAAGCAGGGAGTTCGTTGATTTCTGCATTCGTTGGGGATAGATCTCCGCTTGCCTCTGTTCATCATCCGCGGAGTAACGGACAGGTCGAAGCGGCCAATAAGGTCATTGTCAATTTGTTGAAGAAAAAGGTGGAAAATTTGAGAGGAAGCTGGGTGGAGCAATTACCTCAGTACTGTGGGCCTTGAGAACTACACCAAACACAGCCACGGGAGAAACCCCGTTTAAGCTCTCTCATGGCTCAAGGGCCGTCAATACCTGTCGAGTTCGAGGTCGCATAGCGCCAAGAGTAGTGGTTGCAAGGGAAGGAGCCGAAGGATGGAGGACATAGAACGAAGAAGAGCAGAGACTTTCGTTGGATCTCGTGGAGGAGCTCCGAGATTTAGCATGGTCCGACAGGAAGAAGTCAAAGCGCCGGATGGCGAGGTACTTCGACAAACAGGTAAGGGTCAACAGTATGTGCGAAAGGAGATTTGGTCCTAAAAAAGGTTGACCGGCGCGGGTAGAGAGCCTCTGTAGGAAAACTTAACCCAAAATGGGAGGGTCCTTTTGTAATAAAAGAAGTCTTAAAGTCAGGAGGGTACCACCTCCAGAATGTGACGGGGTATCTCTCGAGCGAGCCCGGAGTGGGGAAGATTTGAGAGATTTTACTCGTAAGCACTCTACTTACACAGTATCTTCTATTGTTATTTGGAAATGCTTATCATCCCAAGTGCT